>CM076581.1:1422675454-1423268110 GCA_034641835.2 Pinus albicaulis | reverse complement strand
TCATAACACTTTTTGATGCTACAAAAATTAACATGTGGACCATGGTTTTTGTGAGATGTAAGGGCTATATAAAGCAAATGTATTTTTGATTCGAGGTAGTAGTCAAGAGAGTCTTGTACTTGTGATGAGCACAACTTGTTGAATATCTATCTTTCTATGTTTTAGGCCAAGGGACGGCTCTACAGCTGTGTGCATGGAGGCCTTGAGGAGTCTGGAGCTTTGTGTGTAGACCACCTGCAACTGTCTGTGCAGGTCAGAGAAGTATTGTACTAAAGAAGACATATTATTAATAAATTAAAGGAAGTTTTGAGCATATCTGTGTACTTTGCATATTGTCTGCACTTGAAGATGTTTTATGCATTTGAAGTCTGTTATGTTGTTTATATGTGTTACGTTGTGTTAAATATTTCACAGGATTGATAAAGGTGTAGTGTGCAATAGTATTAAGTGATGAATAGGGCATGAACAGTGAAAGTAGTTAATTGCCTTTGTGCAGTCCAGAAGAGCATAAGATAGAAGCGTAGAAATAGATCCACATATTATTGTCCCTCTGGATGGAGAAACCTGGTTCTCTCATCTGCCAATATTGCCTCTGGCAATACTACAATCTGCACCACAGGTCGTTGCCAAAAGGGCTAGTAATAGAGGGTTTTTTTTGGTTGCACAACTACTCCAAACCTGGGTCGAGACCCCTTGATCCAAGAACTGGAAGATGGTGTTTGAGAGCTGGAAATCACAAGTTTTTTTAGTAAAGGAGACACTGAGGCTGTAGCATCATGTTTTGAAAGCACGCTTTGTAATTCATCATTTAATAAAAGACCTTGCCGAATAATCTTGTCATTTATATGGTTATAACCAATAATATATTGTCAATGAATCAAATTAAATTTTCCTAGAAACAAACTTAAAGAACTCAAAAAACTTCATAGAGTGTCTCAAGACCCATATGCTTTGAAGCATGCAATAGCATTTCTATGTACTACAGTCATTTTAGTAACAAAATGAAAAATATATAATACTCATTTCATGTACGTGAATGTAAAGAGTGGAAAACAAATAAAAAAGGCATTAGAATAAGATTATCTTTTGCAAGAAGTTGAGATTGATATCAAACAAAGTTTTCAATGGGTGTGCCATAAAAAATAGTACTCATGATGTGAACATGGACCTAAATCCATTTTATGATACAAAGGCCAATATGCTCATATAGTTTGAAAATTTTCAATTCAATGCTGACGGTGCACAGATATTAAAAGTAAATAAACTCAAATCTTAACTGATATGTATTGTGTGATATAAAATTTGAATCGAGCCAATCATATAATCGCTCCACCTTAATCGAGACCTACCAGTGCTAAAAAACAGAGATGTACTAACAGCAATGCAGGTGCATCTAAGCGGATTCAATGGTCAACCCTACAAAGCTGGAGTTCGTAAGAGGTTGGACATAATTTTTTGATTATTCGCTGAGACTGAAAATGCCATTTCAATCTCTTCAAAGAATCAATCAAGTCCCGTCTTCTAATCTCTAATTTAGGTGGACATCTTGGGGTTGTGGAGGGAACAACGTCCAAGACACCATGGTTGTTGCTTGGCACAAATGATCAAGTTATCAACTTCTCAAAGGGCATGGTACATTCTTTCAAACATTTTGGACGAGCCCTAGGATCATTCTCTATTGCTCTTGGAATTGAATTCAATTTCAATATGGCGTAAAAAAAACCCATATGAGCTAAGTCAGTATCGAGATCACCAAGCGCATGATCGAAGCCTAATCCACTAAGAAGAAGAAAAAATAGAAAGAAAAAACCTAAGGCTTACTGTTTAAGGTGAGCTTCTGAACACTGGCTTTCCTTAGAGTCTGAAACAAATATTACTACATTTAGAAGGAAGAATACAGTAGGCTACATATCTTTGTTGTCTCAATTAAATTTCAGATAAATTGATATGTCAAAGCATTGCAACAAATTCAATAAAACAAGGAATAATAAGTTTCTTAAGAGTGACTCAGGAGCAAATTTAAGAGACTGTTGAAATTTCTACAACTTTGGTTTTTCTTGATAGCCGATCATTTCCGTGGATAACAACACGTCCATGTTGAATGAAAACATTTTGTCACATCTTTCATCATTCGAAAATAAATAAATTTGACTTTTTAAACTTACATTATCGCATATGGTACGTGATATATTTAATATATTTTTTCCTTTTATTTGGTTTGACTAATAGAGATTTGAAATTTGATTTAATAATTTAGCCAATTAATTGAATTAGTTTTATTAAAATTGATAATTTTGAATTAAGAATTGAAATAGCTTTTCTTTACCCTTCAATAAATCAATCTGAATGATTATAATTTTCAAAATATTTTGAAAATTTAAGCAACATGAATGCACTCACATTTTCTAAATATTTCAAAACTACAATCAAGATAGAAATAAAAATGAATTTCAAATTTATCAAACTTTTTATGCCACGGGCCACGACGAGTAAGTTTAATTTTGGAAATGTCATGGACCACGACCAGTAAGTTTAATGTTGACGAACGACAACGAAAGGTGATGGTGAAACGCTGGGAGCCGTTAATGTGAAGGAAGTGCTGTGATTCGTTACTTCAACTCTCACTGTCATACTTTCACTGTCTGTACAGATCACTTTCAATGACGTTGACGTTGGTAAGCTTTAACCTTTTGCAGTTGCTCCGAAGCTAGAGCTCCGTTTCGTTAACCTCTTTTCCACAGGATTACAAATTTCGTATATTGACAAAATCCGGCACGTTTAATTAAATCATAAATTTTCTATGGATGGAATTAGAACTGTGGAAGAGGAGACCAAAATGCCGTAACAAAAACAAAACACGGATCTATTTTCGTGAACTTACTAACTTCTTTCGCTCTTGGAAAACTCTGCCTCCGTATTGTTCTTTCCTAGAATGGAGTGGCTTTTAAATTATAATTTCACAACCTGGTTGGCCTGCAAAGTTTAAATCGAAGATTTAAAGTTGTTAACATAAAATTATAATTTCACAACTGATAAGAAGTTAGAAAATTGTATTTTAAAATGAATTGTTAATTAAAAGATTTAATAATATTATTTCTTTTACGTTAGCGATACTCCAAATATTTATGAAAACGAATTATAACCAGGATTTCAATATATTGTAAACATTTATATTTCAATTTTTTATTTCATATATATATATATATATATATATCATTGAAGTGCTTTAACAATGACATCTAACAACTTATATATATATGATTACTCTCCAAATATATATATATATATATATATATATATATATATAATTTTACGAATAAAAAAAATTACAGAAAATATTTCTTTTTATAAAATTGTTTTTAGAGTTTATTCAAAGTTCGTTTTAAAAATCAGATGAGAATTATTTTAGATTATATGGATATTTTAAATCACATCCCACAACACCACTCAAAAAAAAATATTGGTAGAAGTTTTAATATTTAAAATTATTTTAAAATAAATAAAAACATTAATAACAAGTTATTGAATTTAAATTTATTTAAAATATATTCATATATATAAATGCAATGTTTATACATTTATTTTAAAAGTGTAGTTAATTTTTTTATTATTAAATTATTTTAAATAATATAGATTTTTTAAAAATAATAATAATTAATCAATTTATATTATAAATAAATTAATTCTATTACTAATTCACAACTAATTATAATAAATTTATAAATATATTTATTTATTATTTTTATCTAAAAACACATTACAATTTTCCATCATATTTGTTTTATAAACTTCTTTTTTTTTTACATATATTTCCTACAAAAATCACATTATATAGAGGATTATAGTTAAATATATTTCTAACAAAAATCATATTACATAGAAGATTATAGTCATGATAATGAGAGTAGTCTCGATCTCACTCTACCTCTACCATGTAAGAAGTTACATAATCATTACATAACAATTGGATTAAGAATCTACCTTGGTGTTAGGAGGGTCCTAAAACTTGAACTCATAGTGGATGTTCTTTTCCATGTGAGCAAGACGAGCATCCAACTTATCCACACTATCCTGTAGCTTCCACTCATCCCTATAAATGCCATTTAAGAAGGAGATAATATAGTTTATGTCTTCATGTTTCTCCCAAAGAATGTAACCCAATATTGCCTTGAGTCTCCAATGGAGGGTGATAGACTGCATATATTGATTATGTCTTCCCTTGGTGTTGCAAGGGTTAGGAAGCCAATGAGATATCTCATTGACCAACTCAGAAGCTCAGAGATCTCGGCGTTCCCAAGTAACTTGTTCATCCAAATTCCTAATGTTGTTTCTTACAATTGGAGGGGTCACCATTTGGAAAGGGACAACAAATTCCTTGGCTTGCACCTCCACATGCGACTTACATGGATGACTTTGTGTCCCTTTGTTGTGACGTTTGTGATCCCAAAGTCATGGCATAGTGCAAGAGAATAAGGTAAGAGAAAACCAAATAAGTAAGAATGCAACCCTACTACCCAACAAACCACAAGATTGTAGTTGTTGCAAGTCCCTAGACAACTAAAACCAAAAGGGAAATTAGACTTCTAAGGAGATGACTCCCGACCACACCAACATACACCATCATAAGAATATATCAAAATAAAACATAGTACTCCACGTGAGATTTATAGACCCAATAAATGTCAAAACAAACTCCTGAGCCTTGCAGAAGGAAAATTTCCAGGTACCCAATTTTACCAATACTAGTAGAGTGAAAACCAAGAACTTATACAACCTATCCTCCACAGACAAGTGGCCTTGAACTTAATATAATCCAAACATCAAACAAGGAACCAAATAGAGACTAGAAAAGACAATTACCCATGAGAAGAGATACTTGCTCAAACTTAGACCCCAAGAGCGAGAGTGGTCTACCAGATTAGTCACTTTCATGCCCAACGAATGACACAATAGGAGCTCCGTAATACCACGACAAAAAATCCAAGGCTAGCACAACTTGTAACTACCAACAAAACTATGAACTCAATCACTAAGATATATGATTGGATGATATGAGCGAGAATGCAGAAAGGACAAACATAAGGGATGGAAAATTCCATCTTGCCGCAAACCAGGCCTAACCCACATAGTGAAATTTCATATCATCCATTGAAGCCACATTATAGCATACTTCCAGTGATATTAGCTTTCCCTTCGAGATGCTAGGAAGTGGCTGTAATGGGAAATCCTCCTTCCCAAATCAAGGTCACAGTTCAAACCCTCTAGAACCCACCCCATCTTATAACAACTCAAGTAAAGAGGCACGAATGAATGCATGGGGGCAATGGGGGGGAACATTCCATGTCACCTCCATATTAAATGCACAACAGGCTGGTGAGGCATGAATGAATGCATGGGGAAGCCTTCTATGCCACCCCCATATTAAATGCACAAAAAGTTGGTGGGTTGCTGAGTGCCCCCTAGTGTCACTCTCTTAATGACCCTCCATCCCATTGAAATGTTTTTCATTCAAGTTTTAAACAAAATTATTTTAAAAAAATGTATTTTAAATCTTCATTTTTTAATAATACAATCAACCATTACCAACATCATTAAATTTTCCTATCCAAACTTCAAATTTACTTATTCCTTCACTTAATGAAATTCAATGTACTATTATAAATATCATCAAATTCAGTTATCCAAACTTCAAATTTACTTGTTCTTTCCATTAATCATAAAATAATGAAATTCAATTTAGAATTTAAACTCTAAAATAACAATCGAACACATTATATTAGAATAAATAATTTATACACACCTAAAGTCGTAAGAAATATTTGATCTTTTATATGAATGTCATAAATTACAAAAAAATAAATCAAATCACAATTCAAGAACTACCATAACATATACATTAGTATAGAGACGCTATAATTTTTTTGGCAAAGTTGTACAAATGCCAAAGTTCACATAGACTGCATGATCATTTTATAAGTTTCACATTTACTAGATTAAATTTATAATGAACTGTTAAATGGTTGTCACATATAAAAAACGTTCTCGAGAATGTTTGAGGTCGGTTTCGCATTACCATTGAATTTTTTTGTCTCCAAAATTATGGAAACCATGCATTTGTCCAATTCCTGTTCAATTTTGTTGTGGCCAAAATTTTCCAACCCACAATTTCAAATCTTTTAGAAGAAAGGCACTGTGAAAAAAATCATCAAAAATGGTTCTATCTAGCCTGAGCAAAGGTGCCACTCACCCACCCTTTGTTTGCCTTCATTTTCTCATCCCATTTCTTTGACATTATAAACACTTTTGACAACTCCCCTGCAATATATCTCATATTTTGCCTCTTTTCGGGGTCTGGATACACTAGCGAATAAGAAATTCTCGCTACCTTCTCTTTGCAATTTCTTCCTCCATACAATTTAAAGAGAATTCACTAAATATGGAATTTAACATCCCTTCAATGTGGAAAGTAAGTTTCTAAAAAGTAGAGATGAAATATTCAATAATACTAGATTTTTTAATATTGGTTAGGGAACTGAGAAATGATTGTTTACTTCAAAAAATTCTTCATAATGATATGGATACAATTTGGTTCCAGGGAATATAACATTTTTTTCAGAGGAAAAAAAATGTTGTGTATTAATAATACCAGTTCATTAAACACACATTACATCCTCAACTATTTTTAAGTGAGGATACCATCAATTCCAATGCCACCCTTAAACATACCCTTTTCATAGAAAGAAATAGGGTCGTGTTCATATCGTGGCAAAACAAATTTTGAGTGAAAAGAGCACTAGATACATATTTCAAGCTCGCTTGGTAGAAAAAACTAAGTACTCTACATCCTATAACATAAAAAACATCAGCTGGTAAAACAAAAGTATCTATTACAGTTAATCATACATGATCAGATGCGAGAGTGCCTAAATAGCGTTGATGTGATTCCCATTTCCACTCTTGCTAATAATCAAGATCTAACTATAAGTTTCTAACGCAAGGTTTAATTAAGTCATAGATGATGTCATGTAGGTTGAAATAAAGTTCCATTTAACTGACCTAACTTATATGATCATGATCATCAAATTTGTTTATATTAAAATGAATGAGTCTTAAATTACAAAGAGATTTTTAAGAGTTAAGTCTATGCAATTAGATGAATCAATTCCTTAAAGTTGGAATGATCATTTCTTGAATCAATTGTACATTTCCATGATTCAAGTGAGATAATATAGGACTAGCTCCATTTGGTTGAGCTTTCCATTGAAATCAAAGTTTTCTTGGAAATAGAGTGGGTACACTTGAGTTGGTAGTGCAACTCCTCCCACATAATTTCCAAGGTCGAGGTGGGTATATTCCTAGTTTTTGGTAGCCATAGGGATGTGTATTCACGAAAAGAAAATACTAGACAATGGTACCAATGTAATTAGTGCTACCTTTTATGGATATCGAGATATTTTCTAGGTAATGGGGTGATTGGGTCCACTAGAAAAGGATTATTGAATAGTGATACAAATGTGGAATGTGATTAGTGTTACTTCCAAGAGCTAATAATATAGTTGTCAAATAATGGGGTGGGAAATCCCACACAAAAAAAGTCTTACTAGAGAGTGGCACCATGACATTCACCATGAACAATGATTCTATTGAGTTATATTCCCACATGAATAATAAATCATTGACATAATGATCAAATTATGAAATATATTATATAGGAATTTCATGGCACGGAAGAAAAAAACCAACATTTTCGATGATTAAATGTGCAAATGGTCAACAAAACACCTTTTGCATAAGTTTCTAAGATTGGTAGCATGGAGTAGGGTGTTGAGGGTCTCAATGACAAGGAAAGACTAGGTGTTATAGTTGTCTAATATATGTATAGGGTCTAATAGTAGTACTCAACCAAATTTCTCAAGGCTATAATTAGTGAATCTCAATTGCATCCTTAGCCATACTTCCTAATTACCTAGGTACTAAAGAACAATATTCCCTAGTGTTGTTCTTAGTGTCACTATATCATCAAGATGGTCAGTGGGCTTATCCAAGTTTGGTTTTAGGAAACCTAGAGAACTTCTAATATACCTAAGGGTACATGGAAGTGAGACTCAATATATAAACATACTATCTAGTGTGGTACTACTCAAAGAGGTAGCAATAAGGATTACAAAGGTTTCCAGCCAAGCGAAACCGATTGTATTTCATGTATGTCTGTTTCCCATACCACAATTTTAGCTATTTGATATTAAATTAATATGTTATTTATAAATATAAAAATTTATGATGTTGTTTATTAGTAAATAAAAAATATAAAAAAACAATAATATAGATAACCCAAATGTATTGTACAAAGATACAATACAACCACAACACACAACTAATTATATGTTGAATTTTAAATTCAACTACAATAGTGCAGAGGAAGGACAGAAGGACGTAGCTGCAGTTTTTTTTTTTTTTTTTTTGGTTAAACTTCACCTAGCATTCAAATCTGAATTTAAACTCTACAAGTTAAATTTTCTGGTTGATGGTCATAGCCATGCTTCGAATTAAATTTCTTGGCTTGACCATGCAACACCTCGCTCCTTTCTGCAACACCATACCACCTTTTAAACTCCATCTACCTACATTTGAAACTTTGTCATATGCGCCATTAAACACCACGAACCACAGAATGGAGAGCGCACTTCGCAACATCACAATTTTACAACTTCACATATCCTCTTTGCACCATCACAAGTTTTGTTGTTTCATTTGCGATGCGATATTTCCAATATCGCATATCACATGCGCAAAGTGATAATTCATCCATCACATAGAATGAAGCCGATCGCACAAGTCATTCATTTCATAAATGGATGCAATATATTATCAAATGGAATTTAATTTTTGGTTTTTAAATCCCCGACAAAGCTTTTAAACCTTAGGTTAAATATTTTAATATTTTGGTTATGGGCTGCAACGTATAAAGGTTTCAAAAACCTTATATACAAATGTTTTTAAAATGCTACTATGTATTGTTTTTAATTAAGTCTTTAGGGATATACATATTATATTATATACTTCGCAAAGTTTATAATATATATTAAATGATATTTTTTTTAATAGTTTTTTTTGTTATAGTGTGTAATAAAAAAAAAGGGTCTGAAGGCTGAAATAAAACAGAAGACTGTGTGTGACTCTGTTTTTGAAAAAAAAACAGTGTAATGAAAATGCCTGAAGGCAGAAATAGATTTTGAAGTGTGACTATGTAATGTATTTTTTAAAATCCAAAAGGCAGAAAAAAAGTTTTAAGCACCGTGTGTGTGCATTTTGAAAAAGACTGAGAGCTTGATTTACACTATGTGTGTAGTAGTTGAAGAAGTTTTTTTTTGTAAACGAGAACAACAGTTCTGAGGGATTTTGTAATACTTTTTCAAGAATAATGAAATAGTTGTTTTGTGTCATATCTCTGCAGCAATTTTCAATCTCTGTGTCGAGAGGATGAATTATTTTTATTCCTCTGTGTTGTTTGGAATACTTCATAAATTCCAACATGTTATCGGAGCTAGTCCAGGCTCTTTAAAGTTGTTAAGGAAGCTGAAGGAAGGAGTTTGTTGCAGCTTTTGACCAGCAGTGTAAAAGTTCAGCAAGCAAGGTATTTACCTCAAAATAGAGTTTTTGTTCTGTGTTTAAAAAGTGCAGTCTAAAGAAGTCTTTTAAAAGACAGAGTTAGTCTCTTAAGCAGTGAGACAACTTGTTTGAAAAACATAGTCAAGTTTTTTTTTTTTTAAGGCATAGTTTAGAAAGCTAGCCATGGCAGGAGCCAACACAAGCACGAGTATAGGAAATACTCAATTCCCATAGTTCAATGGGAAGAACTATGACTATTGGGAAATCACAATGAGGGTCCTGTTTGCCTCTCAGGATTTATGGGAGCTAGTTGAAGATGGTCTAGAATAACCAACAGATGAACAAGCATATAATGCCTTGACATAGGAAAAGAAGGATTTGTTGAAGAGTAATAGGAAGAAGGACTCAAAAGCCCTCTTCTATCTCTATCAATCAGTTCATGAAAGTGTATTTCCAAGTATTGCAGTAGCAAATAGGTCCAAGGATGTATGGGATACCCTCCAGATAGCCTACCAAGGAATGGAGAAGGTAAAGACAACAAAGCTTCAATTAATGAGAAGATATTTTGAAGTTATTTGCATGAAGGAGTATGATACAATAGACTCATTCTTTACTCTACTGATTGGGTTGGTTACCAAAATGAGATCTCATGGAGAGACAATAGAAGAGATAAGAATCGTAGAGAAAGTATTGAAGAGCTTACACTCAAGGTTTGATGTGATAGTCACAACCATTGAAGAGACAAATGATCTCTCAAATTTTACTGTTGATGAGCTTCATGCATCATTGATGGCACATGAACAAAGATTGGGTAGAACAACAAACTCATCTTTGGAGCATGCCTTCAAGGCCCAAATTTCCTTTGGAAGAGGAAGAGGTCAAGGCAGAGGAAAATACAGAGGAAAAGGAAGAGGTAGAAGCAAAAATAGAGGAGGAAGAAAAATCCCTACAAATGCAAGTGGAAGGGGCAGCAATCAAAATCAGAACCAAGGCCAAGGTAACAGCCAACAAGGAGGACAACATCAAACACACGGAAAAATGTATGATAAATCCCAAGTCCAATGTCATCACTGTAAGAAGTATGGCCATTATGCCAATGAATGTAGGAAGAAATAGAGTGACATGGGTAATAAACCCAGTGCTAACTTTACTAACAAAAATATCAGTCAAGAAAAGTTTTTTTTAGCATGTAATATGGCTGAAGAAAAGAGTGAAGATATATGGTTTCTAGATTCAGGATGTAGCAACCATATGACTGGAAACATTTTTATGTTTTCCATGTTAGATGAAAATATAAAGTCTCAAGTAACATTGGGGACATGCAGTAAGGTCTTTGTCATGGGAAAATACAGAGTAAGCATTTTGAAAAATAAGGGAGAAGGAAGATCCATAACAGATATATACTATGTGCCTGGTATGAAGTGTAACCTTTTTAGCATTGGACAACTCATTCAGAAATGCTACAATGTTTTATTTCAATATGAGTTATGTTTCACCATCATGGATAGACCACCAAGAAAGCAACGCATTTCACAACTGAATATGACAAGGAACAAAATGTTCCCTCTCAAGATGAGAGAAGATTTAAGGAAAGGAGTTGAAATGGCATTAGTGACACAAGAGACATTCCAAAGAGAAGCAAAAGATGAAAATTTGTTATGGCATTTGAGATTAGGACATCTCAACTTTGGAGATCTGAATTTTTTGCATAGAAAATGAATGGTAAAGGTATTACCATTGACTGAGAAACCAGACAGCCTATGTGAAGGTTGCATCTTGGAAAAACAACACAGAGAAAGATTTCCATCAGGAAAGAGAATAAGGGCAAAGGCACCCATAGAAATTTTCCATTTATATTTTTGTGGACCAATGCAAATACCATCACTAGCAAGTAGTCACTATATGCTAACTTTTATTGATGATTACACAGGAAAAATTTGGGTTTATTTCTTGAAATTTAAGAGTGAAGTGTTTGAGAAATTCTGCCACTTTTAAGCTCTTGTAGAGAAACAAAGTGGGTAGCATATCAAGGTCTTAAGAACTGATAGAGAAGGAGAGTATATCTCAAATAAATTTCTGTGTTTTTGTAGAGAAAATGGCATACACAAGAAATTTACAGCAAGGTATACACCATAGCAAAATGGAGTTGCTGAAAATAAAAATAGAACCATCATGGACATGGTAAGAAGTATGCTGAAGGCAAAGCATTTGCCAATTGACTATTGGGCTGAAGCTATACATTGTGCAACATATATCTTGAATATATGCCCACCAAAGCCATAATGAAAAAAGTTCCAAAAGAAGCATGGAGTGGCATAAAGCAGCATGTCACCCAGATGAAATTTTTTGGTTGTGTGGCTTATGCAAACATTCCAGATCAGATGAGGAAGAAGTTGGACAGTAAGAGGGAGAAGTGCATATTTATTGGATATAGTGAAGAATTACAGGCATATAGATTGTATAACCCATCCAACAAGAGTTTTTTTATAAGCAGAGATGTGCAATTTATTGAGGAAGAAGCTTGGGATGGAAGCATAGAGAAAATAGTGAATGTTAAAAGTTGATTGTCTCATGATGATAATGAGGAAGGTATGGCTAAAATACATCCCTCATTAGCAACCGAACCTCCACCAACACAAGGACAACAAGGGACACCACAAGAAGGTATGAGAACACTGTTGAGAAGTGATGTCAGTTCTTTTCCAGGCACACCACAAGGAGTAGATTTGAGTGCTTCTTCAAGTATAAATACACCAAGTGAAAGAGGAACTAGATTCAGAAGTCTGAATGAAATTTATGAGCAAGAGGCAACAAATGAAGATATGAACTCTCTATTTGCATTATATTGTCATGTAGAATATCCTATTCATTTTGAAGAAGCTATAAAAGAGAAGAAATGGATAGATGCCATGGATGAAGAAATGGATGCCATAGAGAAAAATAAGATATGGGAATTAGTTGATCTCCCAAAAGGAAATGAAGTAATTGGATTGAAATGGATTTACAAGACCAAAAGGAATGCTGAAGGAAATATTGAAAGGCACAAGTCTAGACTTGTTTTCAAAGGCTACAAGCAACAACAAGGAAGAGACTATGAAGAAACATTTGCATCAGTTGCAAGAATGGAAACAATCAGAGTAGTGTTGTCCATAGCAGCACAACACAAGTGGAAGGCTTAGCAAATGGATGTGAAATCAACATTCCTAAATGGAGTATTGATGGAAGAGGTTTATGTTGAACAACCTATGGGGTATGAGAAAAAATACCAAGAGCATAAAGTATGCAAATTGAAGAAATCTCTATATGGATTGAAACAAGCACCAAGAGCATGGTACAGTAGGATATATGCCTATCTACTGGAAAATGGGTTTTAAAATTGTGAAGAAGTACCCACATTATACATCAAGGAGAAAGATGGTAAGATGTTGATTGTTGTTTTATATGCTGATGATGTTATATTCACAGGTAATGATGCTTACCTCATTGAGAATTTTAAGACATTCATGAAGGATGAATTTGAGATGAATGATATGGGATCACCGAAATACTTCTTAGGAATAGAAGTAGAGAAAAATGAAAATAATATTTTTATATCTCAGGAAAAATATGTAAATGAAGCTTTGGAAAGATTTAATCTGTAGGATTGTAAGGCAACAATTACTCCTACACTGATGAGATTTAAACTAAGCAAAGAAGATAGTAGCAAGGATTTTGATCCAAGTTTTTACAAGAACATAGTTGGCAGCCTCATGTATTTGACTGCAACTAGGCCAGATATTATGCATGTTGTAAGTTTAATTTCCAGATTTATGGAAAGGCCAAAGGAGGCGCATTAGCAAGCAACAAAAATAATTATGAGGCATGTGAAAGTAAAAAAAAAGTATGGTATTTTATACACCACTTCAGAAAATTCTGAATTGATTGGATATACTAACAGTGATCGAACTGGAATTATAGATGACTATAAAAGCACCTCTGGTTATGTTTTTCATATGGGTTCAGGAGCTATTTCATGGGCTTATAAGAAAAAACCAATTGTGGCTTTATCTATAGCAGATGCAGAGTATGTGGCAGCTACAACAACATCATGTCAAGAATTTTGGATGAGAAGAATTTTGAGGAGTTTGAGTCATGAACAGGTAAAAGGCACAACAATTTATTGTAATAATAGCTCAGCAATAGGATTGTCAAAATATTCAGTGTTTCACAAAATAATGAAACAAATTGATGCCAAGTATCACTACATCAAGGAGCTAGTGACCAATGGGGAAATTGTTTTGAAACATTGTAGAATAGAGGAGAAGTTTGCTGACATTTTAACAAAACCATTGGGGCAAAAGAGTTTTAATTTTCTCCGAAAGTGTTTGGGAATGCATGAGAATGTAGCAGTTGAATTTAAGGGAGAGTGTTGAATTTTAACTTCAATTGCAATAGCGTAGAAGAAGGACAGAAGAACGCAGCGACAATTTTATTTATTTTTGGTTAAGCTTCACCTCGCATTCAAATATGAATTTAAACTCTGCAAGTTAAATTTTTTCGTTAATGGCCATAGCCAAGCTTCGCATTAAATTTCTTGGCTTGACCACGCAACACCTTGCTCCTTTCTGCAGCACCATACCGTCTTTTAAACTCCATCTACGTACATTTAAAACTCTATCATCCGTGCCATTAAACACCGCCAACCACAGAATGGAGAACACACTTCGTAACATCACAATTTTGCAACTTCACATATCCTCTCCGCACCATCACAAGTTTTGCTGTTTCATTTGTGATGTGATGTTGCCAATATCGCATATCACATGCAAAAAGTGATAACTCATCCATTTCATAGAATGAAGCCAATCACACAATTCATCCATTTCATAAATGGATGCGATAGATTATCAAATGGAATTTAATTTTTGGTTTTTAAATCCGCGAGAAAGCTTTTAAACCTCGTGTTAAAGGTTTTAATATTTTGGTTATGGGCTGCTACGTATAAAGGTTTCAAAAACCTTATATACAAATTTTTTTAAAATGCTGCTATGTATTTTTTTTTAATTAAGTCTTCAGGGATATACATATTATATTATAAACTTCACAAAGTTTATAATATATATTAAATGATAGTTTTTTTTTGTTATAGTGTGTAATGAAAAAAAAGGTTCCAAAGGCTGAAATAAAAGAAGCAATTGTGCAATAGATTTTTTTTAGTAATGCTCGAAGGCAAAAGGAAAACAAAAAGACTGTGTGTGACTCTGTTTTTGAAAAAAAATAGAGTGTAATGAAAATGCCTGAAGGCAGAAATATATTTTGAAGTGTGACTGTGTAATGTATTTTTGAAAAGCCAGAAGGCAGAAACAAAGTTTTAAGCACTATGTGTGTGCATTTTGAAAAAGACAGAGAGCTTGATTTACACTGTGTGTGCAGCAGTTGAAGCAGTTTTTTTTTGTAAACTAGAACAACAGTTCTGAGAGATTTTGTAGTAATTTTTCAAGATTAATGAAATAGTTGTTTTGCGTCATCTTTCTTGTGCGTCATCTTTGTCCAGCAATTTTTTTAATCTACGCGTATTTGAGAGAAAGAATTATTTTTATTCCTCTATGTTGTTTGAAATACTTAAAAATTCCAACATTATGTGAGAATTCAGATTTGGACACCGAGTCTAATTCGGTGCTTACCTCTCTGTTTTTCTGAATCAGTAATCCCCTTTCACTAGCAAACAGATGAATCTTTGTTTGCAGATCTGGACGGCCGCATAAAAAAAAAACTTAAATACCAAAAACCGTTTAAAAAAAAACGCACAGCCTGCCTTTTGAATTTAAGTCTGAACTTCACACGAATCTGAACACAGCCTTTTTCAATGTTCGGCTTCAAACTTTCCGCTTCAAATTAAAAAATGTGATCAGCGGTCAAACTTCGGCTTCAAATATAAGTCACTGTTTCAAATTGTGCAACAGCGTCACACCATTCACTGCCCGCGATGACAAGAGGCAGACAGCGTTCCAATGAACAGTCAGGCGTAGACTGATCAGATTACAGGCGGCTAACGAGTCAAATCCACGGTAATTACCAACTTAAATCAAACGATTTGAAACTTCACAATCGACTCTTTACAAAAAAACGCCTTTAATAATTTCCTGCTCACACTGTTTGATTGGACGCAGGCCGATTTCTCCTTTCTTGCTGCGCTTTGGCTTCAACCACTCCACCCTTCCCGGCCGCAAGCGTACGGCTGCCATGCGAGTGGATGACGACACCTACAACGAGATGAGCGATCCACCTTTACGCTGTGCACGTTTGCTCAGGTGCGATGTTACTCGGCGACGATTACGACGATCACGACGAGCAAAATTCACCGGAGCATTTCGATTTTCTCGGCCCCTTCTGACTTCGATTTGATTTACTGCTCCACCCACGACGTTTTTGATCTCGCTTTCCACACACTTGTTAGGCTGCACGGTATGCTCCATAATCCACACCGGCAGCTCAGTGCAACATAACTTGTTCAACTTGATGCTTCCAAACTAATGCCTATTCCCTTAGAAATATAATATATTATTTGTAAGCATATTCATTAAGAAAATTCAATCTTATTTTGGTGTGAACGATGACAATTTATATATTAATAGTTTTTTCCAAGACTATTTGTATTATGTCTTGATTTTTATTTTTTTTGTATTCACATGGTATTCAACTCTAGTATTGTCATCACTCCTAACTACTAGATTTATTTGACCTGGTAAAGTGGGAAGGAGAGTGAGAAAATTATAATGATGGTAAAGAAGACATTTGGAATGAGTGGAATGTTTCTTAGTCAAAGGTATCATTAAATTTGGGTGTATTGTACTTCGTAATTTGGGCACAATAAGATATTGTGGTGTTTCAGCTCCCTGAAAGAAAGAACAAAAGGAAGAAAAGTAGAAACTTAGCTGTTACATTTAGTAATCAAAAAGTTTAATATTTTATTAACTTAGTTGTTACATTTAGGAATCAAAACATTTAATATTTTATTGACCTTCTTGAAATTATTCATCTTATCATTTTGGCTTGTCATATTCACCCACATTAGAATTTTCTTCTAATGTATTTGTCCTTGATATTTTCAAGCATAATCGAGTAGATTGTAATATGTATTATTAGATTTTCTTATTTAGCCTATTGTAAAGAATCTATTGCTTTATTATGCAAATGAACCGCATCAGCAAAAAAATCTCCATGTGGTTAATGTGAGTGGAGGTGACATGCAAAAATTCCTTATCGTGAGCTGCTTATACTGAAAACATATTGGAAGTTCACTTTGCGGACTTTCCACAATATAAAATGAATTTATATTATTTCTTGTCCATTATTTCTTAAATATTCAGACTGGAAGCTGATGGAGTGGTTCAGGGGTGGAGGTCACATCTTTAAAGGACACTCACCAAGGTTAATTCACTAGGAGCCATGTGACTAAGAGCATGGTCTAAATATTTGAATTTTATCTTTTTATTTAATGAGAAGATCATGAATGAAGGGGAAAATTGTAAACATAATGTTTTTTGACGGGAAGCGTAATGACCTAAAACGTAAAAAAAATATTATGTGACGGGTAAAGGAAAAACCAAATTCCAACCATGGTGCCACTCAACCACCCTTTGTTTTCCTTCATTTTCTCAACCCATTGCTTCGACATTATAAACACTTTTGACACATCCCCTACAATATATCTCGTATCTTGCCTCTTTCTGGGATCTGGATCCACACATGAATAATAAATTCTCGCTACCCTCTCTACACAATCTACAAGAAAGTAATCATTGAGCCGAGGATCGATCTAGGATCTCAGCCTCCTAGTAAAATTATTTCGCGAATCATAAAAAAAAGTACTCAGAGTGTGTATAAGGCCTATTCTCTTCATACGTCAGCCTGTTAGAATTTCAAATGCTCTGATACCATGTTAGAATTTCGAATGCTCTGATACCATGTTATAATATTAAAAGGTAGGGGAAATTATTTTTCCTCAACACAGAGTTCACATAGAGTTGCGGAAATGACTTTAACCAAGACAACATGTTTAAGAAAGTTTAGTGGAACTCACTTAATCCAAACCATACAGTTGCGGAAATCAAATTATGTGAGTTCTCTTTTCAATACACAACGGTGGAGATAAAAATTGCAACCATAGAGAGGAGAAAATACAATCAAATAATTTTACTCATGGTGAAACCGAGTAAAATAGAGTGTTATGGAAAAAAACATATGTGAAAAATTCCAATTCCAGAACCAAATCACAACTAACAAGACTTTATATTATAACTTCAAAACACAACATACACATTCATATGGAGGTTGCGACTCCTTCACTAGTTAAACTATTGTTCTTACTAAGAATTACATTCACCAAGGTTGGAGAGTAACACACAGTAAAAATTGTTTTCACGCACCCGCCAAAATTCACTACATGATTTTCTCCTTCTTGTCTTTCCAGACTTACATCCTCCACATTACACAACAATCTCTCTTCTTACTGAAATTTACATGTAAATTTCAGTAAGAAGAGAGAGTGTTGTATATAAGACATATATATATATATATATATATATATATAAGACATTTATTTCGTAACAAAATAAATTTAATACATAGTATGGGTGGACATCATTTTATGAACATTACAAAAGTTGTGTGAACTAAACAAAACTTGTGGATTAAATATTTTCCCATGCACATATAACAGCCATGCATTAAATTATATTTTAATTATTTAACTCTGTTGCGGAATGGGTTATGTGTGTCTTTCTCTGCAAACACAATCTAAAACCTGCAAAACATTAACTGAGATATGGCTGATGTCAATTCATTTAACATAGTGGTTGAGATTGATTTTCCAACATGGCCACCCACATCCACTTGAACATACCTTATTGGCTCATTCCTAGAAAGGAGCTCCAGAAACACCAGAGACAATGCCACAAGTCAAGTATTATGGCACCATGTACCCCTGTGTGACAGTAATTTTCAGGCTGTAAAAGTTATGCAAAGTTCTGGAGTGGACATTTGCATTCAAATCCTGTTGTGTATCAAAAATTCCGCCAGCGTCGTATTCCCCGACAAGATAAAAGGCACCTAGATGGAAGATCTGTGCTCTATAACCAGGCTCCGTGACGATAATGCTGCTTGATCTTACGTAATTATGGACACAATTTATATTTCTATCATGGTGCATGTATTTGAGCCCTTGCGCAACATCCACGAGGAACTGCATCCGAGAAATATAGGAGCCCATAACCTTGTATCCCGGTACCTTGCTTCCTTGAAGGTAGTCCCCGAGGTTTGATCCCTGGACTTATTTGTAGATGAGATATACGGTCTGTCCCTCGTAGCAACCTCCCAAGAGGTTGATTATTCTAGTGTGGTGCGCTATTGAAAATTTCTCTGTGCTCTAACCTGAAATCTCTCATTTTCTCTTTTTCTTTCTCACAGTTATGACCGACATCTTCCCCCTAGGAAAACACTTCCAGATGAACGAATTCCCCATCCTTCTAGAGGCGAATTGCGTGGTGGAATCTGTGATTTGTTTGTATGTGTAGAGAATGGGGTTTTCATGGAGGGAGTCCCTCAAACTGGCTAATGAATTGGAACTGTTGGTGGAGAAGAGGCTGGACCAACCATTGAAGTTCATGCTAGTGTTGGGGGCCTTTTCGTGTGATGAGATCAAGGGCCTCAGCTCTTCCACCATATGGAGTTTGAGGTTGCACATGCTATCTAACTTCCCGTAATGTAGAGGCTTTTGAAATCGCTATGAATGATTTTTTTTTTCCATATAAACCTCAATCTGTAAAACAAAGATGCTACGTAATGCAACATGATTAACAAGATCGAGGGATGTGCACACAACAATGTAAATAATCCACTAAATTGAAAATTCACTAAATAATTATTTGTCTAAGAAAATCCAAGATATGGCGGCTTCCATGAAGCTTTAAAGGTGGAAAATTATTGGAAATTTTTAATCTCGTGTCATGCACTCAATGAGATTTGAAGAGAATATCCAAAAATGTACCATCCTTTTTCCGTCGGCGACAGGATAAAATTCTACTCATTGGTTGGGCTACATTAAATTACAATATTGAACAAAATGGAAAAAATTCCAATGATTGGTTTGGCCACAATAATGTACAAGTGGTGTGAATTTTTTTGTGTTTTTAATTTATTTTTATTTTCAATAATTTTTTATTATTATTGTAATTTTATTAAATAAAAAAATAGAAGTAATGGAAAGAAAAGTTATTGGCATGGGAGTAGGAAGATGTTCCATGGTGTGTTTATGATGATGTTTATTATTGATTTAATTTAAGTATTTTATTATGCATATGAATTAATACAATGATTTATGACAATGTGTTTCTTTTTTTAAGTTGATTTTATGTTCTCTACTCTTTCAGTGTTATAGTTATATTATTGTTGTTATTATGTATGAGTAACATTCATTACTTGTAAGTGTGTGTGTGTGTGTGTGTGTGTGTGTGTGTGTGTGTGTATATATATCAATTTGTTTCAGTTTTCTAGAGATTATATCAGGCTTGAGCTAGCTAACAGTGACTCAGGATAATGAGAATCGAAAAATTCAAAAATACATATATTCATGTGCATCCATATAAATCCAATCTATTTATATATAAATATGCAAAAGTTCTTATTTATATAGCAACTAATAGTGCATATAACCAAAATATCACTTACTGGAAAACATTGTTAAACCAAAAAACATCAAGAAGCATGATCTAAAATGCCTTTATAGTCCAAAATTACATGATAATATGATACTACAATCTACAATACTATAACTACAACCTACAAGTCCTAATTGTTAATGTCATCATCAAAATCATCATCCTAAACATCCTCCTCATCCTCATTTGAATAATGAGTAGCATCCAAGTCTGCAATGGAATTATGGCTTGATTCTCCTGGCCCTAAAGCTGCTGATAGTGCTTGTGATATATCTACCTCTGCAAACTATGGAGGTGGGTCCAAGTCCAACGAAGAAAAGTCATTAGCGGAATTTTGAGGTATAAAATGGGCCTCCTAAGGTAATTATAAAATAATAGTGGAAATAATAAAATAAGATTTTATTACATCATCAAAATTTAGAGGGAAAAAGGGAAAAACTATTTTTTCAACTCGTATTTTTATCTTATCTCCCAACATTTTTACTCAAATTTCGAGCGGAAGTACTTGTTGGATGCAAAATATAATTCTTCATCAAAGGAGTACCCATGTTGCATACTTTTGATGGATTGTGTGACATGAAAAATGAGAAATACATGGAAAATGTGATTACACTTAGGCTTTTTCATGTATTTCTCATTTTTCGTGTAACAGGGTCCTTGAAAAGTATGAAACATGGGTACTCCTTGTATGAGAAATTAAATTTTGCATCCAATGAGTACTCTGGTTCAAAATTTGAGTAAAAACTTTGGAAGATAAGTTGAAAATAGGAGTTGAAAAGGTAGTTTTATTATTTTATTTTATTTTATTGTAATATTTTTAACCTTTTACTTAAAAAATGGTGAATCATCCCCCATGTTTGACATCATCATCTTGAATCTTGTTGGTTCTTATAAATTTTATTTTGTTTGTGCATTTTTCTTAGGAGGCCCATTTTAGACCTCAAAATTACCCAAATGCTTCATTGTCAAATATTAATGCTTGACTCCCCACAACCCATTTATATGTTGGATCAAAGTCAACTAAGACAATGTTGCTTGATTCAACGGTTTTTTTTAGCAATTGGTTGCACCTCAACCTAAGGTTGTACTAAACAAAAACCATGTCATTTAACCGTTTTTCTGCAAACAATTCCTCTTCTTAGTGTCTATACTCTCAAACACAATCCAGGCCCACTCACACCCTGAATAGTGTGAGTGAAGTAGAGTGGTTGGGTGTGTTTAAATAATCTTAGAGAGAGCTAAGATAAAATTATAAATTAGGAAACTTCACCCAAAAATGGCTAGACTGGTTAGCTCCACCAGTTCTAGTTCGGTTCTCGTAAGATTGGACCCAGGGCCATCTAATTAAAATAACCCTTGGATCACACCAAACTTGGGCTGCACTAGCCCTTAACATGGTTGTATTTTTAGCTGTAACACCCAACTTAATTATCTCATTTTATTTTTAAACTTTTGCAAAAATTACATTTGAAAAGAGAGTATCGAATGTGTGGAATTGGTTAATGAACCTAAGTTTAGATTTTAGAAATAAAAATTTACATTGCGAATTTCTATGATTGGTTGGTAAATAATTACAGTGACTCCAGAGTGGTTGGGAAGAAGAAGTTATTGACAGTTACCTTCCCCTTTTAGAATAAGAAGCAAAGCTCAGATTGAGGAAGGGGTTCTGTGAAGAAGGAAAGAAAGGGATAGTAGGTAGTTGTGAACAGAGAGGTCCAAAGCTAGTTGAAAACCAATTGAGCTTTGCTAACTAGATTGGAGAAAAGGTTGGATAATAAGTCTTGAGGTCTAATTCCAGAGATCCTTCTGCTTACTTCCACTCTTGTGAGGAGCATGGGGGAGAGTTGAGGACGTCATTGCCTCACTCATGGTTGGGTGATCTAACCAGTGAAGAGGAAATTCTAGATAATTTTTTATGAGTAATTTGTTTAATCTTAGAAATTACAATGTTACTGTATTGTATGGATTATGTATGACTATTTATGTTAAACATTAATTTACATTACATAAATAATATTCAAGAATTTCTCTAAAATGAAAAAGATAACACTATTTATTATGTATTAGCTTTGTTATAGTTATGTGATAGACGGGGTACTGGTAGCAGATTAAAGGTGGTATTGTTAGTGGTTGTTTTGGTCAGAAGTAAAGCATCCCAAACACTAACTAGAATTTAAACATTTATATTTTTACTATGTATTAAAATAGCATCTACATGTATATAAATAAGCAAATTGTCTACAGGGTTTCCTAGCTAGTAAGACTATGGAAAATAAAATAAGTGAATAATGGTTGTGATAGCCAAACACTAAGCCTAGTGGCATTTAAGGAAAATGCACAAAATCCAATACCAAAAAACATAATAAGAAAAACATCTTGCTAAGTAAATAATGCTGAGTTAAATTGGCAAACCCAAACCATAAAGCACCTGGAATTTCATGTGATGTTCTGAAAGTAAACCATTCACTCATACATCTAAATATTGGTATAACAAAGAAACAATGAACCAGCCTTAAGCTGAGAGGTTTAAACCCTCGACCGAAGGGAACCAGTGGGATTTTACATCCTCTGAGACTTTTGGAAAACTAACTGTTGGGAAGAATAACTATAACAAAAAATAAAACTTGATTAATATTGATTGAATTTAAGTATTTTATTATGCATATGAATTAATTCAATGATTTATGACAATATGTTTCTATTTTTAAGCTATTTTATGTTCTCTACTCTTTCATTGTTACAATTATATTATTGTTTTTATTATGTATGGGTAACATTCATTATTTGTAAGTGTGTGTATATATGTGTGTGTGTGTGTGTGTGTCAATTTTTTTCAGTTTTCTAGAGATTATATCAGGGTTTTGCTAGCTAACAGTGACTCGGGAAAATGAGAACCAAAAAATTCAAAAATACATATATTCATGTGCACCCATATAAATCCAAACTATTTATACATAAATATGCAAAATTTCTTATTTATATAGCAACTAATAGCGCATATAACCAAAATATCACTTAGTGCAAAACATTGTTAAACCAAAAAAAATCAAGAAGCATGATCTAAAATGCATTTATAGTAAAAAATAACATGATAATATGATACTACAATCTACAATACTATAACTACAACCTAAAAGTCTTAATTTTTAATGTCATCACCAAAATCATCATCCTAAACATCCTCCTCATCCTCATTTGAATAATGAATAGCATCCAAGTCTGCAATGGAATTACGGCTTGATTCCCCTAGATTACATTTGAAAAGAGACTATCGAATGTGTTAAATTGGTTAATGAACCTAAGTTTAGATTTTAGAAATAAAAATTTACATTGGGAATTTCTATGATTGGTTGGTAAATAATTACAGTGACTCCAGAGTGGTTGGGAAGAAGCAGTTATTGACAGTTACCTTCCCCTTTTAGAATAAGAAGGAAATATCAGATTGGGGAATGGGTTCTACAAAGAACAAAAGAAAGGGATAGTAGGTAGTTGTGAACAGAGAGGTCCAGAGATGGTTGAAAACCAATGGAACTCTGTTAACCAGATTGGGGAAAAGTTTGGATAATAAGTCTCGAGTTCTAATTCCAGAAATCCTTCTGCTTACTTGCACTCTTGTGAGGAGCATGGGGGAGAGTTGAGGACACCATTTCCTCACTCATGTTTGGGTGGTCTAACCAGTGAAGCAGAAATTCCAGATAAGTTTTTATGAGTAATTTGTTTAATCTTAGAAATTACAATGTTACTGTATTGTATGGATTATGTATGGATATTTATGTTAAACATTAATTTACATTACATAAATAATATGCAAGAATTTCTCTAAAAGGAAAAAGATAACACTATTTATTATGTATTAGCTTTGTTATAGTTATGTGACAAACGGGGTACTGGTTGCAGATTAAAGGTGGTATTGTTAGTGGTTGTTTTGGTCAGCAATAAAGCATCCCAAACTCTAACTAGAATTTAAACCTTTATCTTTGAACTGTGTATTAAAATAGCATCTACATGTATATAAATAAGAAACTTATCTACAGGGTTAACTAGCTAGTAAGACTATGGAAAAGCAAACAAGTGAAGAATGGTTGTGATAGCCAAACCCTAAGCCTAGTGGCCTTTAAGGAAAATGCACAAAATAAAATACCAAAAAACATCATAAGAAAAACATCTTGCTAAGGAAATAATGCTGAATTAAATTGGCAAACCCAAACCATAAAGCACCTGGAATTTCATGTGATGTTGTGAAATTAAACCATTCACTCATACATCTAAATATTGGTATAACAAAGAGACAGTGAATCAACTTTAAGCTGAGAGGTTTAAACCCTGGACCGAAGGGAACCAGTGGGGTTTTACGTCCTCCGAGACTTTTGGCAAACAATCTGTGTGGAAGAATAACTGTAACGAAAAAGAAAACTTGATTTATTATTGATTTAATTTAAGTATTTTATTATGCATATGAATTAATACAATAATTTATGACAATATGTTTATATTTTTAAGTTATTTTTATGTTCTCTACTCTTTTAGTGCTACAGTTATATTGTTATTGTTATTATGTATGGGTAACATTCATTATTTGTAAGTGTGTGTATATATATGCACGTGTGTGTGTGTGTGTCAATTTGTTTCAGTTTTCTAGAGATTATATCAGGCTTGAGCTAGCTAACAGTGACTCAGGAAAATGAGAATCAAAAAATTCGAAAATACATATATTCATGTGCATCCATATAAATCCAAACTATTTATACATAAATATGCAAAAATTCTTATTTATATAGCAACTAATAGTGCATAACACCCAAATATCACTTAGTGAAAAACATTGTTAAACCAAAAAACATCAAGAAGCATGATCTAAAATGCCTTTATAGTCCAAAATAACTTGATAATATGATACTACAATCTACAATACTATAAATACAACCTACAAGTCCTAATTGTTAATTTCATCACCAAAATCATGATCCTAAACATCCTCCTCATCCTCATTTGAATAATGAGTAGTGTCCAAGTCTGCAATGGAATTACGACTTGATTCCCCTGGCCCTAAAGCTGTTGCTAGTGCTTGTGATATATCTACCTTTGCAAACCATGGAGGTGGGTCCAAGTCCAACC
The DNA here is from genome assembly GCA_034641835.2 of Pinus albicaulis. Lineage (NCBI taxonomy): Eukaryota > Viridiplantae > Streptophyta > Pinopsida > Pinales > Pinaceae > Pinus > Pinus albicaulis. Next base: position 1,423,242,689 of record CM076581.1, on the reverse strand, counting down.
ATGAAAAGTCATTAGGGGAATTTTGAGGCCTAAAATGGGCCTCCTAAGGAAATTATAAAATAATAGTGGAAATAATAAAATAATATTTGATTACATCATCAAAATTTAGATGGAAAAGGGGAAAAAAAAAATTCAACTCGTATTTTTAACTTATCTCCCAAAGTTTTCACTCAAATTTCAAGTGGGAGTACTCGTTGGATACAAAATATAATTGTTCATCAAAGGAGTACCCATGTTGCATAATTTTGATGGATTCTGTGACATGAAAAATGAGAAATACATGAAAAATGTGATTACACTTAGTTTTTCATGTATTTCTCATTTTTAAGTGTAGCGAGAGTCCTTCAAAATTATGCAACATGGGTACTTCCATACAACATGAAGGAAATCAAATTTTGCATCCAATGAGTACTCTAGTTCAAAATTTGAGTAAACAATTTGGGAGATAAGTTGAAAATAGGAGTTGAAAAAGTAGTTTTATTATTTTATTTTATTTTAATATTTTTACCATTTTACTTAAAAAATGGTGAATCATCCCCCATGGTTGACATCATCATCTTGAATCCTATTAGTTCTTATAAATTTTATTTTGGTTGTGCATTTTTCTTAGGAGGCCCATTTTAGACCTCAAAATTCCCTTAAAGCTTCATTATCAAATATTGATGCTTGAATCCCCACAACCCATTTCGATGTTGGATCAAAGTCAACTAAGATGATGTTGCTTGATTAAGGGGTTTTGTTTCGAAATTGGTTGCACCTCAAACTAAGGTTGTACTAAACAAAAAACATGTCATTTAACCATTTTTCTGCAAATAGTTCCTCTTCTTAGTGTGTATACACTGAAACAAAGTCCAATTCCACTCACACCCTGAATAGTGTGAGTGAAGTAGAGTGGCTGGGTGTGTTTAAATAAGCTTAGGGAGAGCTAGGATAAAATTAGAAATTAGGAAACTTCACACAAAAACAGCCAGACTGGTCAGCTCCACTAGTTCTAATTTGGTTCTCATAACATTGGACCCAAGGGCATCTAATTAAAATCACCCTTGGATCACAACAAAATTGGGCCACACTAGCCCTTAACATGGTTGTATTTTTAGCCGTAACACCCAACTTAATTATCTCATTTTATTTTTAAAATTTTGCAAAAATTACATTTGAAAAGAGACTATTGAATGTCTTAAATTGGTTAATGAACCTAAGTTTAGATTTTAGAAATAAAATTTTACATTGGGAATTTCTATGATTGGTTGGTAAATAATTACAGTGACTCCAGAGTGGTTGGGAAGAAGTAGTTATTCATAGTTACCTTCCCCTTTTAGAATAAGAAGGAAATCTCAGATTGGGGAAGGGGTTCTGTGAAGAAGGAAAGAAAGGGATAGTAGGTAGTTGTGAATAGAGAGGTCCAGAGCTAGTTGAAAACCAATTGAGCTCTGCTAACAAGATTGGAGAAAAGGTTGGATAATAAGTCTCGAGGTCTAATTCCAAATATCCTTCTACTTACTTCCACTCTTGTGAGAGGAGCATGGGGGAGAGTTGAGGACATTATTGCCTCACTCATGGTTGGGTGGTCTAACCAGTGAAGTGGAAATTCCAGATAATTTTTTATGAGTAATTTGTTTAATATTATAAATTACAATGTTATTGTATTGTATGCATTATGTATGGATATTTATGTTAAACATTAATTTACATTACATAAATAATATGCAATAATTTCTCTAAAAGGAAAAATATAACACTATTTATTATGTATTAGCTTTGTTATAGTTATGTGGCAGATGGGGTACTGGTAGCAGATTAAAGGTGGTATTGTTAGTGTTTGTTTTGGTCAGCAGTAAAGCATCCCAAACTCTAACTAGAATTTAAACCTTTATCTTTGAACTATGTATTAAAATAGCATCTACATGTATATAAATAAGCAAATTGTCTATAGGGTTTCCTAGCTAGTAAGAATGTGGAAAATAAAACAAGTGAAGAATGGTTGTGATAGCCAAACCCTAAGCCTAGTGGCCTTTAAGGAAAATTAACAAAATAAAATACCAAAAAACATCATAAGAAAAAAATCTTTCTAAGTAAATAATGTTGAGTTAAATCATTCACTCATACATCTAAATATTGGTATAAAAAATAAACAATGAACCAGCCTTAAGCTAAGAGGTTTAAACCCTGGACCGAAGGGAACCAATGGGGTTTTACATCCTCTGAGAATTTTGGCAAAGTAATTGTTGGGAATAATAACCATAACGAAAAAGAAAACTTGATTTATGCATATATTATAAATACATATAGTACAAGAATGAGAAATTATACATAAATTCTATAGTGCTTCAACTAACCATGTATGAATAATTTGCAAGATCTATCATAGGAGAAAAATAGCTGGCAAAATGAGTGCCAATGCACATCGAGATCAATAATATTAAAGCTATAGAAACAGAAGAAAACATTCTTTCATAATTCCACTCGCAAAATTTTATGTCTTTAGAGTATATTTACTTGAAACAAAATCTAGGAACACAAGGCACAACATAATACACTTACACTCTCTGCAGCTTTTCTAATGAGCAGCCAGAGAACCTTCCTAATAAAAAGATTCAAAATCTCCTTTAACTGTTCAAAGCTCACCAAAAAGAGTGGAGGACTTATTACATTTCAGTGGAAGCAATGACCAATTTAATAGTTATCGGAAGGCCAATAGAAATTACCACGCCATCGAGAGAATCAAGAACCAATTGCTTGAGTACCCTAGGGTTAATAAACCCTATCAAAAGAGAAACTTATGAACATAACGAAAACCTTAACCATGACATTCCTTGAGTAAATCAATAAGGTGAAAGCAGCAAGCCAACCCTTAACATTCACCTTGAACGAGGATAACACTATAGTAACTGGAATGAGCGGGAGCTGTTAGAGTCTTTGCTAAATATTAAAGCCAAATCCAAGCTAAAGGCTGAGTCAGAAGAGAGGGGTTTTAGCTGCAGTGATGGAATTAATAAATTAGTAAAGTTGTAAACACAAGGTATGGATAGGAAAGAGGATTTGTTGTGTTAATAGTGACTTGGAGGGAAGATATTACCTGGCCAAGAATGGCTTGATGTCCACTTGCATCTACACCTGTAGCAAACCTATGACATTGTTAAATTAGAATAATCAAAATGACATATTCTAGTTATTGAGATTTTTATCTCAAAACTTAAATAGTTGAAACCGTGCCAATACGTGAAAGTCAAACATGTTCAAGGTGAAGCCACGAGTAAAACATGGTGATAGATGAAGGGAATTTGGCACCAGTGAACGTGAAAGAGACAGACACATATGCCTGGTGAATAAATATAGTAGAGGAGCCATACCTATCTATAGAGGAGGAATTTCAGAGAAGAGGGCCACCAAGAAGCAAATCCACAATGACTAATGCTGAAGGGTTTGGGGGTAGGGTTGCTACCCTAACCACCTTTAGATCCATCGGCATGGTAATATCAATGATCAGCAATGGTGGACAGGCACCCAGATGTCATGCAATATCCTGGACAACACCACGTGAAGACTGCCATTGAAAAGTTAATGTGAAATTAAATGCTAAGAATCTTGCTCAAACCAGTTTGGTTACAAATTTCTATCTATTTAGCTCTTTCATGAAACCCTGGGTTATACATATCATAAGTCTACTAAAAAATTTGTATGATACGCATTCATAAGTGTGAAAACTAGATGAACGGGGTAGCATAAATCTCATTTATACAATGCAAATATAATATGTATAATAATACTATGTGGAAGTATAATACATAGGAATAGATTAAGTTTGATTATATGATTTAAATAACTGTGATATTCCTTGCCACCACATAGGAGTTAAAAAAAATTATTTACTGTGTTGAGTAATATGAGAACATAGTTAGTAGATGTGACATTTGCCCACAAAGTTTTGAACCAATGACCTTCACATCACAAAATCACTTAACAATACACCCATCATTATATATATATAGATATGAGTTATTTGTAAATTTGAAATATAAAAGTGATTATTCCTTAATTAGTATTATCCATTTTTTTCTCTTTTCACTGTGTGAAGTTACTTATTATTTATAATTGTGTAATTTCCCAATCACTTAAATATTTTTATTATTTTTTAATTTATCAATAAATCATTGCTATGAATGTTTATTAAAACATTATTTATTATTTAATCCAGAATTAACCAATTAAATTATTATTTATTATTTAATCCACAATTAATGAATTAAATTAGTCAAACCCTTTTTCGACACATTAAATAATATTTGTATCATTATATTATGTCATTTTATATTTAACTTTTAAAATATCTAGAATTTCCTCCGTTCATGAGACCATTACCATTATTATATTATACTAGCAATTTCACTGAAATGTGCAAAGGAACACCGAAGAAATGTTCGTAAGAGTGGAATGTCGAAAGCAATAATAAAGTGAAATATATGGACATTGAAATACAATCAATATTTGAGTTTCTATATATTCTAAACAATTTAGCAAGAGCTTAAATTTAAGAAGAATGTTACACTATGATAAATGTCTTAAACAATGGCAATCCTTGTAGGAAGAACGTAAAGAGTAGAGGAGTTCAATTTCTGTGGGTTTTTTTTTAAATGGCATGAAATAAATTCTAAACACAAAAATGATGAGGTATCTATCAGATAAAGGTAGTTTCCTTCACAAATATTGAGCTAGCCACTATGACTCAAGAGCTAGCTCAAATCCCTTATGTGACACAAGAGATGTACCATGTACACTATGCCTTATTATTTGGCTATTTTGAAAAGGGGGAACAACTTGATAAGAAACACAACCAAAGTTGTTTCAAATCATCAAAACAAATTTGTTTGTAATATAAATATATAAATAAATAAATATATAAATATAATATATATATATATATATATATATATATATATATATATATATATATATATATATATATATATATATATATATATATATATATATATATATATATATATATAAACTAAAATGCATAGAGATTGATAAAACGGTTAACTTTGTTGGTATAAATATAATAATCCAACTTTGATTTTCAAAAGTAATATAACAAACATTAACATAAAAATTTAATAGAATTGTCAAAAATTGCTAAATATTTATCTAATTTTAAAGACATTTTTTATTTTCATTCTATGTGATAGATTTATTATTAGAAGCATAACAATATAAAATAGCATCAAGTTATATGTAGTTGCTATATTTTTAATAAATTAGTTGTTTAAAGTCAAGTTTAATTATTTATTAAGTGTGTTTTTCCACTCTAAAGCATTGATTCCATTTTATTTTGATTTTACAATGTTAAAGATATATAACTCATTAATTTTTAAAACACCATACACTGATTCACTATTCTGTATATTAATGTCAATAAAATTACACTTTAAAATTATTTGGTTGTGAAATGATTTGATATTGTATTGATATTAACAATGCTACACACGACAAAAAAAAATGGAACATAACTTTAAATAATACTGTAATGTAAAATGATAAAGTTACATTAATGTCAACAACAATGCAAGCACAATGACACTTTCCAATAATTTTGATGAAAATATAACGTTAAATGTTTTAATGCCTTGATTTTAACAATGAAATGATGAAAAATATTTAGATACAATAATTTCCACAACCATTTGGTGTAAAAATAATTCAATTTACTAATTTTAATGTTAATGCAATTTAAAACAATAAAATGAATTAACTTCAATACATGCTCATTAATTATCATTAATTTTGTTAATAATATGATGCAAATGTATTTTCACATTTATTTAAAAAAGATTATTTAATAGGTTAAAAAGTAAATCATATTTACATATTGCAATAAATTAAAAAATACACATCAAAATGCAATAAAAAATAAATAAATATACAAAAAAATGAAATGGAAATAATGATAAATACAATGTATATAAATATTTTATATGAAAAAATTAAATGTCAATAAAATGAATATATATTATTGAAAACAATGATTTAATAGAAAATGGAGATAAGGCTCTACGAAATTTACAAAAAAAAAAAAAAAAAAAAGATTTAATAAACTATTATGATTTAATGAAACTATATCATAGAGATATATTATTAATTAATCTAACTTCACATTAATTTTGGACATTTAAAAATAAATAAAATATGTGAATTTTCATCTAATTTTTTTTATATATACAAAATTATATAAATAGTGGATGCTATATTTTTTTGTTTACAGAGTGGGTAAGTCTATCATAATTTAGTTGTCAAATCAGTAGTGAAGACAACCATCACTTGCTATTATCTAGGAATGCAAGCTAACTTATCAACATTATTCAAAGAAAACCATGTTACATGGAATTACCTTGCTTATTGCCCATAAAGAGAATATGGATTTTGGAGTAGTTCTCAGGTGTACATAGTCCTACTGAGTATATGGACCGTTGGGCTTGTGAGGACCAAACCTTACCGCCAGGCTTATGAGAACCAAACCTCCACAAACAACCATTGGATCACAACCTCAACAATATTATATTAGGTTGTAATAATATTCTTCACATTCTATGTAAAGTTAAAATATTTACATCCTCGGTGCTTATCCTTTTCATATAAGTGATGGATGACCTTCTAGAATCTGATGGATATGGGATGTCAAATAATTGATCTCTCATCCCATATCCATCTAATCCTAGAATATTTTGGGAATTCAAAATAGACTTAAACTCATACGCAGGGCACATGCACCAATATTAATATTCATTAATTGAAATTTATAAATTTATTTTGAACAAGAAACAGAATAAATATACTCACTATTTTTTTCCTCCCCTTTTTTCCCTTCGTTTCTGTGTCTCATCAGGTAATAGAGCTGAGAGATGGAATCAACGATGTGAACTTGGGCTATGTAATGTAGAGAGAACCACATCGTAGTTCACATGGATAGTAGGGACAGTAGCTATTTGTGGTGAATTATGAAACCACCTAACGCTTGAATTCAAGTCAAATTCGTAACAAATCATACTTCAATGCACCTAAAGTAAGCATCAAAAGGGAAGGAAACATCATGTGGAGAGCATGTAGTCCAACAAGGACCTTTATTTTTATGCACTAATATAAATCAATGTCTCTCCTATTGCAACTTTTTTCCCCACGTCACATATAAACTCTACGAATTTTTAAAGACAACACATCTCCATTTGAAGCTTGAGTTTACCCATAGGCCTTTGTTTGCTCTTGTGTCATTTTCCCATTCATATTCATAAATATCATTTGATATAAATATGACGCTTTTCTTCAACCTTAGTTATTTGTATGTATCATTCTCTTTTGGAACTGCCCATATACTTATGTTTAAGTAGTATGTTCGAGAACATTGGAATGTCTCGATGAATTCACATTGGTCATAGGTCATCATCTTTAATTGTAAATTTATCCCGAGAATGTATTCCTTTTCGAAACCATGAATTTTTCAAACTGTGAGTTGGTATGATTGACATTTCATAAAAGAGATGATCTATAAGCTCAGTCTTATCTCAAAATATCTTCACACGAACATCATTCACTGCATAACAAATCTGCATCCCCAAGAAGGAGGCATATATTCCCAACACTTCAAGACTGCAGAAAGAAAGAGCGCTTATCACTGTACATTTTGGATTGGAGTTAAATAATACAAGAAAATTTAAATAAATGTTAAATGGAAAAGAATTAAATTTGTGCTTTTTTTTTCTCTTTACATTGAAAAAAATATATTGGAGTTAAATAGATGGAGGTAGTTCCTCTTGGAACTGTGAAATGAATATTTAAAAAAAGAAACACCCATCGGTATACATGTGAAACAAAATATATTAGTACATATGGTTAATAAAAAACATAAATTCCTAATTTCTGTGTAATTGTGTATAAAAAAAATATGTAAACAAAGAATTTTTGTATTGTTCATAAAATATTTCAATTCCTAATTTATGTGTAATTTAGTAAATAAAATATTAGATTCAAAATTGAAAAAGTGGAAGAACAAAAAAATGGAATAAGATGGAGGAAGTTTCTTTTGGAATTGTGAAATAATTATTTAAGAAAAAAAAAACACCAATATCTATGTATATTAAATAAAATATATTAGTAGAGGTTTTTCGAGAAAGAAGGAAAATGGTGTGAGCACCAACACCCTCATTGTGTTTGAATAAAAAATGAAAGACAAGCTTAAACCCATTTGATAACACCTTCCCTACATGAACACGGTTCACTGTATAGCAAATCCACATCCCTAACAAGGAGGCATAGATTCCCAACACTTCCAGACTACAAAAAGGGCGTTTGTCACTGTACATTTTGGATTGAACCTTCTTCAATTCAATTCAAACCCCCATAGATTTTACATTTTAGACCAGAAGAAAATCTTCTTATTTTTAGAAAAAAAGGTTAGAATATAACTATGCGCAAGTCCTGGAATGAATTATTTTAATGATAGTTGTAGCACAACAACACTGAAAATTTTGGACTCTTAAAAGAGTTAATCCCTACAAAGCATTTTAAAAATATCATGAATGTACCTTTAGCATTGAAAATAATTCTAAGAAAAATATAAAACAGAGGAATACTCAACAGAGAACAAAACGATCATTTTCCAACAAAGAAGACTCCCCGACCTCGTCAACAAAAAAAATGTAGTCGTGAATGACCCAGCTAGTACCCTCTGTATGAGGTGAGTGCCCTTCATGGAACACCAAAATATTCTTCATCCCAACAATAATGCCTTTTGACAGCACTGGGTGGTAAGAAAAACCATAAGCACTATGATATAAGCTAATCACAGAACTGGGTGGTAAGGCAAACAATAGGCATTATGATGTAAGGTTATCATTGGCTTACTCTTTTTTCATTGTGTTTATTAAAAAATACACTATTCTCATCCAATAAACAAGATAGAAAGATAGTAATTCAATCTTTAGTTTATTGCATGGTGTTTATTGTTTACGAAAAGATTATAAACACATGTAAATTATTAAGGAAAAAAAATATATGGACTCTAACCAAACCAGAAAAGAGAACCGGAAAAAATAAATAAAATATAATTATTTGAACAACATTTGGACTGCATAGAGATCCATAGATATGCTAAGAAAACTTCAAAAATTTGCAATCTTTCTACAAAGTAAATGCAAGAGGCAAGTAGGTTATTGATTCCAATATTTTATTTATCTATGTGGAAATTTTTTCCACAAAATTTGTACCATCTCCCGATAGTAAGCGTAAAAGCGATTTGCACACCAGCTGAAAGAAAATAGATATTATTTCTTTACATTAAAGAGATTGTTACATTTCTCCATCCCACAAATCTTCAAAAATTTTGTAAGGGCTGGTGGTTGAGTTAATAATTTCCTCTCTCCTCACAATCTTCATTTGCTCAATCTGGCCAATCTTCTCATGATCATTTGTAGTTCGTGACCAATAAAAAATATGATACTTTCTAGCTATTCTGCCCTTTTTGTAGCTTTTATGTAGCATGATTACCCCTTTTTCCAATCCCCACCACAACAGAACCTAAAAAAACAATTTGTAGAAACCATTATATCAAAAGAAAAATAATGTTCAATCATACGATTTGTAAAGGAACAAAAAATTCAATTTAAACCACCATAGATTCACTTATCTTAAGTAGTTGATTCTATAATAAATTTAAACCAACATCGATTCACTTATCTCAGGCAATAGATTCTAGAAGCGATAAAATAAATCAGTTGCAAGCCTTGTGTTGTAGCTTTTAGGTAGCATGTTGGACCCTTGTTCCAATCCCCACCTCAAGAGAACTTGTAAAAACAATTTGCAGAAACCGTTATATCAAACACAAAATAATATTCATTAATATGGTTGGGAAAGGAACAAAGAATTCAATTTAAACACCCATCGATTCACTTATCTTAGGCAGTAGATTCTAGAATCAATTTATACCAACATCGATTCACTTATCTTATGCAATAGATTCTAAAACTAATAAAAGAAAATAGTTGCAAGCCTTGTGTGGCTTAAAATAATCGGAATTGAGAAGGATATTTGTTTTCACATTCCAGGTGGGAGGGATTTCTCCTTTTTATTTTAATTTATCAGCATTAGAAATTGGACCCCACAACTTTGAATGTAAATCATATCCCAGTTTATATGGATCTATGTAGCTTTGACTTTAAACAAACTTGCCTTCAATGCAAAAACATGATCCTCACGATCACCAACGAAAAGTTTACTGTTAACAAAAACTTCATCCTACTTTAAAACTCTACTATGAAAAACCCCATTCAAATCTTCCATTTAGAGCTTCTCCTAAAGCTTCCTCCATTCTGTAAATACTTACAGTGTCAAAGTGCCGATAACCTACCTCTGAACACAAATAGGAAATTATTGAAAGAAAACTGGCAGCCCCCATCCACCCTCTAGAGGAATAAAAAAATTTCCAATCATTGTGAAGTGCATAGAAAACATATAATGATAATCTATTTTTATTAATTAACATTATAAGTTCATGACATTGAAGAAGAAAATTGAGTTCATTATCAACACTTGAATATAGTGAAGAGCTAACCAAGAAGAGTTTTTTTCATTATGGTCATGTAGCTTCCTTTTCTTATGCATATTTACATGGTGTAGCCTTCCATATGCAAAGTAACTAACAAAAAGTGCTCTCACTTAGTCTTCATTCACAACCCAACTCACATAGTACGCATGAAACTTACCAACTACAACCTCTCGATAAGAAAAATCTATTGATTTATACGGAAGATGAACCAAAATATAACCTTTAACATTCTCCTCACCCGAGCTACCTTTGAATCCTTTCCAAACTGCCTTTCTGATTGACGTTTGGAGATTTGTGTTGGTGCTCATTTCCATCCTATTAAAGGTCCCCACAGATTTCAAGCATGATTACAAAAGCTATTTGTGACATAGATCACCACAAGAAAGAGTCTCTTTCAACTATAAAACTCTCAGATTCAAAAGGATATGAAAAAGAGAAATCAACTGTGTTTCCAGGAAATGTAGATGACTTTAAAATGATTTTTCTTCTTACCCATTCGACCATACACAAAATATGGGTGTATATTAGAATACCAACGAAATATCCTATACCCTTCATGATTTTGTAGAAATTGTCGTGAATGATCTAATTGAGGTTGTTCTGCAGAAAACCCATGTTTTGGATTTTTGAGATTCGACTCTAATTGCCTAAAATATGAACCCGAATTTCATTTCCTATATCTTCTGCGAAATTTTTTCACTTCATTCTTATAAAACTCAAATGCCTACATATGTATTTTAGACCATAAATTAATTACAATAATAATTCCATACATTACCGTTGGGTGCTGACATAAGATGAAACATTTTCATTTAAGACAACCACAGTCGATCTATAATGGTTCAGAACTTTTGTCTTTGTATCAAAACTTCACTTAAAATAAAAATGCCTATACTCAATCAGCAATATGACTCCATATGCATAAGATATATATATGATTTTTCTCTCATAAATTTTTTTCTAACACCTAGGAATTTTCTTGATGACGTTCTAGGAAATTTGGCTGAGTGCTTTCACCTAACTTCAACACCTGGACAACAGATGGGTGCTTGGTACTTTGTTTCATATTTTTTAAATTGTACATGTGAACACATTAAAAATATTAGAATATATAGAGAGAGACGCATACAATATCTGTAATAGTTGGATCTATATAGATGTAGAACCCATAGCCTTTAAGATACCTCTGTCAAACTTTGAGCTAGCAAGCACAGTTTCTCGAGGCTTCTACAATTCTGCAAAATCCTAGTAAGAGCACAATCGTTTAAAGAAAAATCAGAATTAAAAAATAGAAACTATTTCAGGCCCTTGTTTGCAACAACAATGCTTGCTAATGAATGAGGAGGACAAGCTTCTCCCACATCATTTACAGTAATACGCAATGTAATCATATTTGATAACCTCGATAACTCACTGAGGTCCCCATGTCTGAAGTTCAAAGACAATTCCTACAGATGCATGCAATATATAGCCAGAGACCTAAGGACCAAGGTAATGTTGATGGTTCATCAATGATGAATTTGACCTTTCGAAGTGTCAGACAATTCTCACCTATTCTTGACAAAACAGACTGACTGAATATGAAAAGGCCATTTAAACTCAATTTTTTGATATTCTTGCAAATTTTCAGTGAATCGAGGGCACATCAGACAAATTCATGCAATACAGGAGGCTAAGATATTTAAGCCTCTTACAAATCCTAGTGATGCCTCGATTTCATAATCCAACAAATTGGGTATATCACCCTCCTCGAGCATTGTAAAATTAGTCACAAACCCTACAAACCCTAGATTTGAAATACATTCCTGGGGTTGGTCTGTATTTCCTAATGATAATATAAGGAGGATTTTGAGGCATTCAGAGGTCAATTGGATATGTGAGTCTTGTAATTGATCAAAACATGGAGAGAAATTCAAGTGCCTAATATATGATGTGAGTCCTGCAATTAATCACAACATGGAGAGATATTCAAGTTCCTAATATATTTGAAGCGAGAAAGGAGAGATGGAAGGATTTTGGTTGACATGAAAATATTCTTGTGTCAAGCGCATATGAGCACATCGTGCCACTGTTTGCAAACTATGGACATTGATATGATATATTGCGGCTCCGACAAACCTATCGAGATGTGAGATAACACTCTTTTGTCTGCCATGGCCATCTCAACATTGCTCTCCATTGTTGTAATTGAACCCTCTTCTTAAATCATCTTTTTTGTAATGCAAGAAATTAGTACCAAAGCCAATAAATGGGATTTGAAATCATGAATTCAATTGTGGAACTCCACCTAACATCTCCATATTCACAACAATCAAAAGGGAGCTAGAAATAAAATGAGGTTTTCATTACCACTTACAATATTAGGCTGAGCTTCACCAGAAAGTTTCATATTGAATATTTCTCACACTCATTGAATGTTTTGCGATGGAGCAGGTCCACAAATACTCGTGAATGTTTTGCAACGATGGATCAGGTCCACAAATATAGTGATAGTTGGGGAAAAAATATATTATTAAAATAATGAATTTTACATGTGGCGGACAAAGAACATTGGAACATTGTGGTGAGGTAAAAGCTCACAATAGTATGCCTTTGTCATAATTACAATGTTTCATAGATTTTTCAATCAAGGAACTCTAGTTAGGATATTTAGAATAATTCATTTTCCCTAAAAGCCCATGCCCCACATGCTTTCCAAGTGTGAGGACGCTTTCCAGGTGTCAGGAAAGTGGGTTCTACTCATTGAATTATTTTACAAGGGGTTCTACTTATCTGCTTCAAAAACTCTGTCTAATCCAAATTAAAGAAAACATTTTACATCATAGCATAAATTTCTTGGTATTTACTAGTGTGAAATTACAAAATATTTCTAGATAAAGATGTCGACTTCTTCTCGTAAAAGATAAATATAGTTATGATCTTCTAGAAAATTTACAAAAAGAGAACAATATTTACTCTAATTTAACTGAAAATATGATATTTCGCAATTTACGAAAAATTTTAATTTACCCAAAAAATGAGAAAAGGGACAAGATTGCCCATAAAAGAATATAAACATATCTCTTAATCATTAATATAAATTCAATTCTCTCTCTATATATTTTGAAATATATTAAACACATAAATTATCATTTGTACTTAGTGCTTGAATGTTAAAATGAATTATTTAACTGAACAAACTTATTAAGCCAAATAGTCTCATCTATTTTTTAATGATATGGCGGGAAACTAAAACCCCTTTTTAATCTTAAATATAAATTTCAAAAAACCATTATGCACATAAACATTGAAATTTTCAGTCTAGTAGGTATATAATCACCTATAGAACCATAAGCACCATCTCATTAACATTAAATAATAATTACATTGTATATCGAGGCATGAATACACTTATCTATTAATTTAAAGCTTTGTGTAACTCACAAGGGTAAGATTTTTTCCATCTAACCATAGACTCAATTTTCTAGTTAAATATTTTGCACTTGAACATCCCCTTGCTAGATCATGATGCCATTAGAGGAACTTCCACTTGATGACAAATGATGGACAAATGAAGACCAATATCCTTCATAGAAAGAAATCAACATTTTCTTCCTCCAACCAATTGCGTCCATGACTTGGAAAAATTATTATCTAGGTTGGATCATTTTATTGTTTTCCATCCATATTGATGCTTTTAGTGTGGAAAAATTGATGAATCAACTCGTAGGACCACTTTTATCGGCGGGTCCTGGTTTGGAAAATTAGGGCCAGGAATCTTCTCAAAGCAATTTGAGGCACTAAATGACATTTTCTCAGGGTAAAGCTTTACTACTTAACCACCACACCTTTTAGTGGCATTATGCACATAGATACCTAACAATGTAAACTTTGAAACGGGAACGGAAACGAGTACCCGCATTTTTTAGGTAGAAAAAAATGGTCCAATTTTGAAAAGCGTTGGTTCAAAATACTCTTTTTTTTTGCATGTTTTTTACACATTAAATCTTCTTATGTACCAAGTATAGGCATTATCTTTAAAATGTTAGTGTTTTTATGTTGATTTTGAAAATTGTTGATGCCAACATCATCCCCTTTTTTTACAAGACTTATTTTTCACTTAAAATTTTCTAATCTATTAAATGCTAATAATTATCTTCTAAATTTAACAATTTTTGAGGTACTCGTCTTCTTCCCCTTCACTTACATATATTTTTTAAGCGTTTTTCAGGTTTTTTTTTTGTTTTTCTTTTAATTTTTCTTTTGTAGTGAGATATTTTTATTTTTTGTAATGTCAAAAAAATAGAAAAGGTAAAAATTTTAAAGTGTTAGTCTTCTATCTAATTATATATTGTTAAATAATATCTCATTTCACATGAAATAATTTTCACCAAAAAGAAAGAATTTTTAACAATTTACCTAAAAAAAACATTATGAATATAGAAATAATTGAAAAAATAAACATTTTGAGTCTCTCTTGCTAAAAGTGACATGTCAAATAAATTATTATTATAGGAAAAAATTAACAAAAAAAGTATAAAAAATAGCAATTTTTTTTCATTTTATGTCAAAAGTTTGTAATAATTACAGTTTATTTTCAAAACTTACATGATTCACATAAAAATGAAGTGAAAATCACATTATACAAATACTAAACATATAATAATAACAATTGAATATTTATTTCTTCTCATAAAATATCAAAGTCAAAACAATACAAGTATAACTTATTAATAGTTACAAAAATTTAGCTTCATTTGGAAGCTTAACTTAATCAATAATCAATAATATCACATAGCCCAAACTCTTAATCTTCAAGAGTTTCATTCTTTTCCTCTTCCACAATATTTTCATTATTGGCATCAATTTCATCATTTTCCTCTTTTGATGAATCTTTGATGTCTGGGAATGTCCCAAAGTATGCCTTTCCAATCATTCCATCTAATGGTGGTTGAGGTTCCTTTTCTTTTCTTTCCACACAAGGTTCATTAAAATACCCTTTTCTCAAACCAACTTCTTGGATTTCATCTAGAATAAATTGAAGAGCATTGGTTCTTTGCTAAATAAAATTGCATTGTACTGTGTCTTTTTCAATGGAAATAAAATTTCTTCCTTTTTGTAAGCAACATGCTAGTGTTGTACCTAATCATAAAGTACAAAAGATAATTTTTAGTAAATTAGTTTAAACACAAAAAAATTAAAAAATTAAATAGTGAAATTCATTCTTATATAATAAAACTTACACGAGGCTGAAAAAAAATCCAAAACTGAATCTCCTTCATTTGAACATAAATATAAAAGATAGTTAATCAATGACTATGGTTTTTGATATATGTTAACTATCTCTCCTTTTGTTTCTTTATCTTCATATGTTAGTTTTTTTACAGCAACATCATGGACCAGTACTTGGCTATGATTCTTTTCATCTACTTGATTGAAAAGAATAGGCTTATAGCTATCAACCTTTGTCCAACTTTCAACATGAATGAGCTCACAATCACTTATAATTGGTTGATTTCCACCACAAATAATAGTTATCTTTTTCCTGTAACTTATAGAAGTCCCACAACTGCTTTACTAAATGCTTGATAAGTATAAGGGTCACTATCATATTCAATGCTTGGGATATTGAAACCATGAGGAATATCAACAATGACTAGGAAATAATCCCTTTTAGGTATGAGTTTTGCAATGTCTTCACAATCACCTGATATTGTTTGATATTGGATAGTGTGGAGCCCATTTCAAATGAAATAATTAAGGCTGGGATCAAGTTCAACATCACTAAGACATTTTTTTCTCATCCTTTCCATTTTAATTTTTTCAATAAAGCTTCTGAAACTATCGGGTGCTCCATTTGCATCCTTCTTATGATCTTTAATAAAATAAATAAATATATGTATAAGTTATAAAATAAAAATAAGAAACATATGAATATAAATGAATGTATGAATGAACACACCTTTTTAAGTGCAATATAAAAATATTCTAGCACTAATGTAGAACTTGGATCTGGGTAGTTGCATAGAACATCATCCCAACTATCTTCAATATTAAATAATTTAACCATTTTTTCTTGTATTCTCATATAAACCTTGTGACCGCACAAATAAAGTAAAAAATGTTAATATAGTGATATGTATAAAAATAATACTAAAAACAATATATTATATCTAACATAAAGTTATAATCCAAAAATAAGTAAAAGTAACAAACTTAGTTTAGAAATTCCTCAGACATTTCCTCCATTGATAATTATACTCACTTTACATGAGATAATTTGTTTTTGACAATATTTTCATCCTTCACTCTTTGCATTGATCTCCAAGGTGTGATAGTCATATCTTCTGGAAGGAGCTTAATTTCAAGACTTCATTTACTGTTGGTACATATCAATGGTTTAGACTTTTTGACCTTCTGACTTTTGATGCAAATGTTCTCCCACAAGTCCAAAATATAATTAATCAATTCCCATATCTCTCCAGTTATAAATGCCAACTGTATTTTATCCATACCTCTGAATATTTCATAATTTACTTTTCCACCTTCTGAACTTATTTTTCCTTCGATTTGATAACCGATTTCCAGACAAAATTCCTTCCGTAATGCATGATCAATCTTTGTCTTATCACCACCACATTTTTATTCAAATTCACTATGAATAAATATGACCCTTTTGATGAAAGTAATAGACATCCTATACTCATTATCTGAATTATGATCCCATGCCAATAACCTTCCTTATCTATCTGTTAAACCAGCATAAATGATACATTTCATTGTTTCTAAATGCAAGTTATTGGGATATTCCTCCATCAATTTCCTTTGAGCTTCTACATAATGGTTGCCCCTAGGTGTCCACCAGGTAGGACATCATGGATTTGATGATAGGGATGATATGATATATGATGATATCTAGGCTAGTAGTTATATATCATGGGTCATGCGATCGAGAAAGTCATAAAATGTCTCGGAATTTTACCTAGTCCGCCACCTTCGAATTTAATTACACATTTATAGTGCCATACCAAAGGCCCATTGACACAGTGAGCCATGGAAACATTAAATAACACTGGGAGGTGTGATATTTACATACGATCATGTCCTTTGTAATCCATCGATCTGATACAATAAACAATCAGGGAATATAAAGGATATTTTAGAGCTATTAAATGAAACATTGTAAGGCCAGTCCAAAAGTAGTATATGTGAAATTTCCCCTGATCCTCGAGCCCACTCCAATGTAGTACCTCTAGTTCACTTCTAAGAAAATTTTCAAAAGTTCCTGATGATAGAGGGGGTCCCGGAAAAACCAGTTCATGAAATCCGCAAAATATACAACAACAAAAATTATAAGAAATGACAAAACCAAATATCTGGTATGATTGGTCACCTTACACGCGGCAACAACAACACCAGCAGCCCCCAAAAATCCACCAGTAGTGGCATAGACACACAACGATGTTTTGCAGGGCCAAGATATTATGAATGTATCGGTCCATTTTTTTCCATAAGATCATGAAGTATGTATATGTGAACCATAATTCCCCTTCATTTTCCCCACTACTGGGTGGTTTGTAGATATAAATCTACCTAAGAAATTATACATCTAATGATAATTTAAATGACAACACCTGCACAGATAAATATCATAATACATTAGAACCTCATATGGGTGGTTATGTCATGTCCACCCAAACCAATTTGAATTGTTTCAGTCCCCACATCATTCAAGAGAATGTGTCGGGATGGGTGGTGTTTTTAAACTTACATGGCCTAGAGATTATGGAAGTGAAAAAGCTCCCTTCTAGCAAGGCATTACGGAAGTTAGCTTTGGAATAAAATTTTCCATTGATTATGATCAAAATAATAGAATGACAACATCAGATAATGATAACGAGGGTCCACTATAAACAAGGAAATTGTAAGAATAAACAACACAGGGCGATTTTGTAGGTTCTAAGAAACCCCTCATCGGTTCCCATAGAAGATGCACCCTCAAGGTTTCATTATTAGTAGAATGACAACATTGGATTATGATAATGAGGGTCCAATAGAGACAATGAAATTGTGAGAATAAACAACACAGGGTGATTTTGCAGGTTTTGAGAAACTCTTCACTGGTTCCCATAGAAGATGCACCCTCAAGGTTCTTATTTTTTTTTCAATTTAGTGATAATGATATGCTACTCCTAGATTAGCCAGGCTCATCATGAGCCTGACCAATCTAGGAGTTAACAGATCATGATCAAAGAATTGAAACAAAATAAGAAGAAATTTTCAACAATTCAGTGATTTTTAGTGTGATTTTGTATAGAATGTTGTAACTGTAATGGCCATACAAAATTGCATACCTTCATTTGCATTACTCTGAAACTTGAGCTTTATTCGTCGAGGCCCAAGTTGTAATTTATTGTTAAACGATTCCCTCATATTTTTTTAGGGTAAGGGCATTCCTTGAAAAAAATGTAAATAGTAAACACACATGAACTTCATCCCGAAAAGTAGTCATGTTTGAAGAAAACATATTTATGAATGAAGCCAATTGTAACAAGAGTATTTTCATACTTACGCCTCCATATCCTGTATTTACTATGGAGTATGCCTGTAATATGGCTTATGTTATTGACAAATAGAATTGAAAAACAACCACATTAATGAAGTTCACAGTTACATTAACGAAGTTCATAGCCACATTAAAAAAGTTTAATTTCTTGATGGAAGTTGCACAAACCTCAGTGGTGACATATAATTTAGCTATAAAGAATGATTATTCCATTCTACTCCAATGAAGCTGTCATGAAACTGAAAATAAAACCTTCAAATTATTAACCATCAGGGTTGGAATTTGGATTCCTCTTTACCTATGAGACAAAAGTTTTTTGATGTTTTGGATTTGTATACTTCTCGTCAAGTAATGTTATGTTTAAATTTTTCCCTTGAAGAGTGATGTGTTGATAATAGATTAACCATTAACCAATAAAGTTTTGATTACAAAATTTTACATGAAAAAACAACATAACCATAACACAAAAATGACTTATTGGATCTTATTGTTCCTTTTTTTAATTAGAGTAATCAATATCCTTATACAAATTGTCAAGAAATACATTATCAATTGAGAAAAAAATACAAATACGCAAATTGTCAAGAAATACATGATCAATTGAGTCATGGGTCCCTTGTACCAAGAGGTTAAGAACTACATGGCCAATAAAACATGAATTGTATAGGTCACATTGTTATAGACCCCAAACGAGATGGAACACAACTTAAAATAGAGTACTAATAATGTTTTTAGAAAAAATAAATTGTCAAAAATAATTTTTGTTTTACTCGTCATAAAAATTTATTTTGACCATTGGATCCTTATGCTTCCAATCAAGATACATTATGTTTAAAATGTATCCCTTCAAGAGTGATTCTCTCATAATAAATTAACCCTTCACCAATAAAGACTTAATTAAAAAATTACCCTTCAATAACATAACTATGTTAAATTTTTTCACATATTTATCATGAGGGAAAAAAATGACCAATGCTCTTTTTCTCTCTAACATCAATATAATTACATATTATTGATCAACAACATTAATTTTCACTTGGAACAAAGATACTACCTTGTAAAATTATGATAGTAATTCAAAAAACAAATTTAATGTCATAATAGATTAGATATAATAAACATAGTCTAAATGTTATATGTTATGACAATTTTTCTAGGTATATTTTCGAATTAAATTTTTCCAAAATATAGTTAAAATTTAATACAATTACACAAATAATTTATAAATTTATAAAATTCAAATACTCCAAACAAATTTCAAAACATTAAATGCATCTCATATTTAAAAATACAATTTTAATAATAAAAAATTATATTATTAAATTTCAAATGGAATACGATAAAATGACAACGCATACATGAAAACATACACTCATTTAATCTGGTATTTCTTCGTATGATTAGTTTTCTTGTTGTTAACTAGTATGTGACCCTTTCTATTTAGAATTCATACTTTATAGTGACAAAATTGCTTGGAAATATTTTACATGTTGCATAATTTTCCAGATGTTCTCATCCGTAGATCAGGGAATGATTGTCTCTTCGTCTTTTTTTTTAAACTTGTTCTATTTTTAAATATTATTTGCAATATGTATCTAGAACATGAAAAGGAAATTGTGGGTATTTCTTAGCTTGTTCAAAGACACACGCACACACATACGCACCAAAGTTGCTTCTGTGTTATCTTAATATGATGTAGGAGCATCCTGCGTGATTTTCAATAAAAATATTTTATAATTTTTTTTTTTTTCTAAATTAGTCTAATTCTATTTATGAAAATATAGTGGTACAAAACTGCCCCAGTTCATCTGTACTAGCCTGAAACTGGGCTTGAAAAACAAGCATAAGTCTGATACTGAGCTGCCCATGTAGGGAAACCAGCTCTATAATAGCCATCTCACCGCCCTTGTATAGGGAAACCGGTGTATCAGTTATAATTGTTATGAAACAGTAATAGAAAGCTAGGACTACTAGTAACAACAACCAGTAAGCTGTAATATGTTGCATAAAACCAGCATCGCTAACAAAATAGACAAGTTTTAGGACCATACTGTGCCATATCATTGCTGCTTCAGTTGGAGTGGGCAGGAGATGGCTGTTCCTCCACTATTGGGCAGCTGAACTTTTCATCAGGATCCTCCGCTTCAGTGCTTCTGTTGAAGTCTTCTGCATCTTGATCAGCTTCAGCGTTCATCTGCAAAGAAGAGAGGCCAGTAGGGGGGTTGGCTAAGCCAACGGGTTCAGGAGGGCTCGCAAGGGGCGAAGAAGCTGAAGTGGAGCGATGGTCGACAGTGGTGGGAGGAGGATTGAGAGGGACAGGAGGGGAGGCGGGCCATGTTGGCGTGCTGTGGGTGGCATCCTCACGCAGGGTTATAGTGATGTAAGCTGTAATAGAAGGTCGGTTGAAAACGCTGTCAAACCTCAATTCTGCCCTTTGCGTGGTCTGGCGTATGTAATGACTGTTAGCGGGCTGAGAGGCGGGGGTGGAGAGGCGAGAGGGGGCTTCAGGCGGAAAGGAGGTCGGAGGCCTACCATGCTCAGAACCAAAGGAGAAATCAGAGAGAGATCTGCTGGAAGAGGGATGTTCCCCAGCCGAGCCTCCTCGAGTGCTGCCTCGACGGGTAGTCATGCGTGGCCTGAGTCGGGGCATGGCTAAGCCCAGAGGAGCTGTGTCGAGTGACTCGAGAGTCTGGAGAGGAGCGGCGACAGTATAAAAATCAGGAACAAGCTGAGGTACTGCGGGAGTGTGAAACGGAGCAACAGAATTGCCAGAAGTTTGCTGAGGGGCCACAGAAGCACCAGGGAAAAAAATGCTATTTGAGAAGTGCTCTCCCAGATCAAATTCAATACAGCTGTATAGTGAACAACGCCTGCCTGTGACTGTGCGAGTGCTTGGTTCGTCACAGTGGGCAGGGCACGCACCGCCTAGAGGGACCATACAAATATACAGAGCGACTGCGAGCTCTTCAAACCAAGAACTAGCGACCATGATGCGTGAACCAGGCGGACGAAGGAGCATGTAATGCCGGCGCAAGAGGTAGTTGATGCCATCTGCATGTGGATTGAATGCAGCGTTTATTGCGCCGTGGATGGCCATGTGGCCACCACGCGCTATGTACCTTGGGATATGGCCGGAGTCATAGATCTCCATAAGTCTAATGATCAACCGCATCCGGTGAATTCTGATCAATTTTCACCTGTTTGAGGCAGTTCTGTAATGTGTCCCTATCATGAATAATATGAAGGGGTCCGTGGATAAGAGAGTCTGTGCTGTCGACTCCTAGATTGGCTAGGAGGTCCGCAATCTTATTACCTTCTCTTTTGGTGTGAACAAAGGATATGGCTTGGTTGTTGTCCAACCATCTGCTGAGATTGTGGAGACGTGAGGCCATTCTCCAACTAGTGGCAACTTTATTAGTACTGGCACCTTGAAGGAGTTGAGTAGCTATGGCGATGAGGATCTGTGAATCTCCCTCTACTATGATAGGTGAAAGATTGTACAGGTGAGAGAGGATAAGTCCTTGCCAGAGTCCTTCCAGCTCTGCCGAGTTATTGGTATCCCAGCCTATCGAGCCATAATAAATAGCAATAGTGTTGCCTTCAAAATTTCTGAGAATGCCTCCAAAGCCTGCTGGTCCTGGATTTCCTTTTGAGGCGCCATCAAAATTTAGTTTGTTGATGCCTGTAGGAGGAGGAGTCCAAGGGATTGGGATACCTGGCTTCTTTTGCTTAGAGGTGTTAGGTGTGACCACAATCTTCAATTGCCAATTATGCCATATTGTTGTTTCCTTCGGTTGTTTAGGTAGATCCTCCTCCTGCCATGGGTGCAAAGCAAGAGTTCTTGGAGATTTTTACTGAAATTGTCCCAAATGATGTCCATGGGAGTGGTTTGATGTTTGAAGATCCTATTGTTTCTCTCCTTCCAAAGAGTCCAGAATAGGAAACCTGGGATTAACTGCCAGAGATAGTTTAAGAGGGGACTGTTATAAGGACGCTAGGGCCAAAGGCGCATAATCGTGACGATGTCCCCTTTTGGTTTGCTACGTTGACTTCTGAAGCAAATTTTGTCCCATAGTTGAGTAGAAAGATGGCAAGTCATCATAAGGTGTTGTGCTGTTTCCACCTCCTGTTTGCAATTCGGGCATTGAGATGGGCCGTTGTATCCACGCTTGAGCAAGTTGTCCCAGGTAAGGATCCTTTTATGACTAAGTAGCCAGAGAAAGGTGGAAATTTTAGGCCAAGTGCCTGGAGCCCGGACAAATTTCCAAAGCCTGTCTTTTGGTAGCTGAATCGGATGCATTAGAGTGAAGGCTTCCTTTGTAGTGAACATCCCTCTTGGTGAGTATCCCCAGCGAAGGACATCTGGTTCCTCCGAGTATCTTATTTTCCTTCGTTGCAGTTCCTGTTGGAGGGTTTCCTGAGTGTTACTATTTGCATGGGGCAGAATGGTGGTGGGGTGTAGCCATTGCCTGAAATCACTGAGGACAGTGTGAGTCCAGTTCTGATTGACTTTGATTTCTGCCAGAGGGTTGGGGCGGCCGTTGTCGGAGAGACTGAGAGTTTCAATGAGTTGAGGATGTTGCTGCCATGAGTCTGTCCAGAATCTGGCTGTGTGCCCATTTCTGACTTCCCAGAAGCTGTGATGTTGTATGAGAGTGAAGTGCTGCTTGGCAGCATTCCAGATGAGTGAACCAACTTCCCCGGGGTGGAGCCTGATCAGGTCTTCAGGCGGTCTGTTATTAGCATATTTAGCTGTCCATATTTTAGCCCATGGTTTCCAAGGATTAGAGAGCCAGTTCCACCAAAGTCTTGCCCCCATAACTTCGTTGCTGTGTGTGGGATTTCTGAGCCCCAGACCTCCAGCTGCTTTCGGTGAGCATACAGTACTCCAGTTAACCAGAGCCCACTTACGTTTTTGGTCAGAAGAGCCCCAGAGGAATCGTCGTTGCAGATTTTTGATTTGATTAAGGACCCACTTTGGAGCTGCAAGCACAGAAAAGAGATACAGAGACATAGATTGCAAAACCGCTTTGATGAGGATGAGTCTGCTGGATATGTTGAGCTCTTGGTAAGTCCAAGAAGATAGTCGGGTTTCCAGTTTTTCTAATAAAAGATTCCAAGTAGAGTGCTTGATGGCATTTGCAATGAGAGGGGCACCTAAGTACTTGGAAGGGAGAAGGGCGGGAGTAAAGCCCAGGATTCTGATAATGCTGTTTTGAATAAGAGGAGGGGTATTAAAGAAGAAGAGCTGAGATTTAGTGAAATTGACAGTCATGCCAGAGGCTTTCGAGAAGAGGTTAAGGATATGTTTGAAGGATCTTGCTTCTTGGACTGAAGGGAACCCGAATAGCATGTTGTCATCAACAAATTGTTGATGAGTGGTGAGAGAGCCATGAAGAGAGAGACCGCGCAGACGATTAAGGATGGTAGCATGGTGTATGAGTTTGCTAAGACCCTCTGACATGAGAACAAAGATGAAGGGTGAAAGGGGGTCGCCTTGTCTAATGCCCCTTGAAGGTTTGAATGGCATGGAAGGAATGACATTGACAAGGATGGAGAACAAGGGCGTAGTGATGAGGGACATGACCCATCTTATCCACATGCGGTCAAAGCCAAAAGCTAAAAGGATGCTTTGAATATAATGCCAATTTAGTTTATCGAAAGCTTTTGATAAATCAACTTTAAGGAGCATACCTGGCATTTTGGACGTTTTGAGAGTATGAATAACTTCATGCGTGAGGATGATGCCATCCATGATTTTCCTTCCTTCAACATAGCCAGTTTGCTCTGGCGATATGAGGAGAGGGAGCAATGGCTTTAATCTGTTGGCGATGACCTTGGAGATGATTTTGTAGATTACGTTGCAGAGGGCAATTGGCCTGAACTTTTCCGGAGTTCTGGGTTGTTTTTCTTTTGGAAACAATGCTATGAATGTGGCGTTTAAGGATGGGAGAAGCCAGTGAGCAGCTCTGGATTCTTCCACTAGCTGCCAGACTTCTTCTTTAATAAGATCCCAAAAATTGTGGAAAAAATTGGAGGTGAAACCATCAGGTCCGGGTGCCTTGCCATCCTTCATTTGATTTACTGCAGCTTCAACTTCTTGAGGAGTTACTGGGTGGAGTAACATCCTGTTGTGTTCCTCTGTGACTAACTTGGGGATAAGCTGTGTAATTTGTTCTATAGCTAGCTGTCTGTCTACTGCATGGTCTTCCTGCTGTATGCTTTGAAAATGGTTCAGAAGAACTTGTTCGATCTCCTCTTGTTGTTCCACTTTATCTCCTTGTTGAGTGGTTATGTGAGGGATGCGGTTTTGCATTCTTCTTTGTATTGTTGATATGTGGAAGAATTTTGTGTTCTTCTCCCCCTCCTTTAACCAGGTTATTCTGGACTTTTGCCGCCACAGGAGTTCTTCTTGCTTACGCCGGTCCTCTAGTTGCTTGTGTAGATCTTGTTCCTGCATAGCGAGCTCTTCAGTTCTTCCTCCACTTATGATTTTTTGCTGGATATCTTCCATTTTGCTTTCAAGGATCTTGATTTCTTGAAAGATGTTTCCAAAGACGGAGACATTCCAGTTCTTGATAACTGCTTTGAGATGCTTGAGTTTTTGTTGAAATTGGTACATTTTCGAGCCAGGGGGTGGAGTAAAGCTTTTCCAGGCTTGAGTGACAATGCCTCTGAATGAAGAGTGAGAGAGCCAGAAGGCTTCGAATTTGAATGGCTTTTTGTATTGAATGCTAGCATTCTGCCAATGGAGCATAATGGGCCAATGATCCGATCCTATCTGCGGGAGTATTGAAGTTGATATGTCCCCTCCTATGTGGATGATGTTATCAGACATGAGGAAACGATCTAACTTTGAAGCGATCTGCTGAGTACCTGTTCTCTTATTAGTCCAAGTGAACGTACCGTTTGAGAAGGGAATGTCTATTAGCCAATTATTGGCTATGAATTCTCTGAAGTGAGCGATGTCCTGGTCTGCCCTGGGTCTTCCTCCTGTTCTTTCTCCCATATTGGTGATCATGTTGAAATCCCCTGCAGCTATCCAGATGGGGTAAGTTCTTCTTGAGTTTAGATTTTCCATGGTATGGAGAAGAGCTAATTTCTTGGCCTGTTCCTGTGGGAAATAAACGTTGGAAAGATGCCCGTGAATGTTAGTTCCAATGGGGTGAAAAGTTGCTTGTATAAGATGGTGCGCCACATGAAAGTCGGAGAGTTCTATAGACAGAGTGTCCCAGACTATAGCAAGTCCGCCTGAAGAGCCGGATGCATCCACTGCTGCTGAGCTACAACTAGGCCAAACCCTGGTCATGATTGTTCCCAGAGTTTCACTGCTGCATTTTTTTTCTTGAAGAAAGAGTATATTGGGTCTTTCTTTCTGTATCATGTTTTTGAGAATTGTGTGCTTTCCAGGGCTGTTGAGCCCTCTAATGTTCCATGAGATTAACTTCATGTGGAATTGTTTGATAGAGGCTTGAAGAACCTTGTAAGCTTAGGATATCGGCCTGAGTCGACCAATATTTGCCCTATGGTGATGGTACGCTGCCAGTCCGACTTTCTCCCTCGTTTCCTTGATTCTTTTGTGATTTTGAGGCTGTCCCAATGGCTACCAGGTTGGATGCCTAGCTTTCTTTGCTGATGAGCGTGGGAGAATACCTTTTCCAATTTATCAATTTGATGAGGATTGATGGTGTCAAAATTTCGATTTATACAGGCTTCCTCCAGCTCTGATATGTCGAGTTCGCCCAGGTCTAGGGTTTCGAAATCATCTTCCATGAGAGTCTCTCGTCCTCCACTGGTCTGCACTTTGGCAGAGGCATCAAGTTGGGTATTAGGGTTGTCGACTTCCATTGTGGCAGGATGCCAGGGAAGGAGCTTGATCTCGTTAGAGTTGCTGTCAGGGTTATTTGAAGACGGAAGTTTTTGGTCTGGGGTTTGCATGGGGTTGGATCTGGCTGAAGGCTTTGAGGGCTCCGAAGGGTGAGAGGGGGTTGTACCTTGGCTAGGGTCGATTTCAGAAGCTGGATCAGGGTTGGAGAGAGCAGCAAAGCTGTTACTGGTGGAAGGAACAGTGGAAGAGGGAGCATGTTTCTTACTTGTCGAGGAAGTTTAAAAATATTTTATAATTAGGGGGTGATCTATTTTTAATTATTTTATAAATTACTATGCTCATTTTTAATAAATTGATAGAAATATCTGAGTGTGAGCTTTTTTTTAAATATTATCTTAATATATTGAGGATATGAGTGGAATTTGTTTGCGTAGATATTTTATGGATTCAAAATTCCTTAAATGGAACTTAGTTCAGTCAAAGAAGGGATAAAGATATTTTAGGATTTGGTTGAGATTTGTGTGGAGGAAATAATGGATTCAAATTAATCCATAATTATGTATAAATATGGATTTTGTGTGAGGATGGAGAACAGGGAGAGAGGCACAGAGAGATAGAGAGAAATGGTGTGAGAGTTTATGTAAAGGGCCAAGAGCCAAGAAGCCAACAATTGTAATATTTGGCCAAGGAAGGGTTTGCATTTGTAAATTCCTAGGTGTATTTTATGTAATTATATTTTTTATATTGTTTGGCTCTCTCTGCATATGTAGTTTGGATTAAGTCTATGTAGAATTTATTGAAGATTTTGATTGAGGATTTCATGAAATAAGAACACACACTCTATTATTATGTGCAAGGTTCTGTTTTGTGTAAAATCCCTACATCATTTGGTATTAGAGCTCAAAGATCTAACTAATCCGTGCAGCCGCGGATGAGAGATGAGTGTGTTGTAAATGTTGTAGACTAGTTCAACTATTGGAGGCAAAATTCATTATTGGGCTATGTTTTATTTTCTAGAAGTTAAATTCCTTGCTGGGTTGAGCAAGCGTTGGGCATTGAAGCATGCACTAGGAACTATTGTGGATAGCCTCAGGGACTCTCTCATCAAATTTTCAAATTTTATTCATATTTTGTTTTCCACTATTTTATACTTGGTATCAAAGTTCAATGTGAACCTGTGGAAGACATGGAAAGGCCTGAGAATAGGAGTGTCAGTCTGTATTGTGACGAGGTAACCTATGTGTGTGCTCTACATAACAGAAATGATGGAGTGGCCAACATGTTTGTGTGTGGTGTCACTATCTACCAACAGATTCGGTGGTTCCTGTAGCTAAGGGGCCAAAGTTTCTAACTAATATGGAAGATATCCTCTAGTGCAAAGTGGTGTCATGGATTTGGAGTTTGTTGTTCATGCCTCTACGTGAGGGTAACATTGCAGCATTGAGCGATCTGCTGAAAGTTGTTAGGGTCCTATAAAAATAGGATTAACAATTTTGAATTGACTATTGATAGTCTTGTAAATATGTACATACCTTGCTTTCTGCAAGTTTTTTTCCCATATTTTGAAAAAATAAAAATAATAAAATAATCAAAAATCAAAAAAGAGTGTAAAAAGTCCTAAAAGAAAGATCAAAGGACTTAGAAAATATAGACCCCAAAATAAAAAAGATGAAAATAAGACATGAAAGTGAGAAAGTCAAAATGCCACTGCTTTTTACTTTTTCTGTTAAATAAATGATTATGGCAGAGTGTCAATAAATGCCATAATCCATGATGAGTTAAATTGTTTAATCTTAACTTGTCATGTTTTCAATTTCTATGTTTTAGATAGTGAATAAAGATTTGTCAGATAGTTTAATCCTGACAAATCAATATATAGGTGGTGAATAATGAGGAACTCAACAATTTAATTTGAGCCCTCGGATGAAATAAGATAGAATTAGATAGTTTATGCTTTCAAAAGAATAAATTTTTCAAGTTTTCAAGCTTAAGTGCACTTTCCAAAAGGAAGAAAAAATGTTACAGTAATGTTGGGTAGGTAGAAAGAAGTGGTTAAAAACATGTAATATTAATCACCGGGCAAAAAATCACTAATTTCCCCTTCCCTGTAAGTATTTAGTATTCTAGACTATCAATCAAACAGGCTCAGAGAATTTCTTTGACTTTTTTTGGGACCGGACCCAAGGCTCGATGACTAGTTAGTTGATAATGTTGAATTCCTATGTTAGATCCCTATTTACCATTATTTATCCCTCATTCATACATTTTAAGACATTTTCATAAGTAAAGACTATTTCTTACTTAATGAAACATAAAACCCCATCTAATTAACTTCCTTCATTCAGAAAACATACAAAAACCCTCAAAAATACTTTATCCTAAGCAATTGGTGAAATAATGAAAAGACAAGCTTTTCTTTACTTATTCACTTTACTTAGTCATTTTGTGTATTTTTGTGTATTCCATTTCCCCTTTTCATATTATTTTTTAACTTAGTTTATTAAATCCCTAAATAAATACCTTATCCTACTTATTTAATTCCCTATATCTAAATACCCCCAGAACCCACTATTACAAAGCTTTTGGACCAAAGTTATTATCCACATTTCAAAATAAAACCCAAATAAAGCGCCCTTTGGTCTAAAACTAACTTTAAATAAACATCTCGCCCTATGGTTTTTAAATGATTCAACAGGTTTAAAACTATATAATAAAATAAAAAATTGCTCTAATATGTTTTATTCGGGCATATTGCAAAGTGTTTTGAATGAAACATATCATCGCTCATCAAGATTTTAGCCTAAGTTTTCGAAAGATATTTTATCATTTTATAAGGTTAAAAAGTTTGGAAGTGCCTCCTTACTAAACTCTGCCTTTTGCAAACAATGTTAACCCTTCCCACATGATTTTAACCCAAGGGTAAGGTTTATTATCACATAACTAAAGCCTTCCTCTTTTATTATTCTTGCTATATAAAGCCTCACGCTTCATATAGATTAACCGCAGGTATATAAGTAACTCCACGTTATGTGTTGGAACACCTAATCCTACATGGGTAGGTGTGGAATGTGAAAAGTCACAATGGAGTCCAAGTGACCTTGGAATATGAAACCAAGAGTCACACCATTGTACTATAAATGTACATCTTTGTATAATGGAAAATAATAAAGCCTCACGCTTATCCTTCATTGTGTTGAGTCTCTTGTGTGTGTGTTCATCTTCCTCATACACCATGTGTGTGTCTTAACATGGTGTTTAACATGGTATCAGAGAGGGCGATTGCTGGCCCTGCTCCAATTTGAGTGAGCCATTTGTGTTTATGGCCTGTGCATATCTGCAAAATTCTTGACATTTTTGCAGCATTTAGAGAGTTTTTGCAGCAGACATTTTGTTGGATTCGGAATGGTGTTTTGAAGAAAAGCATCATTGTTTTTTAGAAGAAGCAGCATTCAAAATCCTTGGCAGCATTCAGAAATTGGTTTGGAGAAACGCAACTTTGTGCATCTGAAGGTTTTCTCACTGCTCATTTATGCCTTTAAATTCTGCATCTTAAAGAGCTACTGAAATAGTGTTTTAAATTGGGTTTCTGAAGAATAATTTTCTGGTTTTTAATGAAAAAGAATTCTGAGTTTTTCCATTGAAAGTTTCTACATTTTTAAGCTGCTGGAAAATAGTTTAAAGAGGGTTTTTGAAGAAATTTCTGAGATTTCTGAGTTCTCTAAATTCTGGGTTCTTCTGTTGTTGGGCTATTGGAAAAATTTCTGGGTTTTACTGCTGAAATCTTCTGGAATATTTTGCATTCTCATTCTCTGCTGCTAGAAAATTTTTATTGTTGCCCTCATCTCTGCATTTTTTCCATTCTGCGGTGTATTTAGAAGAAGTTCTACTGCTGTTTTAAAGATAATTTCTCTACTCTGCTATTTTGATTTAAAAATAAAAATAAAATAAAATAAAATAAAAAAATTATGAACCAAACCCCACGGCTCTACACTCTTCCACGCTCTCGGCCTCACAACTATACATAGCCCTCACCACTTCAACAAAACGCATTCCACCTTACGCCCCTCACCTTTCAACACTCGCTCCCTCCCCTTACTTGAAAATTTTCGATTTTTTAAAATCCATTACAATACTCACACCCTTCTCACTCGCTCTGCGTTAAATTCCAACTCCTCTTCGCATACACCATCTGACCTCTCCTCACGCTATTCCCTATCCCCCGGCATACAATCACACATACTCTCCTCTCTTCCCTACGCCCCCCTTTCTACACACCCTTCCTCACGGCTGATGCATGCCCCCCTCACAGCTTTAAAACGCTCACACGCCTATACTACTCTGCCCTACCTACCACTCTTCCACCTCCCCTTTCCCATACCCGCTCTAACACTCCACCATACGCTCCCCTTATCACTCCATTCCCTTTTTAAATATTTAAAATCCATTCCTCCTATTTAAAATTCCCATTCCTCTCCATTTATAAACTAATCCCCATTTTAAATTCATTTTTTAAAATCCCCATTATCCCATCTCATTTTAATATTGCCCCTCCTTTTTTTGAAATCGATTTTTATATTTTCCCACTATACGTTCTCTTTTTAATTTCTTTTCCCACTAGATTTTTTAATTTTAATTTTTTTTTAAAGTTAATTCCCCTCACTTTTAAATTCGTTCCCACATTCCAGTTTTATATAATCCCCTTTTTAATCCCATTTTAATATCCGCCCTTCTTATATAATACTTATCCCCATTTTAATTAATTCCTAATTTTCCCCTTCCTTATTTAAATTCTTAAAATTCCCTTTTTAATTTATTAAATTCCCTTCCCATTATTCCAATCCCTATTCAAGTTTTTTAATTAATTCCCTCTCCTATTTTAATTAATCTTTTTTTTTTAAATTAATTTTTAATTTAAAAAAAAAAAAAAAAAAAAGCAGAGAGAGAGGAAGAGAGGAAGAGCAGTGAAAGAGTATGAAAAGTAGAAATGAAGGGAATGACATGTGAGAAGATGGACTAAATATATAAAGAAAATTGCAAATTTGCATTGTGATTTGTGGCATTGATTTGAAGGGTGAGTTTCTAAAGAAATTGATGTGAAGACGAGTTGTCAAACAGCTCCTTGAAGAATAAAATTCAGTTGCCTTAAAGGCTTCTTGCACAGTTGTTTTTGCTACACATTTACAAATATTTTGCAGATATATGTATTGAGCTGACATTGTATTTTGAGTGGAATTTGTAGCTTCTTCATAGTTGCAATTAGTATTTGAGTTGTTGGATTGTTGATTGTCCTCCATCATTTGAGGAACACACTTTGTACTTGAGATTTCCATAGTTGGAAATTCTTTGCAGTCATTTGTATTTGTTGAATCACATTGTAAACGGGTGCATTTTCGGTTGAAGCCGACACCCTTTCATTTTTGAGCCTAAGTTGTTGAAAATGGCTAAAATCAATGAGGCATTAGAGTTGTTGAATAACCTCATTCATTCAAATGTTCATGACATGATAAAAATGAGCAAGGATGCTCTTTGTAACATTCAAAGTTGTTTGCAAGATGCACAAGAAAAGATCGAGTTTTTGCAGTTGGAATTTCAGCTCCAACAAGATGAACTTCAGCAAAAGAGTCACCATTCTGAACCTGTTTCTATTCAGAAGATTGTGAAGGACTCCCATCAGCAGCAAGTCAGTAAAGTTTCAGTTGATTCCCATTCAGTTCTTTGTACTAGAGCACATGTACATGAAGATGTAGTAGTTCAACTTGCACTTCTCAAGCCACCTTGGGAAGAGCTTTCCCACAACAAGCACAGAACTGGTCTTGGATATAACAAGGATGTGTCCTTTCATATTCCAGACTACACCAAGCCCATCATATTTCAGAGTGCCGGATTCTTGTATGACAGTTCGCCCGTAGCTGTTCCAGATCCTGCCCCACAACAAAAACAACAGATTGTAAAATGCCAACACTGTGATCGAGTTGGCCATATGAAAGATCATTGTTTTGATCTTCATCCATGCAAGCACTGTGGTCGGCACACCCATTCTTCAGACAGATGCTTCAGAAACAAGCTTCAGCCTCCTGCAAGAACCAAGATTCATCTTGGATGGATCGCTTCTTGGAAATGGGCATCAGCAGCCAAGAAGATGTTTACGACACATGTTAGAACTTATTCACGGATATTGAGAAAACTTGCAGTTGAGTTTTCGCCATCATCTCACCTTGTCCCTGACAAGGGGGAAAATGGTGGTCAAGTACAAGCTTCGACGACAGATCAAGCGAGCCTAAGCCACAATCTCTCATTCCATGTTCAGAGTTGTAGCTAGCAGCTCAAGCGAGCCTAAGCCACAATTCGCCATTCCAGATTCAGAGATGTAGCCAGAGACATGGATGCCCATGAGCATGCCTTCAGTTGGTGGATAACCTAAAAGCATCATTTTTGGTTGGTGGATAACCTAAAACCATCACAAGGTAGTAGACCTCCCTTCTTTTAGGTCGAAGGTCTCCCTTTCATATATGAGGAACACTTCCTCTAGCAGAAGCCTTCAGCTTAGCAGCCTTCAGCTTCTTGCCAGCTTTGGTTGAGTTCCAGGAAATGCTGCAAGCATTCCAGAGTTGTTGGTAATCCTAAAAACATCATAGGTAGTAGACCTCCCTTCTTTTAGGTTGAAGGTCTCCCTTTTTTATGAGGGACAATTCCTCTAGCAGAAGCTTCAGCTTCTTGCTGTTTTGGAAGAGTTCCGGGAACTGCAACAAGTTTTGCGTTCCAGTGTTGGTGGTCATCCTCAAACCATCTCTTTTTTCCAACATTTCAAAGAGTTGATTCAGCCCAAGTGCTACCATGCATACTTTGCAGATTTGTATTACAACTCTTTTCTTGGACTCACACATACCCCTTCGGATTAAGGGGGGATGTTGGAACACCTAATCCTACATGGGTGGGTGTGGAATATGAAAAGTCACAATGGAGTCCAAGTGACCTTGGAATGTGAAACCAAGAGTCACACCATTGTACTATAAATGTACATCTTTGTATAATGGAAAATAAGAAAGCCTCACGCTTATCCTTCATTGTGTTGAGTCTCTTGTGTGTGTGTTCATCTTCCTCATACACCATGTGTGTGTCTTAACATGGTGTTCAACATTATGTTTATAAAACCTTTACCCACAACAATTTTTATAAAGGTTCCTTAAAACCATACTTATACCCTGACACCAAAAGTATAAAGTCTTCTTTGCATATGTAAAACCTTTGATTTCGTTCATATTTATAAAGGTTTTAACATATTTCAACCGTCGGCCCATATAAGAGAACCTCGGTCCCACCTTTTCTTTGCCACACCTTCCAAAATATATCTCAACCCTTCGCTCCTGAGCTCCAGATCCAACAGCTTTAAAATGATATCGCGCACATAAACCAATCACTCACCCAAACCCAAATCGGAAGCAAAATGGGCAATATTGCCCATTTCTCCCTCCGCAACATGGCAATATTTTATTGGATCATGTCCACTTTAGGTTAAACCACTTACCACTCAAATTTCACACGATAACCACTGTTTGGTTTCACTTTCAAAACTGAAACTACCTCCCTCCATCAATAAGACCTACATTCAATGCAAAATATGTTGTGTAACCAGCTTCAAAAATAGAAGAAAAGAGATATAAACGCCTTAGAAATAAGCCACTTCGAGGGGGCAACCTCCAATACATTACATGAATGAACAATTCTTGGATGATTCAAATTACAAAACCTCCTTTCTCTATATAGGAGTCCATGGGGCCAGAATGTAATCCTAGTGGGGCCACAATGTAATCCTAGCCGACCTAACAATAATAATTTAAGGGCACAATAATAACAATATGGGGGTTACAAGGGAAAAATAATAACAATAAGGGGGTTACACTAACAAAAATAATGGACTATATTAATAATATAAGGACCTAACATGCCCCTCCTTCAAAAAAGTGTTGTCCTCAACGCTTGAGTAGCTTTGGGTGCTTCTGTATAAGATTCTCATACTCCCATGTAGAATCTTCAGTGGTAGTTCTTCCACTCTGATATTAATTTCAATTGACCATTCCCAGTCGCCGAGTTCTTGTTTCCGTGACTGCTTCAGGTTCCAATATGATTTTCCCTTCCTCATCAAGTTCTCGAAATATTGTTTGAACTGGAATATTTTCACCTATAACCTTCTTTAAGCATGAAACATGGAAAACTGGATGCACTCACGAAGAAGCAGGAAGCTCCAATTTGTATTCCATAGTACCAATCTTTTGCAACACCTTGCAAGGACCATAGTACTTTGGCGATAATTTATTATCCTTCTTAGCTTGCTTGAGGGATATTTGTTTGTATGGTTGTAGTCGTAAAAATACCCAATCTCCTACATCAAAACTTCTCTCGCTGCGATGTTGATCTGCCTGTTGTTTCATTCGGTTTTCTGCCAAATTTAGGTTATCCTTTAAGAGTTGGAGAACTTCTTGCTGATGATTGATGTGATCTTCAACTACTTGAACCTTCGAATTTTCCCTTAAATATGATGTGATGGATGGTGGATGATATCCATAAAGTGCCATAAATGGGGTAATTTTTGTTGCAGTATGGAAGGAAGTGTTATACCACCATTCAGCGAGAGGTAACCACTTGACCCATTATGTTTGTTTATCAGATACAAAAAAATGAAGATATCCTTCCAAAAATTTATTTACTATCTCAGTTTGAACATCGTATTGAGGATGATAAGATGACCTATGAGCTAATTGAGTACCCAAACAAGAAAATAACTCTGTCCAAAAATTTCTAGTAAAAATGGGATCTTTGTCACTCACAATAACCCTTGGGTTTCCATGTAGCTTTTGAATTGTGTCCTTAAATGTAGTAGCAACTATACTTGCTTTAAATGGATGAGATAATGCACAAAAGTGTACATACTTGGTAAGTCTTTCAACTACCACCATGATGACACTCTTTCCTTTGGACTTAGGTAAACCCGTGATAAAACCTACTTTGAAATCTCCTCCCAATGTTGACTTGGAATGGATAAAGGTTGCATAAGTCCCGGGGTCTTATGTCTCCACTTTATTCTCATTTCTCGAAAAACCAAACATTATGCCACAAACTTTTCAATACTTCCATTTT
Organism: Pinus albicaulis; assembly: GCA_034641835.2. Lineage (NCBI taxonomy): Eukaryota > Viridiplantae > Streptophyta > Pinopsida > Pinales > Pinaceae > Pinus > Pinus albicaulis. The sequence continues at coordinate 1,423,206,590 of CM076581.1, read as the reverse complement.
TAAGGCAATCCAAAAAATCACCACCCTGTAAGTTTTTAAAAATCCTAAGTGTCCTCCTAAAGGAGAAGTGTGCAATTCCAAAAGAATCTTTTGTTTTAGTTGGGAATTCTTACAAGGATATAAGCGATCTTTGTACCATAAGGAATCATTTTCCAACTAAATGTATCAGATGTACTAGGATCTTGCTGCAACTTTTGAATGAGTATCCACACTTCTTTGTCCTTCTTCCATTCTTCTCTTTCTTCGGTTGTCCACTCTAGTTGGATAATAGAAATGGCACATATCAATGCTTCCACCTCTTCATTCTTTCTTGAGAGTGCATCTGCAACAACATTTAGCTTCCCTTTTTTGTAGATTATTTCAAAGTCACAACCCAACATCTTTGTGACCCATTTTTTCTGCTCTTCTGAAGATAGTCTTTGTTCCAAAAGTGTTTAAGACTATCATGATCAGTTTTTACCTTGAAGTGTCTTCCCATTAGGTAAGTTCACCATTTCTTTAGTGCATGCAGTATTGCTTACATTTCCTTCTCATAAATAGGTTTCTGTAAATACTTTCCTTTGATTGGACGACTTTCAAAAGCAATGGGTCTTCCTTCCTACATTAAAACAGCACCAATTCCATTTCCTGAGGCATCACATTCCACAATAAAGGTTTTTGTGAAGTCTGGCATAGCTAAGACTGGTGCTCGATACATTGCCTCTTTAAGATGTTCAAAGGCCTTAGTTGCTTCAGGGTCCATGAAAATTTCCATCTTTCTTCAATAATGTTGTTATAGGTGCTGCTATTCTCCCATGGCTAATTCCCAACACACTTGCGATAATACCTCGTTAACCCGAGAAATCCTCGCAACTGCTTTATGGTTGTGGGGACTTTCCATTCCTTAATGGATTTAATTTTGTTAGGGTCTACCTTAACACCCTGGTGAGATACAATATGACCCAGATATTCCACCTCTTGTACTCCAAAGAAACATTTGGATGTTTTTGCATACAATTGTTTCTCCTGCAATAGCTTGAGCACCCTGTCAACATGTTGAACATGATCCTTCCAAGACCTGTTGTAAATTAGTATATCATCAAAAAATACTAGCACAAATTTTCTAAGGAAGGGTTTGAAAATGGAATTCATAAACATTTGAAATGTAGAAGGTGCATTGGTAAGGCCAAAAGGCATGACCAAAATTCATAATGACCCTCATGAGTTCGAAATTATTTTTTCAAAATATCTTCAGTCTTCATTCTAATTTGATGATATCCTTAACGAGGATCCAACTTGGTAAAATAAATTTCTCCCTATAATTCATCCAATAATTCATCAATCACAGGAATGGGAAATCTATCTTTAATTGTGAGCTTATTGAGCTCCCTATAATCTAGACACATTCGCCATGATCCATCCTTCTTGTGTACCAATACTAAGGTAAAGGAGTAAGAGAAAGAACTTTGACTAGGTTGAATTATACCTGCCTCTAACATTTCTGCAATCATACGTTCAATTTCGCTCTTTTGGACATAAGGATATCTATAAGGCCTGATGTTTGGAGGAACACTTCCTGGAAACAAATGAATAGCATGATCATGATCGCGAACAGGTGGGAGTCCTTTGGGAGTTTCAAACACCTTGGAATGATTGTCCAAGACTTGTTGGAGATCTACAGAAATAGATGATTTTGATGTTGGAACTTCTAGTGAGCATAATTGTGCAATTACGCCTCGTTGTTCTTTATTTAGAATATTTTTCATGACATTAGAGCTTATTATACTTCCCGTCTTCCCTTCAATACCCCTTAATTCGACTTCCTTTCCTTCTGAAAAAAATTTCAAGAAAAATTCTTGAAAATTAAAAGCTATCGTCCCCAAAGATTGTAATCATTGTACTCCTAGTACAACATCAGCACCCCCCATAGGAATGGAAAGAATTGGACTAGTCAATATATATTCCCCCATGGTTAGCTTGATATTATGGCATTTTCCAGAGCAATTTATAGTTCCTCCATTTGCAACCATCACTTGGCATTCTGGTGCCTGGGTATAGGAAACAATCTAATTCCTTGGCTATCTTACAATGAATAAAATTATGGGTGCTACCTAAATCAATCAACACTATTACCTTTTTCTTCTTGATCTGTCCTTCTATCTTGAGAGTTTGAGGATTGGTAATTCCTGCCAGTGCATTACATGATATGGTCAGATTCATTTCTTCCTCTTTTAGGGCCAGTTCCTAGTGTATATCCTCTTCTTTTTCATTTTCTTCTTCTTCACACCCATGTAAAATAATTTTTCAAAGACACTTATGACCTTTAGTGTATTTGTTATCACAATCGTAGGCAACCTTTCGCTTCTTTTTTCTTCCAATTGTTGTGTGTCAACCTTGTAGGTTGTGGAAATCTAGGCGTAGAGACACTTCCCCTTCTTTATAGAATTGAGTGGTAGGCTTCCTTGTTGCCATAATTTTACATTCAAATTGTCTTGCCAACTTGAATGCCTTCTCCAATGAATCGTGTTCCCAAACGCGAACTTCATTTTGGATGTTATCCTTTAAAGTCCCTATGAAGAAATCAATCCCGTGTTCCTCTCGAATATTAGTTACCCTTATATTCAATTTTTGGAAGTCCTCGATGTGCTCCACCACTGAACCCTTTTGTTTGAGATTTATCAATTGGCTAAAGAAGGTGTTTCTCTTTATATCCTCATAATGTGCTATCATATCCTCCGTAAAAATTGACCAAGTGACAATTTTTTTACGGGAGAAAAGGCATTGATACTATGAAAATGTATTTTATTCTAAATGTAAAGTTGCAATACGTACATTTTGTGTGTTTTTCACATTATGGAGATCAAAATATTGCTCCATCCGTAGTATCCATGTTACAGGATCCTTTCCATCAAACTTTCTCATATCCATTTTTGGAATATGGTGGTTGTTCCTGCCAACATTAGGGTTTATGAAATCATGATTAACATTTATTTTATTCTCATGATGAGTTTCCTCTACTATATTTTCACCATTAGGAAACATCTCTTGTATCAAATTTGTCAAACCTTCCATGTTTTCTTTTAGATCATTCTTCATGTTTTCCATTTTTTCATCGATCTTAGCTTCCATGTAATCCATCTTAGATTCCATGCCATCTTCCATGCCATTCTTCAAACCATCCATATTAGTTTCCATGCCATTCTTCAAACCATCCATATTAGTTTCCATGCCTTTCTTCAAACCATCCATCTTAGTTTCCACGCCTTTCTTCAAAACTTCCATGTCATTTTTTGTTGCTCTTTGTGAGTGTGAAATTTTTTGCACTTGCTCTTGTAATTTTGATATGTCATGTTGCCATTCTTCGTCTTCATGAGTCATAGTAGAGCATTCTAAAGGCTTAATGGGTGTTGAATTATTTTTAGGGGCCATTTGAGAATCCAATATTATGTCTTTTACTTTCTTTTGAGGAGCTCGATATTGAAATTGAATTATCTCTGTAATTGAAAATCTTAAATATCTGGAAATCTCAGCTATCTAGTAGCCCTCTGAAGCGTCTTTTCAAATGCCACAGTCTGATCTAATTTGGATTTCCCAAGACAAAGTTGTGTCCAATCTCCCACAATGACCTAATTCTGGACTGGTTCAGTAGAGAAAACTTGTAGGACTTGCCACATGTCACTGTTTCGTCCTTTGTCTCTGAAATTGATAGCCAAGAAACTACAGTCCTTGTAATTGCAACCACTTTTTACGACACTCAAATCCACTGCCCAGAGAGAGAGTTATTTAACTTTTCCCACGATCACCTCTTTGAGATGAAATTCAGGAGCCTGAAAAAGCACTACCTTCCACAGATCATATCTCCAACAATATTGCGAACCAAGCTCTAAAATTTTTTGACGAATTTCCTCAGGATTTCAGCTTCGTACCATACGAATTTCAGATTCTGAACCTTCGTAGAAAAAAATTTATAGAGAAAATGCCACGATGACCTGTTTAGGAGCTTGAAAAAAGACCTAACTTCCATAGATGATATCTCCGAAAATATTGCGAACCAAGCTCTGAAATATTTAGACAATCTTCCTCAGGATTTCAGCTTTTCACCCTAAAAATTTCAGCTTCTGAAAATTCGTAGAAAAAAAGTTATAGCGAAAATGCCACGATGATCTGTTTGGACAGCGAAACCATAGAATCCAAAGCTCTGATACCAAATGTTGTGTAACCAGCTCCAAAAATAGAAGAAAAAAGATATCAACACCTTAGAAATAAGCCACTTCGAGGGGGCAACCTCCAATACATTACATAAATGCACAATTCTTGGATGATACAATTTACAAAACCTCCTTTCTATATATAGAGTCCATGGGGCCATAATGTAATCCTAGTGGGCCACAATGTAATCCTAGCCGACCTAACAATAATAATTTAAGGGCACAATAATAACAAAATGGGGGTTACAAGGGTACAATAATAACAATAAGGGGGCTACACTAACAACAATAAGGGACTATACTAGTAATATAAAGACCTAACAAAATAAGCATAAAAAATATATGATTTAAAACCTTTGATAAGGCTGTTTTAAGTGTTTATTTATGCATTTCTACTCCAAAAAATCTCCTCCCCACTGTGTTAAGCCTTTTTAAGCCCTTAGTGTCGATTTATACCCAGAAACGCTGAATTTGACCACAATTCCACCATTAAAGATTGACCAAGCTATTTCGCTCCTCCAGTAAGCCGGACCAGACCTTAGAATCAACCAAAGTCCTCTCAAAACCTTCATGAAGCTGAATACCTGCACCTTAAGGTATTTTCCAACAAATTGAAGCCTGTATATTCAATTTTAAACCTTTAGTAATAGAACCAGGCCTTTAATTAAGAGATTTCATTGAACCAAATTGCCTAAAAACACCAAAAAGAGGCCAAACACTGGCCAATATTTCCAGGAATCCCTGTTTCTTACTGCGAACCTTTCTGAAGCCAAATTTCTAGTTTCTGAAGTTTAAAGATCAAATTCAAAGACCTAAAGGGTTAAAAATTTCTAAATATATCCTAAAAATCCCTTTTTCAATCAAAACCTACTCAGAAAACCCTTGTTTTCTAGTTTAGGCCAGTTTTACATCCTCAGATAAACGAATTGAGAAAAAATCCCAAAAGAAGCCATCGTTAGCCTAAATTGCTCAGTTTTCTCTCTTTTTAATATAAAAACTCCTGCAAATAGTTTAATCTTGTAGAAATAGCACAAAAATGCATAAAAAGCAAAGTTAAACCTCCATAGACATATCTCATTCCACAGGTCTTTAAAAAGCCATCAATCACATCCTTGCATACCTCTATTTCATTAAAAAATTGTTTGATTTTTGCAGGTTATTATTAGAATAAGAAATTGGGCTGACAAATTCAATACTAGTTGACAAAATTGTTTGCTCCAAATTATCATATTTTAATTCAAAACCTTCAGAACAAACTATTTGTATACAATGAAATAATAAAATCAAGTCAGAAAGAGACTAGAATGATGAAATGTGCAAATTGAATGGTAAAAGTGAAATCAGAATCCACAATGACAGTGAAACATAATATTCAAAGAGCATCAGAGTTAAAGTGTATTAGGTAAAAGTCAGAGTGAAAGTTAAAACAAAGTTACAGAGTAGTCAAGGTGAAACAATAAAACTAAAAAACAAAGGCAGTAATGGTCAACAAAGATGAAAATAATTTCACCAACAACAATGAAGTTTATCCAAAGTGAATGTAAAAACAGTTAAAAGAACAAAAAGGTTAAACGATGAAAACATAACAAGAAGGAACATTTTTGCAGAAATTTCCAGTTTAAGTCATTGTTTTGTAGAACCTATTGTGATAAATCCATGATTAATTTTGTAAAACTGAATGAGTTTGATGTTCTTAAGATGCCCAAATAGAAAAACCTCTCTCACTTTTCTAAAATCCATTATGAGTTGGGAAATATTAAACAATATTGGAAAGCATTTTTTGCAGAAAATTCCTATTAAGTCATCTTTTTGCAAAGTAAATTGTGGCCAATCAAAAATACATATTACAAAAATGAAGGAGGTTTTTTTTCCTAAGAGACCCATATACAAACACCTATCTCACTTTGTTCACAGGTACTATTACAGAATGAGATATACATGTGCATCTTTACAACATATTTTCCAGACTCTGTAAAACTATGTTTTACACATATTTTTGCAGAGGCTATTGTGAACAGCGCGAGAAGAAATTTAGGAAATGGAGAGAGTTTTATCTCACCAAAATATTGATCTACAATAACCTCTTTCACTTTTTAGATATATATTTTTGATTGAGAAATGCAAAGGTATCCTTGGACACCAAGTTTGCAGAATTGCTGGAGAAAAATGCACAAAAAAAGGAAACAGTTAGTGACTTGGATGCCTCATCATCAACTAAGAGTTGAGATCAAATTTGAATTCTCCTCTTTGTCATCACCTATCCATAAAATATAGTTCCAAATATATGCATTAGTTTTGAGTGTCCTTTACTTCAGTTCTATTTATGTAAAACAGTTAGAGATATTTGTAAACCAATCTTGATATTTTTCCAAGATATTCTAGTTTATAATTTGTATAAATACTTCACTCTTTTAAGTATTTTGTGTGGAATAAAATTGCTGGAATTATTATAGATAGTTTTCTTGAACATTGGAGGCTATTATGTGTTTGAATTCGAAGTAGCAGACTGGACAAGCTAACTGGCATCATAATTCAGGATCCCTGTGATAAGCTGATGAGTGAAGTACTTCCTACTTGTCACTATTTCATTTCTAAGTTCCATGCATTTATTTTATGTTTGTTCTATCTAAATGTGTAACTAAGAGTATTAATATAGGATTAGTCAAGTGCTCCCTATCTTTAACTAGTTTCCATTTTAATGTTTTCTTCTAATTTCTGGTGTTGAGAATTCTTAATTTCTCTCACTCCCATTTGACCTCTGCCTTCTACTTCTATTTTCCAAATCAAAGGATCTTTAAGTGCCCTTTATCCCGATCATACCACCTCACAAAAAAATACTTTCCCAAATATCTGAGGATTATCTATCTTTCCCTAAATATATTTGTACATTTTTTGCCTTCATTTCTAGTGCTGCTAGCTTGATTTAGACCCCATAGCCCAACGGCCAAGTAGATTTCTCTCTATCTTACCTCCAAGTGATTTTTTCCCACCAAACCCTTTAAACCAAAACCAAATTGTACTTTCATAACTAGCCTAATATTATAAATCAAAACGAAATTAAACTTTAAAGAGAGAGCCCCCTCTGAACCCTAGGAAGGCTAGATCCTAGAGTTTGAAGTAGGTTTGTGTTTACCTCGGTGAGTTCTCTCTTGATCCTGGAGAAATTACAGAGTGATAACATAATGGCTAACATACTGGGGAAGAATAACATTTTGTTAAGAAATATTTCACAGGTTCAGATCTGATCTGTGATGGTGGACAATGATTAGATATATAAAGGTTAAAATCATCCACCTAGAGACTCCATTGTCCAAGATCTAGAGCTTCAAATTTTAAAAGAAACTCCATAACCAAAGAATCCATATTCGAAATCATTAATGGTGATACAAGATGAAGGGGTTTGTGGAAAAATTTTTATCTCATGAGATTTTCAATGAATTCAGGGACGAGATATTATAATTTCAGCTTGATGAGGATTTTCTAAGAGTTGTCTTTCTTATTTTGAAATCAAGAAAATATTCTCCTCAACTTAAAAAAATTATTCTTGAGATAATTTCTGAAAATTATCAAAATGAAATTAAACTTTTTCATTCTCAAATTCAGTCATACAATTTCTGAGATCCTAAAGAATCCTTGGAAAATCATCCTTCTCCAAAGAAACAGGAAATTGTACTAGTTGTTGACTTGCAGATTCAGGATGATTATGCTTTTAGGTACAAGACTGAAGAAATATTTTCAGGGTTTTGTTGGGAAAAATACTGAGAGGGGGGGTGAATCAGTATTTACAGCATATTCAAACTTTTTACTTTTTCATACTCTAAAACCCATACGCTACTTTGCTGAAGCCAACTAGCGTATACACGCGGATATCCTTCATGAAAATCGCGTATACCCAGAGATCTAATTATGCCATAATTCCATCATTTATTTATTAGATGTTCTATAAACAGTAAACATGTGCAGTAAGAATAGAATAAACCATCACACAAAGCATCACACATGAACACCAGGATTTTTAGGTGGAAACCCATGTCGAGAGAAAACCACCGCTGCAGTTGCTCAACCTTCAATATTTTATTATAGAGAAAACATATTACAACATATGTGCTGGTGCAGACTCTACCAGCACGCAGGCACCCACCTACGCTCGTTTACCAGCCTCACCTGGAAGGGAGCTCCAACCCCCTGACTTGCTTACCAGCCTCTCCTGGAAGGGAGCTACGACCCCCTGCTCTCGTTTACCAGCCTCACCTGGAAGGGAGCTACGACCCCCTGATCTCGTTTACCAGCCTCACCTGGAAGGGAGCTACAACCCCCTGACTGAAGGCTACAACCCTCAGCACCACCTTGGACCATGTTTCATCAATTTTCACACTGGATCCAACAACTTCAATAGAACAACACTTGTAGGCCACATTTCATCATATTTTCAAAATGGACCCTTTCCATACTTGTAAGCACGGTCAAACATGAAACAAATATATAACTCGAAAATTACCGAGTAAACAGCAGAACATATCGGACTTTTCTTACCAACAGGACTTCAGCAAACCCTAGTTTGCATACGTGCTACTTTCTCGATGTGAAGCGTATATACGCGCTTGATCATCAACTCAGCGTATACCTGTGTATTAATTTCCACTTGCGCATGAACCCTTATCTTCGACAAAGCCGCGTATATACGCACTTCCTCTGCGGAAAACAAGCGTATGGTTCTTCAGACATTTAGGTCATTGCAATTCTTCAGAACAGATACATCACACAGATTTTTACCCTTTACTTCAGACAGATGTTCGCCTCATCTCAGATCTAATCATTCCATAAACAGATCTAGCAAATACAAGTACATTTCAGATCTAGATCCCCTTCTTCATCATTGGTGCATCATACATTGAGATCTATCATTCAACTGGATCTATCATTCAGCTATAACCCTTTCCATTCAGATATACTTCAGAGAGAAGTATTCATTCAAGCTCAGACATCTTGCACCCACACTTATGATTTGCACAATGAATTTCTTCTCCTTATATAGGTTTATCCTTTTTCAATACCACAGGCCCCTTTTTCAATACCATGAGCCAAAGCAATACCATGAGCCTTCAATACCACGGGCCCCTTTTTCAATACCATGAGCCAAAACAATACCATGGTGGTTACCCCTGGTTTCCCACTTTATCAGCGCTTTTGCCCATACGCGACTTGGAACGTTGTTTTCTGCGTGCATACGCGACTTCCCCTAGACAGATCCGCATATGCCTTGAGACATACTCTTTTCACCATAGATTTAGCACAAACTGAATTCCTTTCTTCATTCCCTTCTGTACTCATTGTAGATACATCAGATTTACTTCATCAAGAACATATTCTATTATGCACAACTTCATCAAGTAAGTTGCCATCATCTTCATCAAGTGGGTTGCCTTTCAAGGACAACACTCAGCATCATATTGTCAACAAACATCATATCACATCAGATTTACATCATTTACCAAGTCCATCAAGTCAATTATTACTTCATCAGGTAGTTTTCCATCAAGGACAACACATGTACAACACTCAGCATCATATTGTCAACAAACATCATATCACATCAGATTTACATCATTTACCAAGTCCATCAGGTCAATTATTACTTCATCAGGTAGTTTGCCATCAAGGACAACACATGCCAGCAATCTCATGTCTTCATCTTCATTCAGTGGGTTGCCATCAAGGACAACACTCTGCATCATATTGCCAACAATCTCCCCCTTTGGACTTGATGGCAACCACGATGGTGTTTGATCACCACAACAGATAGGTACATTAAAAATACAATGACACCATGTCACTTTCCCCATTTTTGACATCATTCTTTCATTTCATTCAAACACCATGTTACTCTCCCCCTTTGACATCAAGGGCAAAGGGTGGATCAAACCAACATACTCTCCCCCTGTTCTCCGCATGTGGAAGAAGCGTTCTGCAGATCTGATATATACTGAAGTGACCAAGCTCCCCCTGAGTTCATACTGAATTTTCAAACATATTTTCCAATGAAGTACATGACTCTATGAAGTTCCTATCACCAATGACTCACATTTACATCACATATCCAACCAAGTGGATTTACATATGAGACTCAAATACCCAACCAAGTGGGTTTACAAATTTGACTCAGCTACCCAACCAAGTGGGTTTACAAAATTTGACTCAGCTACCCAACCAAGTGGGTTTACAAATTTGACAAGTCCTCTCATGACTGAATATTACAATTTTACATCATGGGTCTTAACAAGACCTTTTCATCAAATTACAAATATGACTTTAAGACCAACACCAGAAAGACCTCAAGAGAGATCATATATCAGAACCACCATAATACCAACAATGCATTATACTCAGCAAGGCTAATGCTCCCCCTGAATCTGTGCATCCAAGCATTCTTTCAATATGACTAAGGCTCCCCCTTAGTTTGTGCATCCTGAACACTTTCACCAACAAATCATCAAAACATCTTCATCAAATCACTAGAAATAGAATTATGAAAACTGGAACACCACCTGAGATACCAGACAGTATCAGAGATACCAAACAACACTGTAGCTGTGCTGAGGAGAGTTGACTCCAAACTGAAAAATGTCAGCAATCAGACATACGGGGTTTTCTGTGCATGAACTAGCGTATATACGCGACTGTGTTTTAGGAAACCCGCGTATCCAATTCCATATTCTAAATTGTTGCCAGATCTGATCCTCTGTGAGAAAAAAAAATAGTGTTCAGCTTCTTTTGAATGCTTCCCTGGACTACAGATAGATAGAACAGTGCAGTTGTGTCTTCAAGCATCATCCAACGGTTGTAGCATAAGCACATTAGTAACCAAGCCTTCATATTCTTTGCAACATCAATACAATCTTTCCAAGAGAGATTATCATACCAAAACAACATCTTCAAATATGTGTCAAGCAATCATCCATGTGGTCCAATATCATCAAGATCTTCAAGATTTAACATGAAGTAACATATGTAGGCAAAAGATCTCAACCATAGTAACAAAGCTCTGCTTGATTTATTTCTGAATCAAACGACTTCCAACTCATCCATGTGTGAACACAAAAGATACTTTTCAGTAAACCGCGATCAAAATCTCTTCATAATAAGCCATGTACCAAGTCATCATTAAGCATGAGTATCATAATAACCAAGAATAAGCAGTCATATTGCCAACAATGCAATCATTAGTATTCAACCTGCTGCTCCCCCTGAACTAGTGCTCCTCCTTAACTAGTGCAACCTGAATACCTTTATCAGCAAGTCATCAGCAACAATCTCTGCATGATCTGTCCTTATCTCTGATTTATAAGACTTTCATCTCAGCAACGAATACTCTTCATCATCAAGCAACCAAGACTCATCCATAATCTTCAACATAAGTAACCAAGTATCATGTCATCATTATTTAAAAATGAGAAATTAAGCTGATATAGAGTCAATAATACAGTTATTAACAATCAGACTGTTACTCCCCCTGAGCCTCTGCTCTAGATCTTCAGCTAGCATATAAATTATCTTATCATCAATGCATACGCGACTGTGTCTGATGAAACTCGCATGTATACGCGACTTTTGTTAATATAACCCGCGTATGGAAAGTGAAGCATAGAAAATTTTCATCTTCCTTCATTTCCTCCTGAGTTTGTACCTCCTGTACCTGTCCTTTCCACATCAGATGCGCTGTCAGAAGTAAACATAACCAGAATAATCAAATCAATCATGAGAGTCATCATGCATTGCTCCCCCTGTGATGATACATTACTAAATCTTATAATGTATCCCACATCATTCCTGCAGTCAATAAGAAAAGTCAGCTTCAGAAGCGGATGACTGCAGTAGGGTCAGAATTCCCTACGTTTCTGATCGGTTCTCCATCTTTTTCCAAACTTGCTTGAACTTCCTAACTGTGTGCTAAAAGTTGTCCACTTTCTCAGATCTGTTCAACCTACATTCCTTTTCTACATGTCCATACTTGTTACATAAATAACATCTCATGTGTCCAGAGAAATAAGCATAAGAATCATAATGAGTATTTCTAATCTTCCTCCTTTTACAATCAGCTGCTTTATGTCCATACTTGTTACATGAAAAACAATATCCCTTGAAGAAACTAGAGTACCTTTCTATGTAGGAACTGTTTGTTTGAGGCTGAAATGATCTGCTCCTGCAATTTGCTGCAACATGCCCATAATTATGAAATTTAAAGCATTCAACATTATTGACTGATTTCCTTTGAGATTTCATCATTGTTGGTTGACCTTTTGTCTCTTTCAACACTTCAGTTTTTGCATTGACATCCTCTGAATTTTTAGCACTTCCTTGTGAGCTAGATTCTCCTTTAACAGTTTCATGGAAACCAAGACCAAGTTTGATAGCAGGAGACCTTTGATTACTCATAATATTGTCCAAAATATTAGTACTATCTTGAAACCTCAAAATTTTTACCTTTTCTTCTAATTTACCTTTGAGAATGTTTACCTCAACCTCCAAGGCTTGACATTGCTTCATCAAGCTTTCTTCTTTCCTTCTTCCATCTTCTACTTGATCCTTCAGATTTAGAATCTCTTCTTTCAACCAATTTTCGTTTTCTTCACATGTTTGTTGCAGCTCTTCATTCTTTTTATTTGATTTTTCCAGATCTTCTTTGAGAGAGATGATTTCTGCTTCAAGGCCTTCCTTTTCAAATGATTGTAGAGGTTCCTTATTTTTCTTACTTGATGCTTCTAAATCTTCCTGAAGACAAATGATTGCAGCTTCAAGTCCTTCATTCTTCTTGCTTGATTTTTCAAAATCTGCTTCTAGATCTTTAATTTGATTGGATGCATAAGTATGAAACCTTTGATACTTGTCCACCTGTCCATTCAGCATTTCTATTTGATCTTTCATTTGAGAGATCATCTCTTTGTAAATAGAATCTTTCTTATCAATTTCCTTTTGTTGTTCTTCAACGTTGATCTTGATAGCTTCTTCTAGATCCACAACTTTACTTTCACTATCTTCACTATTGTTTGCACAAAGGAGAGTATTACAAGTGGCCTTCTTCTTTTCCTTCTTTGCCATGAGTACTTGGAGAGCTTTGTCAGAAACTTCTGGATCCATACTGTCACTTTCACTATCATAATCTTTGCACATGCAGTTAAGTAAGAAACAAGAACAACGATTAATACCTGGTTCATCTTCTTCAATTTTTTCTATACATGATTTCTGAGGTATCTTCTTGTTTCGAGTAGCCTTCTTCTTTTGCTTCTTAGCCATGAGCACTTTCAGATCTTGGTCAGAATCTTCTTCATCTTCACCGGACACTTCATCATCATCTTCTTTTGCATAATAACTCTTTCTCTTTTCAAATTGTTTCCCTTTCGTCAGAAACTTCTGGATCCATACTGTCACTTTCACTATCATAATCTTTGCACATGCAGTTAAGTAAGAGACAAGAACAACGATTAATACCTGGTTCATCTTCTTCAATTTTTGCTATACATGATTTCCGAGGTATCTTCTTGTTTCGAGTAGCCTTCTTCTTTTGCTTCTTAGCCATGAGCACTTTCAGATCTTGGTCAGAATCTTCTTCATCTTCACTGGACACTTCATCATCATCTTCTTTTGCATAATAACTCTTTCTTTTTTCAAATTGTTTCCCTTTACCATGTTTTTATCTATAAGGACATTTAGCAGCATAGTGACCAACTTTTCCACACTCAAAACATTTGAAGGGAAGCTTACCTTTGAATCTTCCAGTACCCAGTTGGAGCTTTCTCACGAAATTCGCTTCTTCTTCATCAGATATATAGCTGGATTCTTTGACAACTTCCTTTTCCTTTCCTTTTGTAGATGCCTTAAAAGCAGCTTCTCTTATTTGAGAAGGACATCCTTGTCTCATTTCAAAAGCAGTCAGAGTACCATGTAATTGAACAATAGTAAGCGTTTGCAGATCTTGCCTTTCTTCAATAGCTGAAACTTTAGAGTCAAATTTTGAAGTCAAGGATCTTAAGACCTTTTCAACCAGAGTAGTATTAGTTATGGTTTCACCCAAATTTCTCATTCGATTTACAATATCATCCAGACGAAGAAAGAAACTGGCAACACTCTCATCACTATGCATCTTCAAATTTTCATATTCAATTCTAAGAGTTTGGAGTTTTGCACTTTTTACCTTTGTGTCTCCTTCATATCTTAGAATGATTTTGTCCCATATGTCTTTTGCCGAATGTAGCTGCATCACTTTAGCAAATTCTGATTCAGACATGCTTCCCAATAAGACATTCACTGCTTTGGCATTGATTTCATACTTCTTTCTTTCAGCTGCATCAGTAGGAATACTTGCCGGGTATTGATAACCTGCTTCCACGATTGCCCATACAGCTGCACCAAGACTTTGTAGATATGCTTTTTTTAGTACCTTCTAGAATATCAGATTGCTTCCATTGAATAGAGGTGGCTTTATAAACATTACTCCTTCTTGACTTCCCATTGCGACGGATCTCCTTTAAGTGATCAAGCTTCTGCACAAGGACCTGCTCTAAAACCAATTGTTGGGAAAAATACTGAGAGGGGGGGTGAATCAGTATTTACAGCATATTCAAACTTTTTACTTTTTCATACTCTAAAACCCATACGCTACTTTGTTGAAGCCAACTAGCGTATACACGCAGATATCCTTCATGAAAATCACATATACCCAGAGATCTAATTATGCCATAATTCCATCATTTATTTATTAGATGTTCTATAAGCAGTAAACATGTGCAGTAAGAACAGAATAAACCATTACACAAAGCATCACACATGAACACCAGGATTTTTAGGTGGAAACCCATGTCGGGAGAAAACCACCGCTGCAGTTGCTCAGCCTTCATTATTTTATTATAGAGAAAGCTTGTTTTACAACACTGTGTCTTTGGTGAGACTCTCGTGAGCACCCATAACGCTGGTTTTACCAACCTCACAGAAGGAAGGGGCTCAAACCCTAACATTTGCCAGCACTCTCCTGAAGGCTCGACCCCATATAGTTTACACCATTATCACAGGCTACGACCCCAGTCTCGTTTCGACCTCACCAGAAGGAAACTACAACCCCCTGACTGAAGGCTACAACCCTCAGCACCTCTATGGACCACGTTTCATCAATTTTCACACTGGATCCAAAGCTTCCTTTAGGACACCACTTGTAGGCCACATTTCATCATATTTTCAAACTGGACCCTTTCCATAATTTTAAGCACAGTCAACCATGAAACAAATACATATAACTCACTGAAAGATACCAGTAAACCAGCATAACATATCAGACTTTTCTTACCATAGACTTCAGCAAACCCTAGTTTGCATACGCGCTTTCCTTTCTCTGATGTCGCGTATATCGTTACTTCTTTGTCTGTTACGGCATATACACCTGCGTATTAATTTCCTCTCGCATACGCGCTTTATCTTGATAATGGTGTATATCGCCTTCCTACTGCAGCATTAATTGATATAGTTCTTCGGATATTTTGGGTCGTGCAATTCTTCGAACGAGATACATCACAGTTTTGCTATATTCTTCAGACAAATGTTCGCCTCATCTCAGAACTAATCATGACATAAACAGATCTAGCAGATACAAATACATTCCAGATCTAGATCCCTTCTTCATCATTTCTTCATTGGTGCATCATACATTCAGATCTATCATTCAACTATAACCCTTTCCATTCAGATATACTTCAGAGATAAGTATTCATTCAAGCTCAGACATCTTGCACCCACACTTATGATTTGCACAATGAATTTCTTCTCCTTATATAGGTTTATCCTTTTTCAATACCACGGGCCCCTTTTTCAATACCATGAGCCAAAACAATACCATGGTGGTTACCCCTGGTTTCCCACTTTATGAGCACTTTTTCCCATACGCGACTTGGAACGTTGTTTTCCGCGTGCATACGCGACTTCCCCTAGACAGATCCGCGTATGCCTTGAGACATACTCTTTTCACCATAGATTTAGCACAAACTGAATTTATTTCTTCATTCCCTACTGTACTCACAGTAGATACATCAGATTTACTTCATCAAGAACATATTCTATTATGCACAACTTCATCAAGTAAGTTGCCATCATCTTCATCAAGTGGGTTGCCTTTCAAGGACAACACTCAGCATCATATTGTCAACAAACATCATATCACATCAGATTTACATCATTTACCAAGTCCATCAGGTCAATTATTACTTCATCAGGTAGTTTGCCATCAAGGACAACACATGTACAACACTCAGCATCATATTTTCAACAAAAATCATATCACATCAGATTTACATCATTTACCAAGTCCATCAGGTCAATTATTACTTCATCAGGTAGTTTTCAATCAAGGACAACACATGCCAACAATCTCATGTCTTCATCTTCATTCAATGGGTTGCCATCAAGGACAACACATGCCTAATATTATAAATCAAAACGAAATTAAACTTTAAAGAGAGAGCCCCCTGTGAACCCTAGGAAGGCTAGATCCTAGAGTTTGAAGTAGGTTTTTGTTTACCTCGGTGAGTTCTCTCTTGAACCTGGAGAAATTATAGAGTGATAACATAATGGCTAACATACTGGGAAAGAATAACATTTTGTTAAGAAATATTTTACAGGTTCAGATCTGATCTGTGATGGTGGACAGCGATTAGATATATAAAGGTTAAAATCATCCACCTAGAGACTCCATTGTCCAAGATATAGAGCTTCAAATTTTAAAAGAAACTCCATAACCAAAGAATCCATATTCGAAATCATTAATGGTGATACAAGATGAAGGGGTTTGTGGAAAACTTTTTATCTCATGAGATTTTCAATGAATTCAGGGACGAGATATTATAATTTCAGCTTGATGAGGATTTTCTAAGAGTTGTCTTTCTTATTTTGAAATCAAGAAAATATTCTCCTCAACTTAAAAAAATTATTTTTGAGATAATTTCTGAAAATTATCAAAATGAAATTAAACTTTTTCATTCTCAAATTCAGTCATACAATTTCTGAGATCCTAAAGAATCCTTGGAAAATCATCCTTCTCCAAAGAAAGAGGAAATTGTACTAGTTGTTGACTTGCAGATTGAGGATGATTATGCTTTTAGGTACAAGACTGAAGAAATATTTTCAGGGTTTAATATTCATAATACAATTCAACAAATAGTCATTGAAGACCTAGAAGCAGATATCATACATCATGCTTTTATTGATCCTAGAGAAGATTATATGGAGGTTCTTTTCAAACATGTTTTATCTATGAAGATCAAATATATCAACAATTTCCATTACACATCATATCTTTGATTATGAAGACACATGATCAAGTTATGCTTCCAATTTTGAAAATCAATCAAATTATCCATTCATTGCTACAACTACTTGACTGGCTTCATTGACATTTTTGTATTACCTGATTCAACAAGGTTATTAGTAGATTAGAGTAGGTATAAGAGTGAAAATAAGCTCAGAATTCTGAGCATTTTTTCAGTATTCAGTTTTAAGCTAGTTTTGAAATAATTCATTAAGATTTAAAGCCAAGGAGAAGGTCCTAAAGGTATTTAAGGTCTATCATTTTGGTTTGAGAATTGCAGTATGTTCTCTTAGTTTCAGATCAGATCTCAATTTGCAGAAAAAGGACTAAATTCAGTTCAAGAGTGTCATTCACAGAGATTTTATA
The DNA here is from genome assembly GCA_034641835.2 of Pinus albicaulis. Lineage (NCBI taxonomy): Eukaryota > Viridiplantae > Streptophyta > Pinopsida > Pinales > Pinaceae > Pinus > Pinus albicaulis. The sequence goes on along the minus strand of CM076581.1, from coordinate 1,423,188,692 downwards.
ACAAAGCAAATGCATGCTTGGGATTGGCTCAACAGATCAGGCTACTAGTCCACGGTGTTCTTGACATCTCACAAGGAGATTCCATCCCCATGTGAAGTCGTTGTTAGGGTCCTATAAATATAGGATTCATAATTTTGAATTGACTATTGATAGTCTTGTAAATATGTACATACCTTGCTTTTTGCAAGTTGTTTTCCCATATTTTGAAAAAAATAAAAATGATAATCAAATAATAAAAAAATTTAAAAAGAGGGTAAAATGTCCTAAAAGAAAGATCAAAGGACTTAGAAAATATAGACCCCAAAAGAAAAAAGATGAAAATAAGACATGAAAGTGAGAAAGTCAAAATGCCACTACTTTTTACTTTTTCTGTTAAATAAATGATAATGGCAGAGTGTCAATAAATGCCATAATCCATGATGAGTTAAATTGTTTAATCTTAATTTGTCATGTTCTCAATTTCTATGTTTTATATAGTGAATAAAGATTTTTCAGACAATTTAATCCTGAAAAATCAGTAGATAGGTAGTGAATAATGAAGGGCTTAACAGTTTAATCTGAGCCCTCGATGAAATAAGATAGAACTAGATAGTTTATGCTTTTAAAATAATAAATGTCTCAAGGTTTCAAGCTTAAATCCACTTTCCAAAAGGAAGAAAAAATGTTAGAGTAATTTTGGGTAGGTAGAAAGTAGTGGGAAAAATCATGTAATATTATTCACCAGGAAAAAAATCACTAATTTCCCCTCCCTTGTAAGTATTCAGTATTTTAGACTATCATTCAAATAGGCTCAGAGCATTTCTCTAACTTTTCTTGGGACCGGACCCAGGGCTCGATGATTGGTTAGTTGAAAATGTTGAATTCTTATGTTAAATCCCCATTTACCATTATTTATCCCTCATTCATACATTTTAACAAATTTTCATAAGTAAAGACTCTTTCTTACTTAACGAAACATAAACCTGCATCTAATTAACTTCCTTCATTCAAAAAACATACAAAAACCCTCAAAAATACTTTATCTTAAGTAATTGGTGAAATAATAAAAAGACAAGCTTTGCTTTACTTATTCACTTTACTAAGTCTTTTTGTATATTTTTGTGTATTCCATTTCCCCTTTTCATATAAATTTTTAACTTAGCTTATTAAATCCCTAAATAAATAGCTTATCCTATTTATTTAATTCCCTATATCTAAATACCCCCAATACCCACTATTACGAAGATTTTGGACCAAAGTTGTTATCCACATGCGAAAATAAAACCCAAATAAAATGCCCTTTGGTCTAAAACTAACTTTAAATAATATCCCACCCTATGGTTTTTGAACCATTCAACAGGTTTAAAACCATATAATAAAATAAAAAATTGCTCTAATATGTTTTATTCGGGCATATTGCAAAGTGTTCTGAATAAAACATATCATCTCTCATCAGCATTTTAGCCTAAGTTTTCGAAAGATATTTTATCATTTTATAAGGTTAAAGAGCTTGGAAGTGCCTCCTTAATAAACTTTGTCTTTTGCAAACAATGTTATCCCTTCCCACATGATTTTAACCCAAGGCTAAGGTTTATTATCATATAACTAAAGCCTTCCCCTTTTATTATTCCCTCTATATAAAGCCTTAAAATTCATATAGATTAACCCCAGATATATATGTAACACCACGTTATGTTTATAAGACCTTTACCCACACCCATTTTTATAAAGGTTCTTTTAAACCATAATTATACCCTGACACCATAAGCATAAGCTCTGCTTTGCATATGTAAAACCTTTGATTTTGTTCATATTTATAAAGGTTTTAACATATTTCAACCGTCAACCCATATAAGAGAACCCCGGTCCCACCTTTGCTTTACCGCACCTTCCAAAATAGATCCCAACCCTAATCTCTTGAGCTCCAGATACAACAACTCTAAAATGATATCGCGCATATAAACCAATCGCTCACCCAAACCCAAATTGGACGCGAAATGGGTAGTATTGCCCATTTCTCCCTCCACAAAGTGCCAATATTTTACTGGATCGCGTTTGTTTTAAGTTAAATCGCTTACCACTCAAATTGCACACGATCACCATTGTTTAGTTTCTCTTTCAAAACTGAAACCCCCTCCTGCCATCGATAAGGCCCGCATTCAATGCAAAATAAGCATAAAAAATATATGATTTAAAACCTTTGATAAGGCTATTTTAAATGTTTATTTATGCATTTCTACTCCAAAAAAGCTCCTCCCGACTGCGTTAAGCATTTTTAAGTGCTGAGTGTCGATTTATACCTAGAAACTCTGAATTTGACCATAATTCCACCATTAAATATTGACCAAGATATTTCGCTACTCTGGTAAGCTGAACCAGACCTTAGAATGAACCAAGGTTCTCTCAAAACCTTCATGAAGCTGAATACCTACATCTTAAGGTATTTTCCAACAAATTGAAGCATGTATATTCAATTTTAAACCTTCGGTAATAGAACCAGGCCTTTAATTAAGATATTTCATTGAACCAAATTGCCTAAAAACCCCAAAAAGAGGCCAAACCCTAGCTAATTTTTCTATGAAACCCCGTTTCTTACTATGAACCTTTCTGAAGCCAAATTTCCAGTTTCCAAAGTTTAAAGATCAAATTCAAAGACCTAAAGGGTTAAAAATTTCTGAATATATCCTAAAAATCCCTTTTTCAATCAAAACCTACTTAGAAAAACCATGTTTTCTGTTTTAGGCCAGTTTTACATCCTCAGATAAACCAAATTGAGAAAAAAGCCCAAAAGAAGCCATCCTTAGCCTAAATTTCTCAGTTTTCTCTCTATTTAATATAAAAACTTCTTGCAAACAGTCTAATCTTGCAGAAGTAGTCCAAAAATTCCTAAAAAACAGAGTTAAACCTCCACAGACAGATCTCATTCCACAGGTTATTCAAAAGCCTTCAATCACCTCCTTGCAGACATTTGTTTCATTAACAAATTGTTTGATTTTTTAAGGTTATTATCAGAATAAGAAATTGGGCAAACAATTTCAATACTAGTTGACAAAATTTTTTGCTCCAAATTCTCAAATTTTAATTCAAAAGCTTCATTCAATAAACAGTTTGTATACAAAGAAATAATAAAATCAAGTCAGAGAGAGATCAAAATGATGAAATGTGCACAATGAATGGTAAAAGTGAAATCAGAATCCACAATGATAGTGAAACAGAATAGTCAAAGAGCATCAGAGTTAAAGTGTATTAGGTAAAAGTCAGAGTGAGTTCAAACAAAGTTACAGAGCAGTCAACGTGAAACAGTAAAAGTAAAAACAAAGGAATTAATGGTTAACATAGATGAAAATAATTTCACCAACAACATTGGAGTTTATCCAAAGTGAAAGTTAAAACAATTAAAAGAACAAAAAGGTTAAAAGATGAAAACATAACAAGAAGGAACATTTTTGTAGACATTTATTGTTTAAGTCATTGTTTTGCAAAAACTATTGTGATGAATCCAGATTAATTTTGTAAAACTGAAGGAGGTTTATGTTCTTAATATTTCCAACTACAAAAACCTCTCTCACTTTTCTAATAACCATTATGTGATGGGAAAAATTAAAAAATATTGGAAAGCACTTTTTGCATAAAATTATTGTTAAGTCATCATTTTTCAGAGAACATTGTGGCCAATCATAAATATATATTACAACACTGAAGGAGGTTTTGTTCCTAAGATACCCTTCTACAAAAACCTATCTCACTTTATGCGCAGGTATTACTGAATGAGAGATACATGTGCATCTTTACAACCTATTTTGAGACTCTATAAAACTCTGTTTTACACATCTTTTGGCGGAGCCTATTGTGAACAGATGGAGCAGAAATTTAGGAAACTGAGAGAGGTATATCTCACCAACATATTCATGTACAATAACCTCTTTAAATTTTTACATATCTATTTCGGATTAGGAACTACAGATGTATCATTGGACTCCATGTTTGCAGAATTACTGGAGCATAATGCACAAAGAAAGGAAATAGTTAGTGACTTGGATGCCTCATCATCAACTAAGAGTTGATATCAAATTCGAATTCTCCTCTTTTTCATCACCTATCCATAAAAAATAGTGCCAAATAGATGCATTAGTTTTGAGTTTCCTTTACTTCAGTTCTATTTATGTAAAATAGTTAGAGATATTTGTAAACCAATCTTGATATTTTTTCAAGATATTCTAGTTTAGAATTTGTATTATAAATACTTCACTCTTTGAAGTAATTTGTATGGAATAAAATTGTTGAAATTATTATAGACATTTTTGTTGAAAATTGGAGGCTATTGTGTGTTTGAATTCGAAGTAGCAGACTGGACAAGCTGACTCGCATCATAATTCAGGATCCCTGTGATAAGCTAATGAGTGAAGTACTTCATATTTGTCACTGTTTTCTTTCTAAGTTTCATGCATTCATTTTATGTTTGTTCTGTCTAAATGTGTAACTAGGAGTATTACTATAGGATTAGTCAAGTGCTTCATGTCTTTAACTAGTTTCCATTTTAATGTTTTCTTTTGATTTCCGGTGTTGAGAATTCTTAATTTCTCTCACTCTCGTTTGACCTCTACCTTCTACTTCTATTTTCCGGATCAAAGGATCCTCAAGTGCCCTTTATCCCGATCATACCACCTCACAGAAAACCACTTTCCAAAATCTCTGAGGGTTATCTATCTTGCCTTGAATATATTTGTACCTTTTTGACCTTGATTTCTAGTGCTGCTAGCTTGATCCAGACCCCGTAGCCCAATGGAAAAGTAGATTTCTCTTTATCTTACCTCTAAGTGATTTTTCCCACCAAACCCTTTAAACCAAAACCAAATTGTACTTTCATAACTAGCGTAATATTATAAATCAAAACAAAGTTAAACTTTAAAGAGAGAGCCCTCTCTGAACCCTAGGAAGGCCAAATCCTAGAGTTTGAAGTAGGTTTGTGTTTACCTCGGTGAGTTCTCTCTTGAACCTGGAGAAATTACTGAGTGATAACATAAAAGCAAAAATAATGGCAGTAATGGTTAACAGAGATGAAAATAATTTCACCAACAACAATGAAGTTTATCTAAAGTGAAAGTAAAAACAATTGAAAGAAAAAAAAGGTTAAAAGATGAAAAACTAACAAGAAGAAACATTTTTGGAGACATTTCTTGTTTAAGTCAATGTTTTTCAGAAACTATTGTGACCAATCCAAGATTATTTTTGAAAAAATGAAGGAGGTTTGTGTTCTTAAGATTTACAACTACACAAACCTCTCTCACTTTTCTAAAAGCCATTATGTGTTAGGAAATATTAAACAATATTGGATAGCACTTTTTGCAGAAAATTCCTGTTAAGTTATCATTTTGGAGAGAACATTGTGTCCAATCATAAATACATATTACAACACTGAAGGAGGTTTTTGTTCCTAAGATAACCTTATAAAAAACCTATCTCACTTTATACACAGGTATTACAGAATGAGAGATATATGCGCATCTTTACAGCCTATTTTTCAGACTTTGTAAAACTCTGTTTTACCCATCTTTTGGCAGAGCCTATTGTGAACAGTTGGAGAAGAAATTTAGGAAACTGAGAGAGGTTTATCTCACCAAATTATTCATGTATGACAAACTCTTTCATGTTTTACATATCTATTTTGGATTGAGAACTACAAATGTATCATTGGACCCCATGTTTGCAGAATTACTGGAGCATAATGCACAAAGAAAGGAAATAGTTAGTGAATTGAATTCCTCATCATCAATTAAGAGTTGAGATCAAATTCGAATTCTCCTCTTTTTCATCACCTATCCATAAAAAATAGTGTCAAATAGATGTATTATTTTTTAGTGTCCTTTACTTTAGTTCTATTTATGTAAAACAGTTAGAGATATTTGTAAACAAATCTTGATATTTTTTCAAAATATTCTAGTTTAGAATTTGTATAAATACTTAACTCTTTGAAGTATTTTGTGTGGAATAAAATTTTTGAACTTATTATAGACATTTTTGTTGAACATTGGAGGCTATTGTGTGTTTGAATTTGAAGTAGCAGACTGGACATGCTGACTGGCATCATAATTCAGGATCCCTGTGATAAGATGATGAGTGAAGGACTTCCTACTTTTCACTATTTCCTTTCTAATTTTCATGCATTCATTTTATGTTTGTTCTGTCTAAATGTGTAACTAGGAGTATTACTACAGGATTAGTCAAGTGCTCCCTGTCTTTAACTAGTTGTCATTTTAATGTTTTCTTCTGATTTCCGGTGTTCAGAATTATTAATTGCTCTCATTCCCGTTTGAACTCTGCCTTCTACTTCTATTTTCCGGATCAAAGGATCCTTAAGTGCCCTTTATCCCGATCATACCACCTCACAAAAAACCACTTTCCCAAATCTCTTAGGGTTATCTATCTTGCCCTGAATATATTTTTACCTTTTTGGCCTTGATTTCTAGTGCTGCTAGCTTAATTTAGACCCCATAGCCCAATGGAAAAGTAGATTTCTCTTTATATTACCTACAAGTGAATTTTTCCCACCAAACCCTTTAAACGAAAACCAAATTGTACTTTCATAACTAGCCTAATATTAAAAATCAAAACAAAGTTAAAATTTAAAGAGAGAGCCCTCTCTGAACACTAGGAAGGCTAGATCCTAGAGTTTGAAGTAGGTTTGTGGTTACGCCGCTGAGTTCTCCCTTGAACCTGGAGGAATTACTGAGTGGTATCAACAATGATGTGTATTCTTTGGAGTCCAATTATTATCGGATTTAAGTGAATTGATTTGGATCTGAATTACTCCAACAGAGAATGTGAGAGAGAGGGCAACAACATGGTGCCTATCATCATGAGGATTGTTAAGGCAGTGGAAGTGTGTAGTGTGTGAAGTGGATGTGTGGTGTGCAGCGGTCAAGTTGCAGTGTTCGATCAACATTAGAACAATGTCCCAGTGAAAGAAGCAATGTGGTGCCTGAATCCGACACAATTGTGTTTTTTTTAGGAGTTTGGAGTAGTCTGTTCGTTATTGAATTTGTGCAGACCACCATCTATATCGTATCAGAAGAATTGGGTCATGATCCTACCACTGAGAAATACCATGAGTGATATGTGCAGTGGCTACATGGGGTGCAAAAATGAAGAAATATGAAGTTTACCATGGAATTTATTTTCGATAGACCATCACTTCCCCTCACTAAGACTAGATTCATTAACAATGAATATCCTTATGAAATTTATTTTTGATTGTTTATTTAAAGGAGGAGGTAGTTTCCAATGATGTGAGCGCCATGAAGAAAGCTACATCAGTAATACTAAGCCCTCGCCTAAAATCCGTGTCAAATTTGGGGATAACAACAACATTGAGTCACACACAAGACTACGGGTTCTCTGGTAAAAGCTGTAGAAATGTACCCATACTCCTTCTCAGAGAAGCCTATCAAAACTGATTTTGGTCGCCGGTATAAGTTTCTCTCATAAAACTACACTTCAGAATTTTCGTGGCCAGAGACAATAAGATAATATCTCATTATTTGACACTACAAGGGATTGGAAAACCTTGTCTATAGCCAGCTAGTAATTGTTTTTATCCAGGAGAAAGGTACAAAATTATAATGTGTGAATGTGGAAATGTACTGTTTTTTAAATTGGTCATGTAAATTGAGAATAGTGTGATCGTGAAAGAAAGCTTGGGAAGTTTCTCTACATTGACGTAATGTTTTAAAAAGTGCCATCAGTATCATTAGTATCATTAATAAGATTTGGTACAACAATGCCATTCTCTTTGTTCTTTTGAAAAATATTTTGATAATATTTTGCACTGCTATATATATTGATACTTCAGAAGAGAGTTGTAGTACGGAAGCTCAAGAACTATTAGTGGGCACACTATGAAAGTGGTAAGTCAAATGAGTTTTTATGTTATTTAAATAACATAAAATGGATATGTAATTCATATTGAGAAGAATAGTGCTTAAGGCCATACACACTTTATGAGTGTTTCACCAAAATTCATGAGTTGGAAGAGAGATATTTTAAGAGAGATAATAAGTTAAAGATCATGATTTATCGTTGCTTGTAATGCATGTGAAAGTGTTCACATTATTTTTGCCCAAAGATAGTGCAGTTTGTGTTTGTTGCTGCCAGAGAAATATGTTGATGCCACCATGTTAAAGGGAAGTTTTGGAAAATTTTTGTGAATGAATTGTTTTGTGCACTAAGAAGAGATGGTGTTGCATGAGAACCGTCACTGCAAAGAATGAGTTGCATGGAAGTGCAGGAAGTCTGTCTGCACTAAGATGATGAGCGTGTTGAAGAGGTTATGGTATAAAGGGCATGCGAATGAAATCCAGAGAGTTGAAATTGCGAAGAGAAATTTTATTAAATAGCCTTGAAGGGAGCATAAGGTATGATCATTCATTTAAAAAATATATTTTTAATGTTGAAAATTAAATTATTTATTATATTTTCATCATAAAATAAATCTTGGGAAAAGAGGATTGCATTTCAATTTAAAGGATAAAGTATCATGTGAGTAAAAGAAAGTGATAAAGAGAGATGATGTAATTAGAGAATTATGATATTTTCAAAATAATGGAGTTGAGAAAGAACTGGTAGAGTGGAGTGTGCAAGAGAATTGAGAGAGTGAATATTTTACATCATGAAAATGTATTAATGGTGAATGTTCATTGGTATATTGTATAACTTGAATTAGAGTCAAAATATCCACTATTGTAATTATTGGGTCAAGCCTTGAAGTCAAATCAGATGTTAAGGTCAAATGAAAATTTGGATAGCTTGAGTCAAGTTAAACCATTGACTTATTGTACAAGAGGGTGTATTTTTCATCCAAGATGAAGAATTGATGTAAAGTCTGGAGTCAAAGAGACGTAAGCCAAGTCAAATTTTTGAATGTAATTGGGTACATGATTGGCGGAGCCCGACACCCAAAGAGTTGGTCATTATAAGACATGAAATATTGAAGTTGTTGTTTTGTAGCAAAGAAGAGCAAGAGAGTTGCCCATAAATGATTCCAAGATAGAGAACCGCAAGAGGTCAAGTGCAAGATGAGAGCTTGTATTGCTGAATCGCAAGTATGGAGGCTTTCTAAAAAGGAAATTTAAATGAAATCCACAAGTGGATAAATGAAGTTCACAAAGGAGGAGAATATGACTGGTGATAGTCATTTCAGAGGTTCTGAGAAAGACTGCAGCAGAAGAAAGAAGAAGGAAAATGGCAAATAAAATGGCATATGGAAGCCATTAACTGATGAAGAGTATGCAAGGGAGAAAGATGAGATAACTGTTCACTTTGAGTTATTGATGGATTTTTGCAGAGAAATAAAGACCAGAGACATGGTTGGACCATGAGGAAGAAAGTGAAATGGCAGAGACTACCTGCAAAAAGGGAACAACAGGTAAACATATAGTTGACAGAAGAGCTGAGGAAGCTCGAGCAGATGATGGGTGTGCAATTGAAATGTGAAGAACTTAGAGAGGCTGAGTTGAAAATGGAATTTTCCATTTGTGGCCCAGAATAGGGTGAAATTCTGGGTAAAGAGATCAATGAGAAAGATCTCATGGAGTATTGGAATAGTTCAGAAGAATTGAAAGATATGTTGAGAAGAGAAGCAGATGAGGCTACGAAGCCTTGTATTTTTAAAAATCATAGTTTGTGTATGTTTGTAGGATGTGCAACAGATGATGGACAATCTGGTGAAACTGTCACAAAGATGAATGAAGCCTTTGAGGTGAAGTATGATGGAGAATGCCTTTTAGAGAAGGAAGGTATTAATTTATTTAACTAGAAACAAATCATAGATGAATTCTTGTTTGGTGTAAGACAACCAGTTGAAGCTGTTATGGAGCATAAACATAATGAAAATGCCCAAGTGATATTCCATGGAGGTACACAAATGAATTCGTTTCATGAAATTGATGAAATAATTTTCCAATATGATGATACAAAAAACATGATAACTTAGGAGGATTGCCAAAAGAAGAATGAAACTGGGAATGAAGGTTGTGATGAAATGATGGAAAGATTTCACATGGAAATAGAGTTCTTGGAACGATGGCTTAAGGAACCTGAAGGGGAGATGAAACTTGCAGAACCTGATACAGAAGAGATTGCAGTTTTCGTGCATGATAAGGATGAAATGTTTCTAACATTTATAGAGTTAAGTGATTGTTTTAACTCTTCAAATAATAATGTGGTTGTAGGTACATAAACAACATTAATAAATACGATATTGAAATCAGAGAAATTGAGCTGAAAGTATTTGGAAATGAGATGAAAGGTCAAGAGAAGCAAGAAAGTTATGTCTGTAGAGACATAAAGGAAACAGAAGTATTGAACCAATAGGATAAATATGAAAGCAACCAGAAATTTGAAATATGATCTACTGAAATCTAGAAATTCTATGATGGAAGATTGGTGCTTGAAGCATCAAAAGAGGCCAAAAGGTCTTATCTTTATAAAACTAATAATTTTTTGATGAATGTAGGTACATCACCGGATGAGAAATTTTTTACTATAGGAGCAATCAATGACTATAGTTGTGATCAAGGAGAAGTTCTTGATTATTCCTCATTTCAGAAATTTGAGTATTCAACGCAATTGGAGACAAAAACATCAAAAAAAGAAGAATTACTCTGAGGAATTGATAGATGGAATCCGATTGACAGAGTGAGTGATGTTGGTGATGAATTAGAAAATGGAGTTGATACTTTAAAATACCAACGACAAAACAGAGTTTGGAATCCTGGAGGGAACAAGTCATCGAGACTTGTGGTTGTCGCATTATTACAGAAAAGTTGTAGACCTCATAGACATGAATCTATGGAAACTTCTCTACATGGGGAGTCTGATGCGGGAGCATCCTACTTGATTTTCATTACAAATATTGTGTAATTAGGGGGTGATGTCTTTTTAATTATTTTATAAATTATTATGTTCATTTTTAATAAATTGAGAGAAATATACGAGTGTGAGGTTTATTGAAAATAATCTCTTAATAAATTGAGGATATGAGTGGAATTAGGTTGGGTAGATATTTTAGGGATTAGAAATTCCTTAAATGGAAGTTAGTTGAGTCAAAGAAGGGATAAATATATTTTAGGATTTGGTTGAGATTTGTGTGGAGGAAATCATGGATTCAAATTAATCCATAATTATGTATAAATATGGAGTTTGTGTGAGGATGGAGAATAGAGAGAGAGGCACAGAGAGATAGAGAGAAATGGTGTGAGAGTTTATGCAAAGGGTCGAGAGCCAAGAGGCCAACAATTGTAATATTCTACCAAGGAAGGGTTTGCATTTGTAAATTTCTTATTGTATTTTATGCAATTATTTTGTTTATTGTTTGGCTCTCTCTGCATATGTATTTTGGATTAAGTCTATGTAGACTTTATTGAAGATTTTGATTGAGGATTTCATGTAAGAAGAACACGCACTCTATTATTCTACGCAAGGTTCTGTTTTGTGCATAATCCCTGCATCATAAGCTTTTAAGAATTCATGCTTAGGAATTGTATTGGTTTGAAAAATCTTTTTCATCCTTGTTTCATGAAACTTTTATTTACCTCAGGGAATTTGCAGTCTCTGAGTATGCACACATCTAGTTGGTAAATAAACCTCTCTATGTTTCTATAATGTGAATTGGCTTACTTACAGTGCATTGTGCTTTTCTTGTCTTCTAATGATTAATTATCATTAAATTTCAAATGGAATATGTAAAAAGATAAAATGACGAAAAGAACCAAATTAAAACAAAAGGACCTCTTAATAAAAGGGAAAACCTACTCCACCTAATATCAACACAATAAAGTAAGGCTCATTACTACAACAACGCCAACTTCATAACCATTAAAGGGCTATAAATATATGATTTTAATTAACAACTTCTCCCCAAGTGTAACCATTGAAAAAAAATAAGAGCTAATGAATGTAATGATATATGCATAAATCACTAGAGATTGTAGGTCTCTTAAAACTATTAATAAGTACAAAACAAGTAAGAATTTAAATTCATTTAAAGCATTCAAACTAACTCAATAAAAACAAAAATGACTCCCCTTGGGAATGTTCACTTCTCTTATTTATAAAATATAAAAATCACCACCAACATACAATCTTGTGAAAATATTATAATTTGTGTTTTATTAATGAGTTTCAGAGTCTCATTTTGGAAAAAGAATATTCAAATTGAATTAATGAAGTTGAAGGGGAAAGCTAACCTTGGGTGCTCATAAGCCTTGAGTAATGTTGTGAATGCAAATTGACAGATTGGTAGTTTCCGAGCTAACAATAAATTGATGGTCGGATCACTCTTGACTCTCTGAGTCTACTATCCATAGGGTACTAAAACACCATATTTATGGTAGATTCACAACCTGTGGGTGGAGCCCAAAGCTCAATCATCCTCTTTGTAGTTCTATATGTGTGCATTCAACTCAACTACTCTAGCCTCCAAGCTTCATTTCAAATTACTTATTTTTTATTCTTTTTGTGTAGGCTATAATATATAATGTATATGTAAGATTTCTATTTTATAGGTTGTAACCTAGTGTCCTTGTGTTGGGTGTCATTGAGTGATGAGAATTATGCCATAATGCCATTAACTGATCACCCTCTATGCATTTAATGGTACTATAGGTTCATTATCTAGAATTTAAAACCAGTGAATATATATATATATATATATATATATGTGTCAAATCAACTCTACTCTTATTATGTTGAGCTGAGTTGTACATTGACGAGTATAGAGCTACATCATGTAGAAAATAAAGTGAAAAGAAATAAGAATAAATAATGTTTTCAAAAAATTGTTGCCACTAAAAAAAAGTGTTCCCTAATTTCAAGCACATCTAGAAAAACAGACATAAACAAGTTTTAGTCATGCAACATACCCCATAATAGCAAAAATGCCCATCAAGTTCCATCTCGGACTCCAACACACATCACAACAAACGATTATGCTTAAAAAGGGAAAACACTCTGTAAGAAAAATTCAAATTCTAATGATTATAAATTAGGTTTTTTTAATAATGTTTATATATATATATAATAGTCAAATTTCAAAGTCATAGTTAATCAAAAGCAAATAGATTATGAAAAAATTTGTATCACTCCATTGAAAAAAAATACAAAACATTTTAACAATGTTCCTTCTTTTTGCCTGTCAGCAATTTGACTTCTTAATTTACTAGTTACTAGTTATATATATACATCAATTGTACCCGGGAACATGCTAGTTATTCATTGATGTGATGATATATAGAGAATGCCAGGCTATTCCGTTCTTTGAATGCACTACACGTGGTTCCATACTGAATGAAAAAAAAATTCACATATTTCGGAAGCCACCATTGAGGGACATTCCCTTGTTTGAAAATAATTCAATTCAATTTTCTACGTCTACGACTACCTGCTCCACTACTAAACGTGTGGATGGATGTCAAACAGTGAGTTTTGCATGACTGCACAGAAACAGAAAGTTCCACATTCTTCCAGAATTTTTATAGACTTTTTAAACTTTGACCTAGATGCTGCCACCATAAAAAATACTAAAATGATTTATTATATTTATTTTTATTTTTAAATAAATAAGTTACTGAAATTGAATTTAATATATATATAATGTTTATACATTTAATTTAAAAGTTTAGTTCATTTTTTTTATTATTAGGAAATTATTTTAAATAACATAGATTTTTTTTAAATAATAATAATTAATTAATTTATATTATAGATAAATTACATTTATTATTAATTCACAACGAATTATAATAAATTTATAAATATATTTATTTCTGATTTTAATTTGAAAAAGACATTATAAAAATTTTTCACATTTGTTTTATAAATCGTCATTTCTTTCTTTTTGTAAGTTAAATATATTTTCTACAAAATTCATATTATATAAAGCATCATAATCATGACAACCATAGCAGTCTTCATCTCACTCTACCATATAGGGAATAATAGATAGAGACCAAGAGAAAATGTACCCCAAGATAAACCACTGCATAACAATTGGATCAAGAATCCAAAGAAGACATTGGAGCTTGATCATATACCTTTGGTGTTAGGAGGTCTTGAATCTTGAACTCATAATGGATATGCTTCTTTATGTGAGTGAGATGAGCATCCAACCTGTCCACACTATCCTATAACTTCCACTTGTCCACACTATCCTATAACTTCCACTAATCCCTGTGAATGTCGTTTAATAAAGAGGTAATATAGTTTGTTTTCATGTTTCTCCCAAAGAATGTAACCCAAAATTAATTGCCTTGAGCTGAGCCACCAATGGGGTGATACACTGCATATATATACTTTGTCTTTCCTTGGTGTTGCAAGGGTAAGGAAGCCAATGAGATATCCCATTGACCAACTCAGAAGCCGAGAGAGGCAGAAGATCTTCCAATTTCATGATGTCATTTCTTGCAATTGGAGGGGTCACCATATGGAAAGGCACAACAACTTCCTTTTCATAGTGCAAGAGAATAAGGTAAGATTTTGAAGAATCATAATTTAATTCTTATTTTCTCAAGGCCTATAGACCACATTAGTCTTAGTGGACGTTAATCATCATTATCATCGGTATAATTTTTTCATCTATATGATTAGTTGACACTATTTTTTATTTTTATTATTATCTCCAAATAATAATAAAATTCAATTTATTATTACAAACATCATTAAGTTAAATAATCCAAACTTCAAATAATTGGTGTGAGTGAATTTTAATCATCATCATCACTATAGTTTTTTCATATATATAACTAAGTTGACATTATTTTTTTATTTTTATTAAAAATATATTATCCAAACTTCAAATTTACTTATTTGGCCAACAATTAATTATAAACTATAGAATAATGAAATTCACTTTAAAATATAAACTCTAAAATAACAATCAAATCACCCTATCAAACCCATCCATTATAATAGAATAAACAATGTATACACACCTAAAATAAAATAGTACTAAAATCATAAGAACTATATGATATTTTATATAAAATCACAATTCAAGCACGAGAGACTACCATAAAAGATATATTAGTATCAAGAAGCTATAAAAAATTTTGGCAAGTTGTACAAACTAGCAAAGTTCACACAGACTGCATGATCATTTTATAACTTTCACATTTAACGCATTAAAATTATAATGAACTGTTAATTAATGGTTATCAGATAGGAAAAAAGTTCTCGAGAATGTTTGAGGCTTGTTTCACATTACCATTCAATTTTTTTGTCTCCAAAATTATGTAAACCATGCACTTTTCCAATTCCTATTCAGTTTTGTTCTACCCAAAATTATCCAACCCACCATTTGAAAGGCACTCTAGACAAAAATCATAAAAAATGGTTCTATCTGGCCTCAAAGATGGTTCTATCTAGCCTCAAAGGTTCCACTCACCCACCCTTTGTTTTCCTTCATTTTCTCAGTCCATTGCTCTAACAATATAAACACTTTTGACAACTCCCTTGCAATATATCTCGTATCAGGCCTCTTTTCGGGATCCAGATCCACGCACAAATAAGAAATTCTTGCTACCCTCTTTGCGCAATCTACAAGAAAGCAATCCTTGAGCTGAGGATTGATCCAGGATCTTAGCGTCCCACTAAAACTATTGTGCGAATCAGAAAAAAGTGTATTTAGAGTGTCTATAAGCCCTATTCTCTTCTTAAGGCGGTCACCCTCATCCACCTGAACATACCTTATCGGCTCGTGGCTAGAAAGGATCTCCAACAACACCATGCCCAACACAAACACATCCATCTTCTGCGAGACGATGCCACTAGCCATGTATTCTGGTGCCATGTACCCCTGCGTACCAGTAATTTTTAGGATCCAACTATATCAACTTGTCAAAGGAGGCCAACGCCTTCACTCGGGCAAGTGGCTCACCAAGGACCAAGTTCAGCAGAAGTTTCCTCATCTCATGGAGGAAATCAATGCAATGGGGACCATTGCTTCCTAAGGGGGGAGGAATGATCTAGGTGGATATCGGTCGCCATGCACCTATTCCACTTGGACCCCCAGCATTTTTTCTTTCAGTTTTTTAGTTTCCTTAATTGTAGCACAGTGTACTATTTTTGGCAATTTTTCGGGTTGTGAACTTCTAGAGCAGTTTTGAGGCCCTAAATGATGTTTTTTTTGGAAAATAACCTCTATCGAATTTGAGCCTTTGGCACAACATTAGATATTTTTAGTTTTTTTCCTCGTACAGATATTTCCAACGAGGTATCATGTGCGTCAAAAGAAGATCGTATGTCAAACTTACAACCCCGAGAAATTGATGTACCAATTTACCCCAACGGGGCTTATAGTTTGGTGTTTCATCTCCTAGGATTATTTTTTTGGAGGTTTATGGTTTTCCATTGTTTCTCAATAATAAATAGGCCTTTCAGCCTCATTGTGACATAGTTCATAGGCCTATAGCCACCACATCTCTTCTCAGAGATAAGTTGTCAGCGTTCTTCCTAGTTTATTACCATTCTATTTATTACACAAATAAGGAGCTGGTAATATAGTTTATGTCTTCACATTTTTTCCAAAGAATGTAACCCAACATTAATTTCCTTAAGCCACCAACGAGGGGTGATACACTACATATATTGATTTGGTCTTCCCTTGGGGTTACAAGGGTCAGGAAGCAAGTGAGATATCTCATTGACCAACTCAGAAGCTTAGAGAGCCCAAGGATCTTCCAATTTTCTGATGTTGTTTCTTGCAATTGTAGGGGTCACCATATGGAAAGGCGCAACAACTTCCTTTCCATGGTGCAAGAGAATAAGCTAAGATTTTGAAGAATCAAAAATAGATTCTTATTTTCATAAGGTCTGATAAACCACATTGGTCTTAGTAGAGGTTAAACATCATCGTCATTTAGTTTTTTCATCTATCTAATTAGATTGACATTATTTTTTTATTTTTATTATTATCTCCATCTAATAATAAAATTCAATTTATTATTACAAACATCATTAAATTAAATTATCCAAACTTCCAAACTTCAAATTTACTTATTGGGACAACAATTAATTACGCCGTAAGGCATCACTATTCGAAAACAACTCCCTAGCTGCCACTGTGTCCATGTTTGAGCCATTGGATTAAATGTTAGATGATTGAAATGTTTTAGGCCATTAAATCAAATAAATATTTTTATATATGTTTTTTATAATGTTGGTTTTTTTCTTTTTAATAAGTTAGATTGAATTTAAGTTTTGGTGACTTTTAAGTTAAAATGTTGTTAGTAAAAATTTGTTAGATTTTAACCTTAAGTTTTTTAATAAAATTTAAATTGATAACTTAAATAAACTAGATTTTACATAAATTAGTTTAACGAATAAAAAAAATTGTAAAATACATAAATATTAAATTTTTGAGTACATAAGCATAAATTTTTTATTTATAATAAATTTTTTATCATAAAATTAAACTCCATACAAACCATTCAAATATTACATTTTTGTGCTACTATGCTCTCCAACAAAGTATGACAGAAAGGTTGTAATGTCATGTTTAACATTTTGACTATGTCAATTTACACAAAATAAAAAATAAAAGTAAATTAAATAAAAAGATTAGTATAATGTAATGAACATTTTAACTAGGTCAATATACAATAAAAAATAAAATTAATAAAATAAAATAATGATAAACTATAAATACAGCCCATGGTATTGACCCATGGTATTCATGTAGAATGTAGTTCATTTATAAGGGGGAATTAAGATGGCCTAAATCAATCTTAACTCTTGATCTACCAAGAGCCAACATGGATCAAATGTCCTGATATCCAAATCTCTTTTAGAGTGAAAAGCGAATTGATCCCTATGATAAACAATAATGATCTAAACTAATTATTTAATAAAAGTATTTTTAAATGTGTATAACCATTATTATTTTAAAATTTTATTTAGTAAAATGTATCTAAATTTTCATATATCCAAATATACATAGTTTTTCCTGTATTATTTTTGTTACAACTATTTTGTTATTCCAAAAATACATGGTTTTTTTTGTAGTTACATCTGTCTAATAATCCATGAGTATTATTTATTAATATATAAAAAAACAAATTAATAATGAAAAAATTTAAAATATGTGATTTTTTTAAAATTTCCAAATTATTTAAGAGGACATGATTTATCTTGAGCAATAATGATGAATGTTCATAATTCTCATTTCCTAAATAACACTAAGTTTACTTTTAATTACTTAATTGTAATAGTTTGTAAATACATAATAATTTGTAACTACATACACTCTTTCATATTTTTTTCTTGTTGTAGGTAAGATGTTGTCCCTACATAAAAAAATATATAATTTTATTTATTTTTAATTTGAACTTGACATGTGTAGTGAAAAAAATTAAAATATTAAAAAGGTGACTTCATTTGTGTAGTCAAAATTTTCATTCACAAGTTCCTCTACATCTATCATTTCCTCATCATTTCCAAGCAGGAAAAGTTTTAAGAATGGAAAATTATCTTGAAGTTTAAAAAATTGGCGAATCTCACTAGTCCCCAGTATGAAAACTATAAAATTTTTATTGATGTATTTGTAAAATTACTCAAAATAATTTTATACAGTAAAATTTGGGCGAACCATTTTTATAAAAAAATGGAAATTGACAAACCTCTTTTTTTGAAAAACCATGGAAAATTAGCCCACCTACGAATATTAGCCCCTAAAATTTTCCATGTTTCCAAGTACACCCACATCTATTTCAAGCTCTCTATTTCCCCAGCATTAAGGGACCCCTTGTCAAGAATTCTGATGCTTCTTGATGAAAAGAAATATATGAAACAAAACCCATTAGATATGGAAGAGGTGTGGTGGAAACATACAATTGAATATGAAATATCTATTTTTTCTACTCAACATGACATAAATAGGGGAAAATTCATTAATTGTGCACACTTCCGGGGGTTGGTAACAATTGTTTGTATCAAAGTCAACGATACAGAGTAAATGAGACATGGTGAAGAGAAGCTTCCAACCTTACAAGAAGTCTTAAAAAGACATAATGTTGAATTTATGGAATCCATTTTCCCTGATACACATGAGAAGTGCAATGAAAAATCTTGGAATTTGGAAAATATCACAAAGAGTATCTCAAGTTCGATTCATTTAAATCTGAAGTATATGGAAGAAGAAAAGCTGGAAATTGGATTCTTATCATGAATCTATGATTTTTTAGAAGGAAACGACATTGACAAGGCTATGGAGGGCAAATAGCAGAATTAAAAACATAAGAGGGCTCTTCATAAAATGGGTTACTTAAGGATTTTGGAATCTAGATGAGCTAAATTATCTCATTGATTCAAGTGAGTGCTCAAAAAGAGAGACAAACAATAGTGATATAGAGACAATTTATTCATAAACAAGAGAAATCTAGAATTTTAAGCCGAGATAGAGTTATGGGAAGAGAAACATTCCAATTGTAAGGAGGAGTCAAGGCTACATGAGTAGCAGTTCATTCAACATAATTCTCCACTTCTTATTCTGGAGGAGAAAGTTCATACTACCTCATCAATTGAAGAAGGTCTGCATGAGAACTCAAAAGTTATTTTCATTTGACATTCAATCACTCTATTTTTTTTTGTCTAGTAGTCTCTTTACCTTTGCCCTTAAATTCAATGACTCAGAAAATACTAGACAAAAGACACTTACCTATTGCAATCAATTGAAAGAAAAAGGTATCTCTAAAGGGTCACTTGGGGAGGAATCTATTATTTAAAAGATCGGGAAAATAATTTCATTTCAAAACAAAAATGTACTATCACTAGGGAAGGGAGTTATTACATTTAAAATTTGTTCCCATTCTTATCACTACAAAATTTGATTGTTCCTTTTTATTTGATAGCAAAATAAATTATCTTTAAAAGGCACTAAAGTCTTGAATTATGATCCTTAAAGAAGTTGCTAGATTCTGTGATTATAAGTTTATTTTTTATTGGCCTTTATGATGTTTGGTGCATCCTTTATGCACAAAAAAAAAATAACATGCAGATTTAGTAATATAGACTTCTTGAGTACTTTGGCAAAAATGTCTCATGGTTTATGAAAAAACACATCTTGGTTAAAAAAATTGACGATTAAGATAACTCTATACTCTATGTTCAAATGACAGGTGAAGGTGGATGTGAAGTCTGCCCAACTTGGTCATAAAAACCAGTGCATCCTTCATGCACAAAAAAAAAATAAACATGCTGATTTAGTGATATAGAGGTCTTGAGTACTTTAGCAAAAATGTCTCATCCTTTATGAAAAAAGACATCTTACATGCAATTAATAACAAAGAAGTTGTTTCACATCAATTACCCAATATGGATATTTTGATTTGAGGTCCAGCAAACATAATTCTCCACCCTTTATTCTGGAGGATCAATTGGAGTGGAGAAAGATCCTACTATCTCTTCTTTCTTATATGTTATTCTTTCCTATACTACAACCTTACAGTGTTTTGCCAGTTATAAAATAATGAAATTCACTTTAAAATTAAAACTCTAAAATAATAATCAAATCATCATGTCAAACCCATTATAATAAAATAAACTCTAAAATAATAATCAAATCATCATGTCAAACCCATTATAATAAAATAAACTGTAAAATAACAAACAAATCACCATATCAAACCCATCTATTATAATAGAATAAACAATTTATACACACCTAAAAGAAAATAGTACTAAAATCTCTATGATCTTTGATATCAAATCACAATTCAAGCACCAGAGACTACCATAAAAGATATATTAGTATCGAGCAGCTATAAAAGTTTTTGGCAAGTTGTACAAACTGCCAAAGTTCACACAGACTGCAGGATCATTTTATCAGTTTCACATTTAACGGATTAAATTTAAAATTAACTGTTAATTAATGGTTATCAGATAGAAAAAAACGTTCTGGAGAATGTTTGATGCCTGTTTCGTGTTACCATTCAATTTTGCTCTCTCCAAAATTATGTAAACCATGCACTTTCCCAATTCCTATTCAATTTTGCTATGCCCAAAATTATCCAACCCACCATTTGAAAGGCACTGTGAACAAAAAATATCAAAAACGGTTCTATCTGCCCTCAAAGGTGCCACTCACCCACCCTTTGTTTGCCTTCATTTGCTCAGTCCATTGCTCCGACATCATAAACACTTCTGACAACTCCCCTGCAATATATCTCGTATCAGGCCTCTTTCCGGGATCCTGATCCACGCACGAATAAGCAATTCTCGCTACCCTCTCTGCGCAATCTACAGGAAAGGAATCCTTGAGCCGAGGATCGATCCAGGATCTTAGCCTCCCACTAAAATTGTTGTCGGACTCGGAAAAAAGAGTATTTAGTGTGTCTATAAGCCCTGTTCTCTTCTTACGGCGGCCGCCCTCGTCCACCTGAACATACCTTATCGGCTCGTGGCCGGAAAGGAGCTCCAGCAACACCACGCCCAACGCAAACACATCCGTCTTCTGCGAGACGATGCCACTAGCCATGTATTCCGGCGCCATGTACCCCTGCGTACCACTAATTTTCAGGCTCGAACTTCTATGCAAAGTTCTGGAGTGGACATTCTCGTTGGAATACCCTTGTGTATCAAAAATGCCGCCGGAGTCGTATTTCCCGGCAAGATAAGAGGCGCCCAGATGGCCGATCCGCGCTCTGTAACCAGGCTCCGTGACGAGAATGCTGCTGGACTTTATGTAATTATGCACGTAGTTTATATTGCTGTCGTTGTACAGGTATTCGAGACCCTGCGCCACGTCCACAGCGATCTGCATCCGAGATATCCAGGAGTCGAGAACCGTGTATCCCGGTACCTTGCTGCCCCTTAGGCAGTCTCCGAGGTTCGATCCCTTGACGTATTCGTAGACGAGATATACGATATGTCCCTCGCAGCAGCCTCCCAAGAGGTTGATTATGCTAGCGTGGTGGACATTGCAAATTTCTCTGATCCCTGACCTGAAATCTCCCATTTTTCTCTTTTGCTTTCTCACAGCGACCGCCACAGTCTTCTCCCTGAGAACGCACTTCCAGACGGACGAACTCCCCATCCTTCCAGAGGCGAATTGCGTGGTGGCATCTGCGATTTCTTTGTATGTGTAGAGAATGGGGTTTTCAGGGAGGGAGTCCCTGACACTGGTGGAGAAGAGGTTGTACCAAGCGCTGCCGTCCTTTCTGGTGCTGGTAGTGGGGGCCTTTATGTGTGATGAGCTCAAGGGCCTCGGCTCTTCCACCATATGGAGTTTGAGGTTGCACATGCTTTCTGACTTGCCGTAATGCACAAATTCAAATGCAGAGGCTTTTCAAATCGCCTTGATGATTTGTTTTAACACATAAACCTCAATCTCAATCTGCAAAACGCAAATGCTATTTAAAGCAGCCTGGTTAACAAGAGCCAGGGATGTGCACACATCAACGTAAATAATCCACTGAACTGAAAACTCACTAAATAATTATTCGTCTAAGAAAAGTCAAGGTATGGTGGGCTTCCTTGAAATTTTGATGGTGGAAAATTATTGGAACTTTTTAATCTCGTGTCTTACACTCGTTGCTTCAATGACATTTGAAGAGAATTCTACCATCTTTTTTCCGTCGGGGACACGCTGAAATTCTAGTCGTTGTTTGGGCCACATTAAATTACAATATTGAACAAAATGGACAAAATACCAGTCATTGGTTTGTCCACTATACTTTTTTTTATTTGTTAATTTATTAATTTATTTTTATTTTCAATAATTTATTATTATTATTATAGTAGTGGTTTGGCCACTATACTTTTTTTTATTTGTTAATTTATTAATTTATTTTTATTTTCAATAATTTATTATTATTATTATAGTAGTAATTTTATTAAATCAAAAAATAGAAGTAATGGAAAGGAAAGTTATTGGCATAGGAGTAAGAAGGTGTTGTAGGGTGTATTTAGAGTGATGTTTATTATTGATTGAATTTAAATATTTTATTATGCATATGAATTAATACAATGATTATAAATTATCTATATATTTTTATTTTTGAGTTGTTTTTATGTGGATTATTTCAGTGTTATTTTTATATTATTGTTGTTATTATGTATGAGCAATATTTATTATTTGTAAGTATATATGTGTGTGTTAAGTTGTTTTAGTTTCAGAGATAAAAGTAAAAATTAATTTCAAATTTATCAAAATTTTTATGCCATGGGCCACTACCAGTAAGTTTAATTTTGGAAATGTCATGGACCACGACCAATAAGTTTAATGTTGACGAACGGCAACGAAAGGTGATGGTGAAACGCTGGGAGTCGTTAATGTGAAGGAAGTGTTGTGATTCGTTCCATCAACTGTCAGTGTCGTACTTTCACTGTCTGTACAAATCACTTTCAATGACAATTGTGTAAGATATTGAGATACAAAGATTTAGATATGCAAAACAATGAACAAAACTTGCAAGAGAAAGAAAGAATGAGCAAGAATAGAGAAAAGAATGAAATTGAATCTTCAATATTTGTATTGGAATAAATACATAAAAGCAACTAAGTTAAGTTTAGTTGCACATGTAATAACTATGGATAGTTAAAGCTAACTGAAGCTAAGTGTGCTTTATGTTATACTAATGTGCACATCACATGCAATATTTAGAGTTTAACTAAATGTAATCTAAATGCATGTACACCAACAAAGCTAGTCTAGATACATGTACACCAACACATAGACATTCCTAAGCTTAAACCTTTTGCAATTGCTCCAAAACTAAAGCTCCTTTTAAGAGTTTAGTCAATGTCTCTTAGTTGAGCATTACACAACATTACATGGATTTTTTAAATCAGATCCCACGACCAAAAAAAACTATCAATAAAATGTTTTCATGAGTTATTTAAAACTAAATAAAAACATTAATAAAATATTATTGAATTTAAATTTATTTAAAATAAAAAATTATAAATATACAATGTTTATAAATATATTTTGAAAATTTGGTTGATTTTTTTATTATAAGAGATTTTTTTTAAATAACATAGATCTTTAATATTAATAATAATAATCAAATAATTTATATTACAAATAAATTATAATAAATTTATAAATATATTTATTTCTTATTTTTATATAAAAACACATTATAAATTTCCATCATGTTTGTTTTATAAATAATTTTTTTTTTGTATAAATTAAATATATTTCCTAAAAAATCACATTACATAGAGGATCATAGTCATGGCAACCATAGTACTCTATAAAGATTGGGAGAAATGAATCTAAGAAACTATTATTAGCAAGAACAACAACCACAACAAAACATAAGGAAACATTGATCAAAATGTACTGCAAGATAAACAACTGTATAGTAGTTGGATCAAGAATCCAAAGAAGACATTGGTGAAGACATTGGAGCGAGGTCATCTATCTTGGTGTTAGGAGGGTCGTGAATCTTGAACTCTCATAGTGGATGTGCTTTTCCACGTGAGAAAGATGAGCATCCAACATGTCCACACTATCTTGTAGCTTCTCCCTCTGAATGTCATTTAAGAAAGAGACAATACAGTCTATGTCTTCATGTTTCTCCCAAAGAATAACCAAACATTACATTTCCTTGAGCTGCCAATGGAGGGTGATAGACTGCATATATTGATTTTGTCTTCCCTTGGTGTTGCCAGGGTCAAGGAAGCCAATGAGATATCTCACCCGACATTAACTTGTTCTTCCAATTTCCTTATGTTGTTTCTTGCAGTTGGAGGGTGGAAAGGCACAAAAACTTCCTTGTATTTCCAATTTCCTTACGTTGTTTCTTGCAGTTGGAGGGTGGAAAGGCACAACAACTTCCTTGTCTTTCCAATTTCCTTACATTATTTCTTGTAGTTGGAAGGTGGAAAGACACAACAACTTCCTTGTCTTGCATCTCCACAAGCCGCTTACGTGGATGAATTTTTTCCCATTAGTTGGGTCACCATATGGAAAGGCACAATGACTTCCTTCTGACCTGGCTTACATGGATGACTTTGTTCCCCTAAGTATGTTATGGCATAGTGTAAGAGAATAAGGTAAGATTTTGAAGAATCACAATTAGATTCCTACAACATTGGTTTTAGTGGAGATTAATGATCATCATCATCATTGTTTTTATTATCTATATAACTAGCATAGATCCATTTCAAATACGGATCTAACCTGCAAAGATCCATTTTAAATACACATCTAACCTCAGCCTAGAGAGATCCAATTTTTTAACATGCCATTTTTTTAATGAGCCAACATTATTTAAATGTTTTGTATAATTATTTGTTTTTTATTTTTTTTAATATTTTTTTAAAATTTTATTACGGCAAGTCTGCGCAAAGCCTCTCGACTTAATTAAGTTGACTTCAATTTTTTTATTTTTATTATTATTTTATTAGAGAAATGACATACAAGTATAATTCCCTGCCAATAAAATTCAATTTATTATTACAAACATCAATTAGATTATCCCAACTTCAAATTTACTTGTTAGAACAATCGATTATAGAATAATAAAATTCACTTTAAAATCTAAACTCTAAAATAACAATCAAATCACAATATCACACCTATTATAATAGAATAAACCATTTATAAATAAAGAAATCAAATCACAATTCAAGAACCAGATACTACCATAACAGATACTATAGTATGGAGCAGTTATAAATTGTTTTGGCAAGTTGTATTCACATAGACTGCATGATCATTTTATTATTTTCACATTTAACTGATTAAATTTATAATGAATTGTTAAATGGTTGTTAGATATAAAAATTGTTCTGCATGTTAGAATTTTTAAGACACAAAGGAAATGCTTTTTCCCTCAATACAAGGAGTTCACATCGAGTTGCGGAAATGACTTTAACCAAGACAACACATTTATAGAAGTTTACAAAGAGTTGTGTAATTCACTTAATCCAGACCATACAGTTGCGGAAATCAAATCACATGAATCCTATTTTCAATACAAAGTGGCGAAGATTAAAATCTCAACTATAAGGAGAAAATAAACTTCAAATAATTTTACTCACGGTAAAACAGAGTGTTGCAGCAAGAATGATAAGTGAAATTTTCACAACCAAATCACGACTTACCAAACTTTATATTAAAACTTCAAAACACCAAATACATTCACATATTGAGGTTTCAGCTCCTTGATTAGTAAAACAAGACTTCTTACTTAGATTTACATTCACCAGGGTTGCAGAGTAATACACACTAAACACACCCACCAAAATTCGCTCCAAGATTGTATCCCCTTGTCTTTCCAGATCTACATCCCCCACATTACAAAACACTTGAACTTACATGTAAAATCTAAACATATATATCTAAGACATTTAATTCATGACAAGACAAATTTAATACATAGCATTCAGATGAGTAAATATTTTCCCATGTGTTTCTACTGACAATTAATAAATTTAAAATTCACTTCTAATTACTTTACTCTGTTGCGGAATGGGTTATGTACTCTGGTTAGAAATTCATTTACTCCATATCATTTAACCTGGAAACAAAATCCACAACTTGCAAAACACATTCACTAAGGTATGGCTGCTTGTTAGTGTATTTCATGCAGTGGTTGCGATTAATTCTCCAACACTCCCCCTTAATCGTAACTGTCGCCATTGACCATTCCCAAAGAATCCATGAGATAAACAAAATTTTCACGTTCCAATGGCTTTGTGAAGATGTCAGCATATTGTTCCTCTAACCTGTAATGTTGCAACACAATCTCACTGTTGTTAACCAATTCTCTTATGAAGTGATATTTAGCATCAATGTGCTTTATCCTCTTGTGAAAGACAAAATTCCTTGATAGTGCAATTGTTGAAATGTTATCACAGAAAATAGTGCTTGCTCCATCTTGCTCATGACTTAAATCCCGCAACATCCTTCTCATCCGAACTTCTTGACACATTGTTGCTGTTGTGACGACATACTCAACTTCTACTGTTGAAAATGATACTATTGGCTGCTTCTTGGAAGCCCATGAAATGGCTCCCGATCCCAAATGAAAAGCATATCCCGACATGCTCTTTCTGTTATCAATACTTTTTAACCAATCACTGTCAGTGTATCCAACCAACCTAAAATCATATGTTGTGGAGTACAAAACGCCATACTCTGTCCCATTGACATACTTTAAAATTCTTTTCACTGGTTGCCAATGTGTCTCTTTGGGTGTCTCCATGAACCTTGACACCAAACTCACTGCATACATTATATCAGGCCTAGTTGCAGTCAAATACATTAGGTTGCCCACCATACTTTTGTATAATGTCGGATTGACATTGCTGCTAAAATCATCCCTGCTCATCTTCAACCCCATGACCGTTGGAGTTGGTGTTGGCCTTTTTTTCTGCATATTAAACCTCTCTAAAATTTCTGCAACATACTTTTCTTAAGAGATAAAAATTCCATTTTTTGTTTGCTTCACTTCTATGCCCAAAAAATATTTTAACAACCCCAAGTCAGTCATTTCAAGCTCACTTTTCATGACTTCTTTGAAATCATCAATGAGAAAATCATCACTCGCTGTAAAAATCAAATCATCTACATACAAAATGAAAATAAGAAGCTTACCATCATTTTCTTTGATGTAGAGAGTAGGTTCACCGTCACATTTGTTGAACCCATTGTCCATCAAGTAAGAATCTATCATGCTATACCATGCACACGGTGCTTTCTTCAGCCCGTAGAGAGATTTATGCAACCTACACACCTTGTCTTCTTGGCCTTCTACCTCATAACCAGGAGGTTGCGCAACATACACTTCCTCTTTTAGCACTCCATTCAAGAACGCTAATTTTATGCCCATTTGATACACTTTCCATTTCTATTGCATGGTGATCAACAACACTGTATGCACTGTCTCCATTCTTGTGGCTGGTGCAAATGTTTTCGCATAGTCTCTTCCATGCTGCTGCTTTTAATCTTTGACTGCTAGCCTTGCTTTATGTCCTTCTATATTTCCTTCAATTTTTCTCTTGTTCTAATAGACCCACTTCACTACAATGGCTTCTTTACCTTGCGGAAGGTCCACTAACTCCCATGTGGCATTCTTTTCTATTGCTCCTATCTCTTCATTCATTACTGCGACCCATTTTTGTTCTTTGAATGCATCCTCAAAGTGGATTGGGTCATCTACATGACAAAATAATGTAAATAAAGAATTCAGACCAGCACTGCTATCAACTTCATCTTTCTCATAGATTTCATTCAAATTTTTGAATTTTGGTCTTCGTATGCTTGCTAAAGATGGGCTTGGTGCTGCACTTGAACGGATCTTTGTGGTGTGCTTGTAGAAGCACTTGCTTGGTTTTGAAACATTGTTGTATTATTTGTTTGTGGCGTCGCATGTTGATTTATTTGTTGAGCTTGTGTAGGTGGAGGAGGAGTCACCAATGAGGAATTAATTTTTGTGGTCAATTCCTCTTTGTTTTCATGTGACATACATGTCTTCACATTGACTGTCTTCTCTAAAATTCCATCCCATGCTTCGTCTTCTATGAACTGAACATATCTGTTGATTATGAATTTCTTGGTTGATGGATTGTAGAGCTTGCATGCCTTGGATTCATCACTGTATCCAACAAATATACATCTCTCCCCCTTTCTGTCCAACTTCTTCCTCAACTCGTCTGGGACATGTGCATATGCCACATACCCAAACACTCTCATGTGAGTGACACCTTGCTTTCTTCCACTCCATGCCTCTTCAAGAACTCTATTCATAACACTTTTGGTTGGACACCTATTAATAATATATGGTGCACAAGCGACAACTTCAGCCCAATAATCATTTGGAAAATGCTTTGCTTTCAACATACTCCTTGCCATTTCCATGATGGTCCTATTTTTTCTTTCCGTGACACCAATTTTCTGAGGTGTATACCTTGTTGTAAACTTCTTGTGAATTCCATGCTCCCTACAAAAACATAGGAAGTCACTTGAGATATATTTGCCACCTCTACTAGTCCTCAACACTTTGATGTAGTGTCCACTTTGCTTCTCAACAAGAATTTTGTAGTGGTGGAAGCGATCAAACACTTCACTTTTCTGTTTTATGAGGTAGACCCATGTCTTCCTTGTGTAGTCATATATGAAAGTCAAAATATAGTGGTTGTCACCAAATGTTGGTGTTTGCATTGATCCACATAAATCCGAGTGGACAATCTCAAAATGTGACTTTTCCCTTATAGAATTTATTTCTAGAAATGATTCTTTGTGTTGTTTGCCCAAGATGTATCCTTCACATTGGTTGTCCAGTTTGTATATGAGAGGAAATTTCTTTACCATGAATTTTCTATTCAACAAACTCAAACCTCTAAAGTTGAGATGACCAAATCTCAAATTCCATAACCAATTCTCATCTTTGATTTCTTTTTGAAAGTTTTCTTGTGTGACAGCTGCTACAACACCTTTTCCTTCAAATATGATCTTAGCTTGAGAGGAAACATTATATTGTTTGTCATATGAACTTTTGTAATCAACTGTCTACTTGGAGGCTTATTCAAGATTGTGCATACATCGTTCTTGAAAAAATCATTGTAGCCCTTTTGCATGAGCTACCCAATGCTTATGAGGTTGTGCTTCAAACCAGGAACAAAATAAACATCTGACATGAATTTCTTCTCCCCCTTCTTTGTTAGAATGTCTACTCTTCCTTTTCCCATGACAAAGAATTTGATATCAGTCCCCAATGTCACTTCAGATTTTACACTTTCATATAGATTGGAAAACATTTATATGTTTCTAGTCACGTGGTTGCTACACCCTGAATCTAGAAACCATACATCTCCTTGTTTTTCTTGTGCTACATTACAAGCTAAAACATGCTATCATGGTTTTGATTTTCCTTTATGAAATTTACTCTTGGTTTTTTACCTATGTCATATTGTTTCTTTCTAAATTCATTTTCATAATGACCATACTTCTTACAATAATGACATTGAACTTAAGATTTATCATACCTCTGACATTGTGCTTGATTTTGGCTTCGGTCTTGACTTGGATTTTGATTGTTGCCCCTTCCACTTGAGCTTGAAGGGTTGCTTTTTCCACCTCTACTTGGGCCTCTTCCTCTTCCTCTATAATTTGATCTTCCTCGACCTCTACCTTGACCAAAGGAAACTCGTGCCTTGAATGCATGGTCCAATGATGAGTTTGTTCCTCTGTTCAACCTATGTTCATGAGACATCAGTTATGCATGAAGGTCATCCACTGAAAACTATGATAGATCCTTTGTCTCTTCTATGGCCACAACTATGGCATCCAACCTTGCTAGCAGACGTCTTAGAATTTTCTCAACAATTCTCCTTTCCTCAAGTGTCTCACCATGAGACCTAATTTGGGTAACCAACCCAATCGCATGTGTAAAGAATGAGTCTACATTCTCAGACTCTTTCATAGAAATTGTCTCAAAATCTCTTCTCAACAATTGTAGTTTTGTTGTCTTCACCTTTTCCATGCCTTGGTAGGTTTTCTGGATGGTATCCCATGCTTTTTTGGACTTCGTTTCTGCTGCAATCCTTGGGAAGATAATTTCATGAAGTTCTTGAAAAATATAAAAGAGGGCTTCGAAGTCCTTCTTTTTGTAATCTCTAAACACATCATTTTCTGCTTGTGTCAATGCATTGTATGCTACTGCATCTCCTGGTTCTTGAAAATCATTCTCCACCAATTCCCAAATATCTTGAGAAGAAAACAAAGCCTCCATTGTAATAGCCCAATAATCATAATTATTTCCATTAAAATGTGGTATTTGTGGATTAGTAAAGCTTGTGCTTGTTTCTACTATTTTAACCATGTAAACAAACGTTCCACTGTGTATACATTTTCTCACTGCTAGATAATATGCTCCTTAAAACAACTTTGAACTCCTCAGTGAAAACATTATCCTTTTAATGAGATTTTTAAACTGCTCTGATACCATGTTATAATTTTTAAGACACAGGGGAAATGATTTTCCTCTTAACACAAGGTGTTCACACAGAGTTGCAAAAATGACTTGAAACAAGACAACACATTTACAGAAGTTTACATAGAGTTGTGGAACTCACTTAATCTAGACCATACAGTTGCAGAAATCAAATCATATGAATCCTATTTTTAATACAGTTGCGGAAATAAAATCATATGAATCCTATTTTCAATAAAAAGTGGCGGAGATTAAAATCGCAACTAAAAGGAGAAAATACACTTCAAATAATTTTACTCATGGTAAAACAGAGTAAAACAGAGTGTTGCGGTAAGAATGATACGTGAAATTTTCACAACCAAATCGCAACTAAAAAAACTTTATATTAAAACTTAAAAACATGAAATACATTCACATATGGAGGCTGTGGCTCCTTCATAAATAAAACAAGAATTCTTACTGAGATTTACATTCACCAGGGTTGCAGAGTAACGCATAGTAAAACTTGTTTTCACGCACCCACTAAAATTCGCTCCCCGATTTTCTCCCCTTGTATTTCCATACATCCGGCACATTACACAACACTTGAACTTACATGTAAAATATAAACATATATATCTAAGACATTTAATTCATGACAGAACAAACTTAATACATAGCATGGGAAGACATAATTTTCTGAACACTGCGGATAGTAAATATTTTTCCATGATTTTCTACTGACAATTAATAAATTTCAAATTCACTTCTAATTAATTTACTTTGTTGCGGAATGGTTTATGTACTCTACTCAGAAATTCAATTACTCCATGTATTTTAACCTACAAACACAATCTGCAACCTTCAAAACACATTCATTGAGGTATGGTTGCTTGTCATTGTATTTAACAGGGTGGTTGAGATTAATTCTCCAACACTAGAGAATGTTTCAGGCCTATTTCGCATTACCATTCGATTTTTTTGTCTCCAAAATTATGGAAACCATGCATTTTCACAACCCACAATTTAAAATTTTTTAGAAGAAAGGCACTGTAAACAAAAATCATCAAAAATGGTTCTTTCTGGCCTCAAAGGTGCCACTGACCCACCCTTTGTTTGAATTCATTTGGTCAGCCCATTTCTTCAACATTATAAACACTTTTGACACCTCCCCTACAATATATCTCATATCTAGCCTATTTTTAGAATCTAGATCCATGCACGAATAAGAAATTCTCGCTACCCTCTCTGCACAATCTACAGGAAAGGAATCATTGAGCTGCAGATCGATCTAGGATCTCAGCCTCCAACTAAAACTATTGCTCGACTTGGTAAAAAGAGTATTGAGATTGTCTATAAGCCCTATTCTCTTCATACGTCGACCGCTCTCATCCGCCTGAACATACCTTATCAACTCGTGGCTGGAAAGGAGGTCCAAAAACGCCATGCCCAATGCAAAAACATTTGTCTTCTGCGAGACGAAGCCACTAGCCAAGTATTCCGGCGCCATGTACCCATGTGTGATAGTTATTTTCAAGCTGCAACATTTATGCAAAGTTATGGAGTGGACATTTGCGTTTGAATCCCGTTTTGTATAAAAAATGCTACCGGCCTCTATTGGAGAATTAATGTCAGCCACCGCGTTAAATGAACGCCTTCAACCATGTTCTCGGTTAATATTTTGCGGTTACGATTTCGTTTTAACGGAAGCGAGGACAAGTTATGAAAAAGTACATAGCCATTCCATAATGATTAAATAATCAAGGTCAAATAGAATTTATGCATGTTTAGTAAATGTGTATGAAATACTTAATCCTGAAGTGTTGTTTACTTCACCCCAACTTACTGTAATGTTTAGTAAATGATGTTTGCCCATGTATATCGTAAATTTGGTCTATCACGAATTAAATGTCTTAAATATATATGCTTATATTTTACATGTTGGTAAGAAATAAGAAAGTGTTATGTAAAGTGGTGGATATAAGCCAATAAGAGAACCAGGGGAAAAACTGGAAAGAACCACAGGTGGGCATGAAAACACAAGTTACGGGGTTTCTTTGTGTGTTGCTCTACAGCCTAAGTGAATGTAAATCCGATGCAAGAAGTCTTATTTTACTAATGGAAAGAACGCAACCTTTATATGCGAATGTATTCATTTGCGAGACCCAAAATAAGTTACGGTTGAGTAAATGATTTGGTTGTGAAAATTTCATGTATGGTTCTTACACCGCAACACTTTGTTTCGCAGGTGAGTCAAATTATTTGATTTATTAAACTCCTCTATAGTTGCATTTTTAATCTCGCACACTCTTTATTGAAAAGAGGATTCATATGATTTTATCTCCACAACTATGGTATGGATTAAGTGAATTCTGAAACTTTGTGTAACTTTCCTAAATGTGTTGTCATAGTTAAAGTCATTTCCGCCTTTCTGTGAACTCCTTGTGTTAAGGGAAAAAAAGTTCAAATTTCCTTCAAAAATTCTAACATGGTATCGAGTGGGTTTACCAATCTAGGTAAAGGTGGTGTTTTAACTAGGAGTTCAAAGTTATTTTAGAGAGCGTATTCTCCGTGATGAGAAAGTTTTCTGTTATGGAAATTTTACATAGTAGGAAATTTTGTTTACATAATTGAAATGGCAGCAAAAGCTTACAAGATTTACTAATCCACAAATACCAAATTTTAATGGCAAAAGATTACGGAGTATTGGGCTATTAATTAAATCTCTATTTATTCACAAGACATTTGTGAATTGGTGGAGAAATGGATTCCCAAAACGGCAGATGAAACAACATATATTAACAGCCTGAGAAAAATGATTTGTTGAGGACAACAAGAAGGGAATCCAAAGCTCCCTCTTCTACAATTTTCAAGGCGGTCATGAAAGTATCTTCCAAATTCGTAAACTCTAAGCTGAGCGTAGGATACCTCCATATAGCCCCTGCCGTCATGTAAGTAGAAGACAACAAAATTAAAATGTGAAGTACTGAAACAATTTGTATGAAATATTAGAATGTAGACCATTACATGTAATTAGGTTAGTTTACCCCGAAAATCCGTCTCATGGTGAGACACTTGAGAGAAGAATTTTGAGGAAAATTCCCTAGATGCGCTGAAATTTGGAACTGATGCCATAGTTGTGGTAACATAGAAGAGACGAAAGTCTCTCACAATTTTGGTGGATTGGAAACCCCTCATGTATCAGTGTTATCGCCCAGACAAAGGGAACTAAGCGGAGAACAAGGCATCGTGGGCAGCCTCAAGACACAGGATTTCATTTGGTCAATTAAGTCAGAAGATCAGATATAGGGAGAACCCACATGGATGTGGAGGATTATCCTT
This sequence comes from Pinus albicaulis, assembly GCA_034641835.2. Classification (NCBI taxonomy): domain Eukaryota; kingdom Viridiplantae; phylum Streptophyta; class Pinopsida; order Pinales; family Pinaceae; genus Pinus; species Pinus albicaulis. The sequence goes on along the minus strand of CM076581.1, from coordinate 1,423,154,457 downwards.
CAGAACATAGTGGGAGATTCATCGAGTCAAGTCAGTCAAGGATGACAAAATCAAACTATGAGTATCAGTATGATAAATGCAATTTGATGCCATTGTAGGAAATTGTAGTCATTAATACAAATGAATGTAGAAACAGTATGAATAAAATAGCAAATTGATAGAGAGTTTCATAGGAAAATTGAGAACCATGATAACATGTTTTGCTTATGATAACCTGAAAAGAAAGAGATGTATGGTTATTAGATTGATTATGCTTCTTTACATGATTGGAAACATAAATGTTCAATCTAGATGAAAGTGTAAAATCTGAAGTGACATTGAGCGTAATAACAAGGCTCACATCCATGGAAAATTAAGAGTTAACATTAATACCAAGAAGGGGAAAAGAAGTTCATGTCCCTGTATATGACTAGTATAGTCCCTTATTGTTATTAGTATAACCCCCTTATTGTGTGTACCCTGTAACCACCATATTATTGTGTGCCCTTAATTATTATTTTTAGGTTGCATTGAGGTTACATTGTGGCCCCATAGGATTACATTGTGGCCCAACATGGACTCCTATATATATAGAAAGGGGGTTTTGTAATTTGTATCATCCAAGAATTTTTCATTTATGTAATGTATTGGAGGTTGCCTCCTCGAGGCTTATTTCTAGGGCGTTAATATCTCTTTTCTTCTATTGGAAATTTGGTTTCACAACATTTGGTATCAAAGGTTTAGGATTCTGGGGTTTCATTGCTCCAAACAAGTCATCATGGAATTTTCACTATAACCTTTTTCTACGAGTTCGGATCTTGAAAGTTTTAGAGCATGAAGCCGAAATGCTGCGGAACATCGTCGCAAAATTTCAAAGCTTGGTTCACAATATTTTCGGATATATAAGATGCATGGAATCTAGGGATTTTTGTAATTTCTTGAATTTCACTTAAAAAGGTCATCGCGAAATTTTCGCTATAATTTTCTATGAAGGTTAAGCTTCAGAAAGTTTTAGAACGTGAAACCAAAATCTATAGGAACATCATCACAAAATGTTAGATCTTGAGTTCGCAATGACTGTTTTGGAGATATGATATGTGGAGATTAGGTCTTTTTCAGGCTCCCAAATTTCATCTCAAGAGGTGATCATGGGAAAATATTCATAAATCTCTCTGCGAGCATCGGATTGGAATTAAAGTGACTGAAAGTAAATAGGCAGTAGTTTCCTTTCTATAAATTTCAGAGTCAAAGGAGAAAATAGTGATACGTGGCGTGTCATACAAGTTCATTTTTGAACCGAGACCATAATTATGTCATTGTAGGAGATTGGACATAACTTTTCCTTGAAATCCAAATCAAGTCGGACTGTGGAATTTGAAAAATAGCTTGGAAGGACTACCATAGGGATTGGAGATTTCAGATATTGAGGATCTGTAAGTATATAGATAAGTCAATTTCAATATCGAACTCCTCAAAAGAAAGTAAAAGGGGTGTATTTTTTTTCGAGATTGCATAAGTCTTGTTTGAAGAATCAAGGTTAGATTGATTCAGGGCATATTGTAGAATAGATATCGGTATTGGATTCTAAAATGGCCACTAAAAAGAATTCAACACCATTAAGCCTTTAAAAGGCTCTACTATGACTCATGAATATGAAGAATGGAAACATGACATATCAAAATTACAAGAGCAAGTGCAACAAATTTCGCTCTGCAAAAGAGTAACAAAAAATGACATGGAAGTTTTTGAAAAAGGCATGGAAACTAAGATGAATAAAGTTGAAGAAAGGCATGTAATCTAATATGGATGGTTTGAAGAATAGCATGGAAGCTAATATATGGATGACATAGGTATGGAATAAGATGGATGACATATGGAAAACTAGATAAACATAGAGAATAGTCTAAGCAGAACATAGAAGGATTGACAAGATTGATACAAAAATTTTCCTAATGGTGAAAAGATAGTAGAGGAAACTCATGATGAGAACAAAATAAATGTTAATCGTGATTTCATAAACTCTAATGTTGGAAGGGAGAAGAACCATATTCCAAAAATGGATATGAGGAAGTTTGATGGAAAAGATCTGTAGCATGGATCACATAGACAAATATTTTGATCTCAATAATGTAAAAACACAAAAAGTGCAGTGCAGCTTTACATTTGAAAAATACATTTGTATGGTATAGATAGCTTTATACTCAAAAAATTTCTTGGTCAATTTTTATGGAGAAATGATAACGTATAGGGATACAAAGAGAAACACTTTCTTTAGCCAATTGATAAATCTCAAAACAAAAGTGTTCGGTGAGGAGCACGGTGAGAGACTTCCAAAATTGAATATAAGGGTAATTGATATTCAGGAAGGGAACATGGATTGATCTCTTCCTAGGTACTCTAAAGGATAACACATCAACATATAAGTTTGTGTTTTGGAACACGATTCATTGGAGAAGGCATTCGGGTTGGCAAGAAAAATTGAATGTAAGAGTGTAATTAATGAGAAGCCTGCCACTCACTTCTATAAAGATGGAAATCTTGCTATATAGATTTCCACAACATACAAGGTTGTGCCACAAAAATTGGAAGAGAAAAGAGCCAAAGGGCTTTGCTACGATTTGTGATAGAAAATCCCTTTGAAGGTCATAAGTGTCTTGAAGAAATTATTTTACATAGGTGTGAAGGAAAGAATAAAATGAACAAGAATCTTCGAGATATACACGGGGAACTAGCCTAGAAGAGAAGAAAGTAGGTCGACCATATCATGTAATGCATTGGTAGAATTACCACTCATAGACTGCGAAGATAGAAGGACATATCAAGAAGAAAAAGGTAATAGTGTTGTTGATTCGGAGTAGTACCCCATAATTTTATTCTTTGTAAGGTAGCCAAGGAATTGAATTCTTCCTATACGGCACAAAATGTCAAGTGACAGTTTTGTAAATGGAGGAACTATAAATTTCTTTGGAAAATGCCATAATATCAAGCTAACCATGGGGAATATGTATTTAATAGTCCAATGCTTTCCATTCTACGGGATGTCTTGATGTTGTATTAAGGATTACAATGGTTACAATCTTTGGGGGCAGGTAACTTTTAATTTTCCAAGAACATTTTTGAAGTTTTTTCAAAAGGAAAGGAAGTCGAACTATGTGTGCGTAGGGGAAGCTAGGAAAGATAATAATCTCTAATGTCATAATAAATCTTCTAAAGAAATAACAACGAGGGCGTAATTGCACAATTATGCTCACTAGAAGTTCAAAAACATCAAAATCATCTATTTTAGAGATCATCGGAAGGAAGATGCGTTTTCATGGACTCCTAAAGCAACTAAGACCTGTGAACATCTTAAAGAGGCAATGTTCCTAGCACCAGTCTTAGCTACACCAAACTTCACAAAAACCTTTATTGTGGAATGCGATGCCTCAGGAAATTGAATTGGTGTTGTTTTAATGAAAGACAGAACACCCATTTCTTTTGAAATTCATCCAATCAAAGGAAAGTATTTACAGAAACCTATTTATGAGAAGGAAATGTTGGCAATACTGCATGCACTAATGAAATGGCAAACTTACCTAATGGGAAGACACTTCAAGGTAAAAAATGATCATGATAGTCTTAAAATTTTTTTGGAACAGATACTATCTTCAGAAGAGTAGCAAAAATGGGTCACAAAGATGTTGGGTTATGACTTTGAAATAATCTACAAAAAAGGGAAGCTAAATGTTGTTGCAGATGCACTCTCAATAAAGAATGAAGAGGTGGAAGCATTGCTTTGTGCCATTTCTATTATCCAACCAAATTGGATAACTGAAGCAAGAGATGAATGGAAGAAGGACGAAGAAGTGTGGACACTCATTGAAAAGTTGCAGCAAGATCCTAGTACATCTGATACATTTAGTTGGAAAAATGATGCCTTATGGTACAAATATCGCTTATATCTTTGTAAGAATTCCCAACTAAAACACAATATTCTTTTGGAATTGCACACTTCTCCTTTAGGAGGACACTCAGGAATTTGAAAAAATTACCACAGGGTGAAGAAATAATTTTTTTGGGATGGCCTTAAATCTGATATTCAAAATTTTGTGGTGGAATGTTTGGTCTTCCAGTAGAATAAAGTTGAGACAATTAAGACGTCGGGTCTTCTACAACCTTTATCCATTCCAAGTCAATGTTGGGAGGAGATTTCAATGGATTTTATCATAGGCTTACCTAAGTCCGAAGGAAAGAGTGTCATCATGGTGGTAGTTGATAGACTTACCAAGTATGCACACTTTTTTGCATTATCTCATCCATTTAAAGCAAGTACAATTGCTACTACATTTATGGACACAATTCAAAAGCTACATGGAAACCAAAGGGTTATTGTGAGCGACAGAGATCCCATTTTTACTGGAAATTTTTGGACAGATTTATTTTCTTGTTTCGGTACTCAATTACCTCATAGCTCATCTTATCATCCTCAATCTGATGGTCAAACTAAGATAGTAAATAAATGTTTGGAGGGATATCTTCGTTGTATTGTATCTGATAAAAAAAACGTAATGGGTCAAGTGGTTACCTCTCGCTAAATGGTGGTATAACACTTCCTTCCATACTGCAGCAAAAATGACCCCATTTATGGCATTTTATGGATATCATCCACCATCCATCACATCATCTTTAAGAGAAAATTCGAAGGTTCAGGCAGTCGAATATCACATCGAGCATCAACAAGAAGTTCTCCAACTCTTAAAGGATAAACTAAATTTGGCACAAAATCGAATGAAACAACAGGCATATCAACATCGTAGCAAGAAAAGTTTTGATGTAGGAGACTGGGTATTTTTACGGCTACAACCATACAAAAAAATGTCCCTAAAGCAAGCTAAGAAGGATAATAAATTATCGCCAAAGTACTATGGTCCTTACAAGGTGTTGAAAAATATTGGTACTATGGCATACAAATTGGAGCTTCCTACTTCTTCACGAGTGCATCTATTTTTCCATGTTTCATGCTTAAAGAAGGTTATAGGTGAAAATCTTCCAGTTCAAACAATATTGCCAGAACTTGATGATGAAGGAAAAATCATATTGGAACCTGAAGCGGTCATGGAAACAAGAAGTTGAGAGCTACGAAATCGATCAATTTCAGAGTATCTCATCAAGTGGAAAAACTTACCCACTGAAGATTCTACGTGGGAGGATGAGAACTTTATACAGAAGCACCCAAAGCTACTCAAGCGTGGAGGACAACACTTTTTTGAAGGAGAGGGGCATGTTAGGTCCCTATATTACTAGTATAGTCCCTTATTGTTGTTAGTGTAATCCCCTTATTGTTATTATTATACCCTTGTAACCCCCATATTATTATTATTGTGCCCTTAAATTATTATTGTTAGGTCGACTAGGATAACATTGTGGCCCCTTGGACTTCTATATATAGAAAGGAGGTTTTGTAATTTGTATCATCCAAGAATTGTTCATTCCTGTAACGTATTGGAGGATTCCCCTCAAAGAGGCTTATTTCTAAGGCGTTGATATCTCTTTTCTTCTATTTTTGGATCTGGTTTCACAACATTGAGGGTGTAGCAACCACATGACTGGAAACATAGAAATTTTTTCCAATCTAAATGAAAGTGTAAAATCTAAAGTGACATTGGGGACTGATAGAAAAGTCTTTGTCATGGGAAAGGTAGAGTTGACATTCTTACCAAGAAGGGAGAAAATAAATTCATGTCAGATGTTTACTTTGTTCCTGCTTTGAAACACAACCTCATAAGCATTTATAACTCATGCAAAAGGGATACAATGCATTTTTCAAAAATGATGTATGCACAATATTGGATAAGCCTCCAAGCATAAAACTGATTGCAAAAGTTCACATGACAAACAATATAATTTTTCTCTCAAGCTAAGATCATATTTGAAGGAAGAAGGTGTTGTAGGAGCTGTCACACAAGAAAACTTTCAAGAAGAAATTAAAGATGAAAATTGGTTATGGCATTTGAGATTTGGTCATCTCAACTTTGGACATTTGAATTTTTTTCATAGGAAAGGTATGGTGAAGGGATTTCCACTCATAGGAAAACTGAACAACCTATGTGAAGGATTCATCTTGGGAAAAAAACATAGAGAATCGTTTCCAACGGGAAAGTATATAAGGGAAAAAGCACCTTTGGAGATTTTAAACTCAGATTTGTGTGGACCAATGCAAACATCATCATTTGGTGGAAGCCATTATATTTTGACATTCATAGATGACTACATAAGGAAGACATGGGTTTATTTCCTAAAACATAAAAGTGAAGTGTTTGATCGCTTCTGCCACTATAAATTTCTTGTTGGGAAGCAAAGTGGACACTACATCAAAGTGCTGAGGACTGACAGAAGCAGCGAGTATATCTCAAGTGACTTCCTACGTTTTTGCAGGGAGCATGGAATTGACAAGAAATTTACAACAAGGTATATACCTCAACAAAAAGGTTTTGCGGAAAGGAAGAATAGGACCATCATGGAAATGGAAAGGAGTATGTCGAAAGAAAATAATTTTCTGAATGACTATTGGGCTGAAGCTATCACTTGTGCAGCGTATATTATTAATAGGTGTCCAACCAAAAGTGTCATGAATAGAGTTCCTGAAGAGGCATGGAGCGGAAAAAAGCAAGGTGTCACTCACATGAGAGTGCTTGAATGTGTGGAATATGCACATGTCCCAGATAAGTTGAGTAAGAATTTGGATAGCAAGGGGGAGAAATGTATAATTTTTGGATACAATGATGAATATAGGGCATACAAGCTATACAATCCATCAAACAAGAAAGTAATAATCAGTAGAGATGTTCAGTTCAAAGAAGAGGAAGCATGGGATGGAATTTTAGAGAAGACAATCAATGTGAAGACATGTATTTCACATGAAGACAAAGAGGAATTGATGGCAGCAAGTATTTCCTCAACACTGAATCCTCCTCCCCCTACACAAGCTCAACAAAGCAGTCAACATTTGACACCGCAAGAAAATAATAGGAAAAATTTGCGCAGCTAAGCAAGTTCTTCTCGAAGCCCACCACAAAGATCCACAACTCCATCTACTTCAAGCGCAACACCAAGCTCATCTTCCGCAAGCATAAGAGGACACAAATTAATAAATTTAAGTGAAATATATCAGTAAGATGAAATTGATAGCAACGATAGTCTGAATTCATTATTTGCATTATTTTTTCATGTAGATGACCCAATACACTTTGAATATACAGTCAAAGAAGATAAATGGGTTGCGGCAATGGATGCAGATATAAGAGAAATAGAAAATAATGACACATGGGAGTTAATGGACCTTCGACAAGGAAAATAAGTCATTAGAGTGAGGTGGGTCTATAAGACCAAGAGAAACATGAAGGCAAGATCGAAAGGCATAAAGAAAGGCTAGTTTTCAAAGGATAGAAGCAGAAGCATGGAAGAGACTATGTGGAAACATTTGCACCAATCACGAGGATGGAGACAGTGCATATAGTGTTGTCGATTGCCATGCAACATAAATGGAAGGTGTATCAAATGGATGTAAAGTCCGCGTTCTTGAATGGAGTGTTGAAAAAGGAGGTGTATGTTGTGCAACCACCTGGATATGAGGTAGAAGGCCAAGAAGACAAGGTGTGTAGGTTGCGGAAAGCTCTCTATGGGCTAAAGCAAGCACCACATGCATGGTATAGTAGGATATATGCGTACTTGATGGACATTGAGTTCGAGAAATGTGACGGTGAACTTACTCTCTACATCAAAGAAAGTGATGGTAAGATTCTTATTGCTGTTTTGGATGTAGATGACTTGATATTTACAGGGAGGGACGATTTTATCATTGTTTATTTCAAATCCGTCATGAAAAGTGAGTTTGAAATGACTAACTTCGGATAATTAAAATATCTCTTGGGCATAGAAGTGAAGAAAAAAAAAATGGCATTTTTATCTCTCAAGCAAAGTATGTCGTAGAAATTTTAGAGGTTTAATATGCAGAACAACAAGCCATCACCAACTCCAACCATCATGGGGTTGAAGTTGGGCAAAGAAGATTGCAGCAGCAATGTGAATCCGACACTATAAAAAATTATGGTGGGTAGCCTAATGTATTTGACTGCAACAATGCCTGACATAATGTATGCAGTGAGTTTAGTGTCGAGGTTCATGGAGACACCCAAGGAGACACATTGGCAAGCAGCCAAAAGAATTTTAAAGTATGTCAATGGGACAAACAAGTATGGCATTTTGTACTCTGCATCTGATGATTTTCGACTGGTTGGTTACACTAACAATGATTGGGCAAGAAGTGTTGATGACAGAAAGATCACATTAGGATATATTTTTCATTTAGGTTTGGGAGCCATTTCATGGGCTTCTAAGAAGCAACTGATAGTATCATTGTCAACAACAAGAGCTAAGTATGTCGCCGCCACTGCATTAGTGTGTCAAGTAGTTTGGATGAGAAGGATGTTGCAGGATTTATATCATGAACAAGCTGGAGCAACCACTATTTTTTGTGATAGCAGTTCAATAGTTGCACTATCAAAGAATTCTATTTTTCATAAGAGAACAAAGCACATTGATGATAAATATCATTTCATAAGAGATTTAGTTCACAACGGTGAAATTGGGTTGCAACATTGCAGGTCAGGGAAACAATTTGCAAACATATTCACAAAGCCATTGACACGTGATTTTTTTATTTTATCTGAGAGATTGTTTGGGAATGGTCAATGGTGATAGTTGTGATTAAAGGGGAGTTTTGGAGAATTAATCTCAACCACTACATTACATGAACCGGTAGCAACCATACCTCAGTTAATGTTTTTCAGGTTGCGGATTGCGTTTGCAGAGAAGGACAAGTTCCGAGAAAGAGTACATAACCCATTCCGCAACAGAGTTAAATAATCAAAGTCAAATAGAATTTAATGCATGTTTAGTAAATGTGTATGGGAAAATATTTAATCCGCAAGTGTTTTTTACTTGACACAACTTCTGTAATTTTTAGTAAATGATGTCCACCCATACTATGTATTAAATTTGGTTTGTCACGAATTAAATGTCTTAGATATATATGGTTATATTTTACATGTTGGTAAGCAGTAAGACAGTGTTGTGTAAAGTGGCAGATGTAAGTTTAGAAAGACAAGGGGAGAAAATCATTGAGCAAATTTTGGTGGGTGCGTGAAAACACAAGTTATAGGATTTACTGTGTGTTATTCCGCAACCCTGGTGAATGTAAATCCCAGTGAGAAGTCTTGTTTTACTGATGAAGGAGCCACAACCTCTATATGTGAATGTATTTCATGTTTTGAATTTTTAATATAAAGTTTGGTTAGTCGCGATTTGGTTGTGAAAATTTCAAGTATCGTTCTTACCGCAACACTCTGTTTTACTCTGTTTCATCATGAGTAAAATTATTTGATTTTATTAAGCTCCTCTATAGTTTCATTTTTAATCTATACCACTCCGTATTGAAAATAGGATTCAAATTATTTGATCTCCGCAACTGTATGGTATGGATTAAGTGAATTCCACAAATCTGTGTAAATTTTCGTAAATGTGTTGTCTTGGTTAAAGTCATTTCTGAAACTCTATGTGAACTCCTTGTGTTGAGGGAAAAGAATTTCCCTCTATCCCTTCAAAAATTATAACATCGTCATATTCCCTGGTTAGATAAGAGGCGCCTAGATGGTAGATCTATGCTCTGTAACCAAGCTCTGTGATGAGAATGCTGCTGGATTTTACGTAATTATGGACATAATTTATATTGCTATTGTGGTGCATGTATTCGAGCCCTTGTGCCATGTCCATGAAAATCTGCATCTGAGAAATCCAGGAGCCCAAAACCGTGTACCCCAGTACCTTGCTATCCCAGAGGTAGTCCCTGAGGTTCGATCCCTAGACGTATTCATAGATGAGATATACGATCTGTCCCTTGCAGTAGCCTCCCAAGAGGTTGACTACGCTAGCATGGTGGAAATTGCAAATTTTTCTGAGCCTTGACCTGAAATCTTTCATTTCTCTCTTTTACTTTCTCACAGTTATGGCCGTCCTCTTCCCTGTGAGAACTCACTTCTAAACGAACAAATTCCCCATCCTTCCAAAGGAAAATTGTGTGGTGGCATCTGCGATTTCTTTTTAATTGTATAGAATGGGGTTTTTAGGGAGGGAGTCCCTCAGATTGGCCAATGAATTTCCAGTGGTGGTGGAAAATAGGTTGGACCAACTGCTATTGTCCATGTTGGTGCTAGGGGCCTTTATGTGTGATGAGCTCAAGTGCCTCGGCTCTTCCACCATATGTAGTTTGAGGTTGCACATGCTTTATGACTTCCTGTAATGCATAAATTCAAATTCGAAGGCTTTTCAAATCACCATGAATGATTTGGTTTTCCACGTAAACCTCAATCTCAATCTGCAAAATGCAGATGCTATTTAAAGCAGCCTGGTTAATAAGAGCTAGGGATGTGCACACAAACGTAAATAATCCACTGAACTAAAAATTCACTAAATAATTATTCGTCTAAGAAAATTCAATTCAATATATGGTGGCTTCTGTGAAGCTTTAATTATGGAAAATTATTGGAACATTTGAATCTCATGGCATGTACTCATTGCTTCAATGAGTTTTGAAGAGAATATCCAAAACTATACAATCTTTCGTGGGCGACATGCTGAAATTCTAGTCGTTGGTTGGGCCACATTAAATTACAATATTGAACAAAATGGACAAAATTATAGTCATTGGTTTGGCCACAATAAAGTACAAGTGGTGTGACATTTTTCTATTTATTTATTTATTTATTTTTATTTTCAGTAATTTTTCATTATTATTGTAATTTTATTAAATAAAAAATAGAGGTAATGGAAAGAAAAATTGTTGGCAGAGTAGTAGGAATATGTTGCATGGTGTGTTTATGGTGATGTTTATTATTGATTGAATTTAAGTATCCTATTATGCATTTGAATTAATACAACTATTTATAATTGACAATATATTTTTATTTTTGAGTTGTTTTTATGTTCTCGACTATTTTAGTGGTATTGTTATATTATTGTTGTTATTATGTATGGGTAACATTAATTATTTGTAACTGTATTTTATATATATATTAAGTTGTTTGGTTTGAGTTTTGGCTTGAGAAACAGTAACCCAGGAAATGTTATGAGAACCAAAAAAATATGTGGATGGGGAGCTGGAACAAAAAAAATGAAAAAAAAAACCATATATATTCATGTGCATCCATATGAATCTAAACCATGTATACACAAATATGAAAAAGTTCTCATTTATATAGTAGCTTATAGTGAATATAACCAAAATAACACTTATTGCAAAACATTGTTTAACCAAAAAACATCAAGAAACACGATCTAAAATGCCTTTATAGTCGAAAATAACATGATATTATGATACTACAATCTACAATACTATAACTACAATCTACAAGTGTTAATTGTAAATGTCATCACCAAAATAATCATCGTGAACATCCTCCTCGTCCTCATTTGAAGAATGAATAGCATCCAAGTCTGCAATGGAATTACGACTTGATTCCCCTAGCCCTAAAGCCGCTACTAGTGTTTGTGATATATCTATCTATGCAACTTGTGGAGGTGGGTCCAAGTCTAACCAAGAAAGTTCTTCATTGCCAAATGTTGGTGCTTGATTGTCCATAACCCATTTTTATGTTGGATCAAATTCAACCAGGACAATGTTGCTTGATTCAGGGGTTTTGTTTAAAAATTGGTTGTGCCTCAACCTAAGGTTGTACTGAACAAAAGCCATGTTATTTAACTATTTTTATCCAAAGAGTTTATTTTCTTAGTGTGTATATGCTCAAACAAACTCAAATTTCTCTCACACCCTGAATAGTGTGAATGAAATAAATGGGGTGGGTGTGTTTAAATAAGCTTAGGGGGGCTAGGATAAAATTCGAAATTGGGGAATTTTGACCAAAAACACGGTACTTGTCACTTCCACCACTTCAACCAGTTCTATTAGGTTATGATAACATTCAACCCATGGACATCTAAGTCCCCTGGATGACGCCCAACTTGAATAACATCAAAGAATGACTTAACAGTACACTCCATCATTATATATATATACAAATTATTTGTAAATTTGAAATATAACAGATGTTATTCCTTGGAATTAGTATTATATATTTTTTCTCTTTTCAGTATATTACTTATTATTTATAATTATGTAATTTCCCATCACTAAAATATTATTATTATTTTTCTATTTATCAATAAATAATTACTCTAAATGTTTATTAAAACATTATTTATTATTTAATTCACAATTAATTAATTAAATTAGTTAAACCATTTTCCTTATCATTATATTATTTATTTTTAAAATAATTATTTATTAATTAAATAATCTCATAAAGACTTTCCTCTATTCATGAAACCATTACCATTTTCATAGATTTTTGAATCCAAGAACTTTAGTAAGGGTCTTTAGAATATTTCATTTTCCCTAAAAGCCCATTCCCGCACACTTTCCAGGTGTCTGGAAAGTGGGTTCTACTCATCGAATTACCTGCATGCTTTCCAAGTGTCAGGAAAGTGGTTTCTACTCATCGAATTATTTTACAATGTGTTGTCGACAGAATTTGTCTCCCCTAGAGATAGTCTAGAGTTGCCATAGACCAGTGCCTAGGACATCTTAGCATAGCAAGGAGCACATAATATAACTTGGGTGTCAATCTAAAAGGCTCTCCTTCTATCTCTTGTAAAATAAGGAAATGGATTTAAATGGGACCAGAACTTATAGAAACTGCTACAGGAAAAGTAATGTTGCAGGGACAAAGTGCAAAGCTCTAACACAAAAGCATCAGACAATTAAGAGACAATTTACTGCAAAGGGGGACGATTCGAGTAATATGCCACAGAAATCAAATATCAGAAGGTGTATGCAGTGAAAGAAATATAAGAATATATTAGTTAACTTTGGTCTGATACCCAGATACACAACAGAACCATATATGGGCTTATCATTCTAAGAATCCATACATGACAATGGCGTTTTAAAATCACCCTCCCAAAGCAACCAATATAGCAGAAAAGATGGATGAAATGAACATGAAACAGGTATATCATGCTGAACCATATTTAAAGCGCTTGATTGACCCAAGTATGGGTATCAACTAGGATAAATCCTTACCTAAAATCGATGAGCCACTCGCATTCCAGGTACATGATACAAGAGAAGGGATAAAATGAAATATTGTATTAAACATGGTAGAAGATTACAAGCGTAGGAATACAGACCAGAATCCTCTAATACAGATAGAACTCCTCCTCACTGAGACCCTATGGGCTCTGAGCCTTCATACAAGAGCCTTTACAAATTTTTTTCAAAAATTCCTTTCACTGCACTATTTTCTGATAAAAATCTGTAACCCTTACAATTTCTTTCTTCCTCCCTTTTATAGAGGAAGGAGAAGAGGGACTAATAAAATAGGTAGGTGAAACATTTAATTTTCTTAATTTGAACAGAATGGCGGAAAACCTTCACGCCCACACTACTGAATGACCATGCTGAGCTGTGTGTACTCCGCTACTGACAGAAATAAATGCATTGAGTAGAAAATATCTTCAGGAACATGGTATAGAGAGAAATTCACATGAACATTCTGTCCTTTCCTGAAGAAAATTCGGCTGGAATAAACCTTGAGGGCATTTTTTTCTAAGAAAATATCTTCCTAGTGATCTGCAGGGCCTTCGATCTAGTACTTTGCCTTCAAAAGGTTATGTGAAAGCCCCAAAGTCCTTAAATGTGTTTCTTTAATCCCCTCCTCTTCACTTCTATTCTCTATCTGCGCCATTAATTCTTCATCTGCTCCTTTGTTAGAATTTGGGATAAACGGAGGTTTAATAGATTTAAATCCTTACTTTCTTTAATGGCGGTCATATCATAGCAGCCCCTGAAACTTTCTTCATAAATTTTGCTCCCGAAACATGGTCCTGTCACGCGTTCTCGGCTTCTGTAATGGTGGTCGTGAGTAATGGCCATTTCTACGTCGTTGCAACCTGCAAAACCCACAAACATGTTAAAGAAAACTGGACACAAGGGTAATGGATGCGGTAGTGACCATGGAATGGTGATGTGGATTGAGTGAAACGATGAGGAGATGCAGGGTGATAGAGGAATGAAGGGTGGCAATGAAAAATATAGTGGGGCGACAATGAATGCACGAGGTGGAGATTCGTAACATAAACACTGTAATATGACACATAAACGGAGTATATGGATGGTGGGGAAAACACAAATGACACGTGGACGTACGAAAGTCCAAGCGGGAGGGAAGACTTGGAGGCGGACTTGGTCAATCAATGGGATGCGTGAGCAATTCTGGGCCATACGATCTTGAAACCAGATCAACGGCTGGGAATGCATGGGAAAGCAATGAGTTGGCGGGCCCGGGACAATTTATATGGGGACTAAACTCTGCACAGCTCCGAAGGATGATAGCCGTCGGATGAAGACTCACAAATCTAACGGATCACGTCAATTTCGCTGCGTGTCTACATCCGAAGGATAACGCGCGGAATGGAGCGGTTTTGGAATAGTGACATGGGACGCGTGGCAGGCAACGTATGGAATCGCTGCAATTTGCGGAATACCGCCTACCCAGCAAATGTGGTGCGGAATAAACAGGTTAGTTTCAGAGCCGTGATCGCAGGGTAGGGGCCCACAAGGGTGATGAGATGTGGTGCATTGATCTGCGATGGATTGGATGGCTCCAAGTGCACCCGATGGATGTGTATGGTAAATGCCTTTGAATTTGGCGTTTGGTCTCGGACCCAGGTCGTGTGGAAGGAATAAAATAAAGGGGCTGAGGCAGAAGGGGCTAGGCCCAACATGCTTTTAAGCGCAGATTTTAGGTCCAATGTATATCGTGGGCGGGAATGGTAATGATGGGTAAGATATGAAGGTCTTAGGTCACGGCAGAGGTTTTAAACAGATTCAAACGGGACAGCAGGCCAAAAACTTAAATGGAGGGGCTAATGGCCAAAAATTTTAATGGGGGATGACATGGATAACATTGGCTCCAACTGGGGACAACACGTTCATCCCTGGATGTGTCGAGAACCTGCAGATCCTTTGATCATATTTTTGTGCAGACTCTGCCCTTCAACTCCCTTTCTCTTCGTGACTCATTATAACATCCGCATCATTCAGTCAGTAATAAAACAAAAATTTATATAAAATATGATACAATCAGGCCACCTCGACCTGAATCATAATTGGAAGTAGGGCTTTAGAAATTGGCCGTTTACAGGGGCATCCAACAAGTCACCCTGTAAATTCTCTAATCTGAAAGTATTATTGCCTCCTTGTTCCAAAATTCTGAAAGGACCGAACCACAGTGGATCGAATTTACCATGTTTTCCTTTTTCTACTCTCC
The DNA here is from genome assembly GCA_034641835.2 of Pinus albicaulis. Taxonomy (NCBI): domain Eukaryota; kingdom Viridiplantae; phylum Streptophyta; class Pinopsida; order Pinales; family Pinaceae; genus Pinus; species Pinus albicaulis. The sequence continues at coordinate 1,423,139,056 of CM076581.1, read as the reverse complement.
AGATATCCCACCTGAGCACCAGATCACCAATCTGCAATTTCCTATCTCTTGCATGTTGATTAAATATATGCTTCATTGTCTCTTGATATTCAGCTAATCTCTGATTCACTTGGCCTCGTGTTTCCTCTAATTCTACCAATTGATTAATTCTCCTGATCATATCATCAGGTTCTTCCTGGCTTTCTTGCATGAAACGTGTCACTGGTAAGGCCAGCTGCACAGGAAACACTGTTGCTCGTCCATATACCAGCTCATAGGGAGATTTCCCAGTTTCTCTCTTGCTGGTGATTCTATTCGCCCACATAGAAAATTTCAATTGATAATCCCAATTCTTCTGATTGTCATTGATAGTCTTTTTCAAGGCCCTCACCAGAGTTTTGTTGGAAGATTCTGCCAAGCCATTTCCCTGTGGATAATAAGCTGTGGAATGATTCAGTGCAATATTATACTGCTGGCAGAAATTTACAAATTTTGTAGATTTAAAGGCCTGTGCATTATCATTCACTATTCTAGTAGGACAGCCAAACCTGGATATGATATTTTCCTCCGTGAATTTTATGATGTCAGTGTCAGTAGCATTCCTTGCAGGTATGGCTTCCACCCATTTTGTAAAGTAATCTATGGCTGTTAATATCCATTTATGTTTTCCACTTGATGGGGGATGTATTTCTCCGATAAAATCTATTCCCAATTGTTGAAATGGCTCATTCACATGAACTGGAATCAGGGGCGGAGCTGTTAATTTTTGCCTTTTAGCAAATTTTTGACACTTATCACATGCTCTGACCCAAGTAAAAACATCTCCAAATAATTTAGGCCAGTAGAAACCAACCTTTAAGATTTTCTGAGCTATGGCCCTCCAGCTGTAGTGCCCTCCACAGATTCCTTCATGAAATTCCATCATTATACTCTCTACTTCATCCTCTGTAAGGCACAAGAGTAAAATGCCCGAAGGGTCCTTCCAATACATTTGTCCATTAGCTACTATATACTTTTGTGATCTTAGTCTTAATGCTCTATATTTTGATTTATCACAGCTAGGAGGACATCTGAGCGTCAAAAGATATTATACTATTTCTTTGTACCAAGAACTGGTGAGGTATTTTATATGTGCTTTTTGAGTGGCTACCTCCAGTCCTTGCTGCTATTTTTCATTCTCAGACTCTTCATTTGCTATCATAGACAGATTTATGCCCAGAGCCTGGTAGTTTGACTCTGATAAGATCCTTGCTAGCCCCTGTCCTTTTATCAGTTTAGTAGGGCGAATATCCAGGTCATAAACCTGTATTTTTGCAATCCATCTCCCTATTTTCCCTTCACTGTCCCCCTCAATAAGAATGTCTTTAACAGTTGCAGTGGGGACAAATGCAGTTATGTGGGACTGCAAAACATATGTTCTAAAGGCTTTGAGGGACTTCACCAGGGCATATGCCTACTTCTCTAATATGTTATATTTCAATTCTGCATCATGAAGCACCTGACTGAAAAAGGCAATAGGTTGCTCATATCCTTCTTCATTTTTCTGTAGCAGAACTCCAGCTACTGTATGGGGTGAAGCAAATGAAAAGATCATAAGTGGTTTTGTATAATCAGGTCTAGCCAACACAGGGGCTTCAGAAAATGCCTGTTTTATCCTGGTGAATGCCTCTCTAGATTCCAGAGACCATTTTACTTCATTATTCTTTTTTAGCATATCTGTTATATGCCTAACCATCTCAACATAGTTAGGGATAAATCTTCTCAGAAAAATTATTCGTCCCAAAAATACTTTCACCTCTTTCTTATTTCTGGGGAGAGGGATGTTATTTATAACCTCTACTCTTTTGGGATCTATCCTTACCCCATCTTTAGTTAAAATATGCCCCAAAATTTTTCCTTCCTCTAATGCAAATAAAGACTTTTGTGGATTAAGAGAAAGACCATACCTTCTGCATTTTTCAAAAGTTCTTTGTAAATGCTCAATGTGTTCAGCATCATTTTTTAAAAACATTGTAATATCATCAAGGTAAACCACCAAAAATTTATCTTGCTCCCCGACAAAGGCTATGTCCATAGCTCTCTGAAAGGTAGCCCCTGCATTAATCAATCCAAAAGGCATCCTAGCATACATGAATGTTCCCCACGGTGTGGTGAAAGCAGTCTTCTTCTGATCCTCTGGGAGCACAACTACCTGATTATAACCAGAAAAACCATCCATCAATGACATTCTGGAGGCTCCAACCACTTTCTACAGGATGTGGTCCATCTTGGGCAGCGGATAATTGTCCTTTAAGGATGCTATATTTAAATTTCTGAAATCCACACACATCCTTATTTCTCCATTCTTCTTTCGAATAGGGACAAGATTTGCCACCCATTCTGAGTACCTTAATGGCACGATTATTTTGGCCTTTAATAACTTCTTAATTTCCTTCTTGATGGAGGGAAGCAGCAGAGGCTTTATCTGTCTAAGCTTCTGCTTATAGGGTTTTGCATCTTCCCTCAGAGGAATTTTATGCTGCATTATACTCATATCAAAATTTTTAAGGTCCTGATAGGACCATGAAAATACATCTTTATAAGATTGAAATAATTTCAGGTATTTTTCCTTATATTCCTCTGGGACCTTCTTGGATAATTTGACAATTTTGGGCTCAACATTGGTACCCAGATTCAAATCTTCCACTTGATCTTCTTCTACCACTTTACTAGGCTGCAGTGAGACATCATTCTTGTCAAACAACCTTTCTAGGGGGACCAGCCCTCTAGGGATAACATTTCCTTTCAGCTGCAACACTTCACTTCCTGCCATTTTCTCTTCCCACTTATTTTCTGAAACATTTTCAGCCTCATCTTCTTCACAATCATCAATCTCCATATTGGAGAATTCTCCCACTGTTTCCAGGAATCTCTTCATTTGTTTCTCCTCTTCAAATACATGCCAATGTTTAACATTATCTAGGATTGATGGCATGTGACGTACCTCGATTTCGTATCTCAGGAGAGGATTCTGAGGAGGACGAAATGTACTGGCAGCTACAGTAAGAGAATCTGCCATTCTATTTTGTTCTCGGGGCATGAACTGGATATTAAATGCCAATAAGAAGTTCTCCACCATGTCCCATACTTCATTTCTATAAGCTCTCAGCCATGGATGTTTAGTTTGACATTGATTTCTGACCTCTCTGACCACCAGCTCAGAGTCTCCCAGAACCTTTAAACACTGTATGCCCATACTCCTGGCTATTTGTAATCCCAATAGTAGTGCTTCATATTCAGCTACATTATTGGTAGCTTCGTATTCCAATTTAAAATACAGTGGGACCCATTTTCCTGTAGGAGAGATTAATAATACTCCTGCTCCATTACCTTCTTTAGAATTTGCTCCATCAAAATGTAATGTCCAGATCCCAGCTTCATAATCTTCTGAAGGCTGCTCAGTATTCAATTGATAGAAGGATGGTTCTTGAGAATAACCTTGATCTTCTTCCAGCATCAAGCATGAAAAATCTCCTTCTTTATTGTAGACTGGTGAATTATCAGAGTTGTCAGCCTTGGTTACCATCTTAACAAATCTGGTTTCTCTGTATAATCTCCTCTCCTAGCCACCAAAGACAGGGATAATGGCATAGGTTAAATCCATCTTAAGTGACCCACCGATTTTTTTTCCCCAGGACCTTGACAACAGCATGCCAAAGTGAGCTGGGATGTCAGCCACCACAATGTCCATCACTACACTTTTTGCTGGAATTTGGGCCAAATTGACCACTAAATATTTAATCATCCCCAAGCACTTAACTCTTTTGGAATCAAATGAATATATATCTTTATATGGACGTGTGATTTGTAGACCTAGTTTTTCCATGACTGACAAAGGCATAAGATTATGGGAAGCCCCAGAATCTAACATACAATTGTTTAACAACAGGTCATGAATAACTAGAGACACATAGAAAGGAGGAGTAGAGGGGTCTATCTCCTCGAAATGTGGGCCAAAGACTACCATGGGTCTTTCTTCTTGGAGGTTAAGACTATCAGGAATTATTGGTGCTTCAGGAGGGAACAATAAAGAAGTGACTTGAGATTGGTATGCAGGTTGGTTTAACAGCTCAGTCAAAGGGACTGGGATTTTGACTTTCTCAAGTTCTTTTTGCAAATTGAAGTAGGAGGGGAATTTTCTATTACAAATTATTTTGACCCTTTATTTTCAGCTGAAGGTTTAACTTCTCTTGATACAGACTCAGTATTAGTAGGAGTTACTATTTTTGAAGAGGAAGGAGCTTGATCATTAAACTGCAGGGGTTTTCTTAGAGGACTCTTACCTTTGTTTGTGACTTTCTTCGTTGTTGACTCCTTTTGAGCGGATTCTCCCTTTTGGAGTGGCTCCTCTTCTTCATCTTGAGTCTGGGTCCTCTTTCTGGAAGATCTAAGGTCATATTTTCTGTTAAAATGTGCTTGCATGAAATCATTAAACTGTTTGCAATAGTGATCAATCTCTGCTTCTTCTTCTTCTTGCAAAGGGCATTATATTTCATCATTATTTGAAAAAGAAAGATTTGAATCTTCTAGCTCATAGGCAGCATCTTCAGTGGAGTCATCTACTGGGCCTTCCAGGTACAATGGGTGTGGTACTTGATCCTGTTGCTCCTTTTCTTCCCTTGGCAGTATTTACAGGGGTGGCTTTCTATACTAAGGGTTGTAACCCCTGTTTGGAGCATTCTGGAAGTTTTTGGAAGCTGAGTTATTGGTCTCCAGTTCAAGCTTGACCAGTTTATTGGAAATATTCTTGATCATTTTGTTCATTTCTTCAATTCTATCTGAATCCTTACCCTGATTTGAAGTGGATACTTCCTCTTTACCCCTTCTTCTGGTATCTTGTTTAGCTTTCCCTTTTAATTTTCCAGTGGAGGAAAAATTTTCTTCCAATTCAAGTGCATTTGACTGAGCATCATCTAGGGTGGCAGGCTTTCTTTCTTTGAGAGAGAAACCAAAATCTGAGTCCAAGGCTGCTATGAAAACAACTTTGGCAGCATTCTGATGAGGGTTCATATCTGCGGGGAGGTTTAGATATAACTTATTAAATATTTTGATAAATTCTGACACCCCTTCATTATATTTCTTCTTGAGTGTATTGAACTCAGTAAGACACTATCCATGATCTTTCTTTTCTCCCCATTTCCTGAGAAATTTATTTTCCATATCGTCCCAAGTGGTTATTGAACAGTTTCCTAATGTTTTGAACCATTTTCTGGCCTCACCGTCCAGAGATTGAACAAACAATCTTAAGACCACATCTAGATGTTCAAAATTAAAGTTCTCTGCAAAAGAGCAGAAAGTCTCAAGATGTTTTTGAGCATCAATTTCATTTTCCCCAGTGAATCTGGGCAATATCTTTAAATAATCCTGGGGCATATCATTTAACACTTGAGGTAATGCTAGGGGAGCATATTTTTTTAACAAAAAGGCTGGGACATTAGCCATTGGAGGAGGTGGGGGTTGTGTAGCAATCTGGTGTACAAATGGAGGAAGAGGTGGAGGCAGAAGTGGAGTATAAATAACAACAGGAATATACTGTATAGAACCCTGAGGTGTAGATGGGAACAATTCACAATTAACAGGGGCTACTTCTGTAACTTCTTTAACTTCCTCAGCCTCAGGGGTAGGATGAAAGTTCTCTTTAGCTCTAGCACTTCCCCGGGGTGGGCTATTTGAGTAATATTCAAGATTTTCCTTAGTGGAGTCAGGATTTTCTATTTGGATTTCTTGAGAAGAAGAGGATGGATAATCTTCTATAGAATATTCAGGGATTTCAGTTCGGACTGATTTCTTCTCTTTCCAAACTCTTCTATGAATAATATTTTCTGGGTCAGACACGGAAGGTGTCTTTGACTGTGATGTATCCGACCTCAAATGTGGCTTACGAGGAGCCAGGACTACCAATAGATTTATCTGATAAACAACAGTGGAGTCGCCAAGGTGAGAGATATGCAACTCTTCAACTCTCTGTGCTCACCTGATTAGAGAGTGAATATGATTTGTCGAGGCCCAGGGAAACTGATATTCTTAAATTCTTCTCTGGCAACGGCGCCAGAAAGATGTTGTCGACATAATTTGTCTCCCCTAGAGACAGTCTAGAGTTGCCATAGACCAGTGCCTAGGACATCTTAGCATAGCAAGGATCACATAATATAACTTGGGTGTCAATCTAAAAGGCTCTCCTACTATCTCTTGTAAAACAAGGAAATGGATTTAAATGGGACCAGAACTTACAGAAACTGGCATAGGAAAAGTAATGTTGTAGGGACAAAGTGCAAAGCTCTAACACAAAAGCATCAGACAGTTAAGAGACAATTTACTGCAAAGAGGGCCGATTTGAGTAATATGCCACAAAAATCAAATATCAGAAGGTGTATGCAGTGAAAGAAATATAAGAAGATATTAGTTAACTTTGGTCTGATACCTAGATATACAACAGAACCATATATGGGCTTATCATTCTAAGAATCCATACATGACAATGGCGTTTTAAAAGCACCATCCCAAAGCAACCAATATAGCAGAAAGATGGATGAAATGAACATGAAACAGTATATCATGCCTGAGCCATATTTAAAGCGCTTGACTGATCCAAGTATGGGTATCAACTAGGATAAATCCTTACCTAAAAACAGTGAGCCACTCGCATTCTAGTAAATGATACAAGAAGAAGGATAAAATGAAATATTGTATTAAACATAGTAGAGAAGATTACATACTGTGGAATACCAAAGACCAGAATCCTCTAATACAGATAGAACTCCTCCTCACTGAGACCCTATGGGCTCTGAGCCTTCATACAAGAGCCTTCACAAAATGTTTACAAAAATTCCTTTCACTGCACTATTTTCTGATAAAAATCTGGAACCCTTACAATGTCTTTCTTCCTCCCTTTTATAGAGGAAGGAGAAGAGAGACTAATAAAAGAGGTAGGTGAAACATTTAATTTGCTTGATTTGAACAGAATCGCGGAAAACCTTCGCGCCCACACTGCTGAATGACCATACTGAGCTGTGTGTACTCTGCTGCTGGCGGAAATAAATGCACTGAGTAGAAAATCTCTTCAGAAACATGGTATAGAGAGAAATTCACATGAACATTCTGTCCTTTCCTGAAGAAAATTCGGCTGAAATAAACCTTGAGGGCATTTTTTTCTATGAAAATATCTTTCTAGTGATCTGCAGGGTCTTCGATCTGGTACTTTGCTTTCAAAGGTTATGTAAAAGCTCTAAAGTCCTTAAATGTATTTCTTTAATCCCCTGCTCTTTACTAATATTCTCTATCTGTGCCATTGATTCTTCATCTGCTCAACCTGTGCATTTGAATGACCCTGGAGGGTTTAATAGATTTAAATCCTTACTTTCTTTAATGGCGGTCATATCATAGCAGCTCCTGGAACTTTCTTCATAAATTTTGCTCCTGAAACATGGTCCTGTCACACATTCTCGGCTTCTGTAATGGTGGTCGTGAGTAATCGCCATTTCTACGTCGTTGCAACCTACAAAACCCACAAACATGTTAAATAAAACCGGACACAAGGGTAATGGATGTGGCAGTGACCATGGAATGGTGATGTGGACTGAGTGAAACAATGAGGAGATGCAGGGTGACAGAGGAATGAAGGGTGGCAATGAAAAATACAGTGGGGCGACATTGAATGAACGAGGCAGAGATTCGTAACATAAACATTGTAATATGACACGTAAACGGAGTATATGGATGGTGGGGAAAACACAGATGACACGTGGACGTACGAAAGTCCAAGCAGGAGGGAAGACTTGGAGGTGGACTTGGTCAATCAATGGGATGCGTGAGCAATTCTTGGCCATACGATCTTGAAACCAGATCAACGGCTGGGAATGCATGGGAAAGCAATGAGTTGGCGGGCCTGGGACGATTTATATGGGGACTAAACTCTGCGCAGCTCCGAAGGATGATAGCCATCAGATGAAGACTCACAAATCTAACGGCTCACGTCAATTTCGTTGTGCGTCTACGTCCGAAGGATAACACGCAAAATGAAGCGGTTTTGGAATAGTGACCTGGGACGCGTGGCAGGCAACGTATGGAATCCCTGCGATTTGCGGAATACCGCCTGCCCAGCAAATGTGGTGCGGAATAAACAGGTCGGTTTCAGAGTCGTGATCATGGGGTAGGGGCCCACAAGGGTGATGAGCTGTGGTGCGTTGATCTGCGATGGATCGGATGGCTCCAAGTGCACCCGATGGATGTGTACTGTAAACGCCTTTGAATTTGACGTTTGGTCTCGGAGCCAGGTCGTGTGGAAGGAATAAAATGAAGGGGCTGAGGCGGAAGGGGCTAGCCCCGACATGTTTTTAAGCACAGATTTTAGGTCCAATGTATATCATGGGTGGGAATGGTAACAGTGGGTAAGATATGAAGGTCTTAGGCCACGATAGAGGTTTTAAACAGATTCAAATGGGACAACAGGCCAAAAACTTAAATGGAGGGGCTAATGGCCAAAAATTTAATGGGGGCTGACATGGATACCACAATGAATGAATGAATGAATGATATTTTAATGTCCATGAGACTAAAAATAGTCTATGGGACCACCAACTTCCTTGTTTTTTGATTTCTGCAATTCAATCCTTTTCTTACTCAAATTGATGATGAGCTGACCCAACCTTATAATAGTTCCATCACTGAAATGACAATGCCACAGAATTTATGCTAACATACTACGGTAACTGTCCCTGATGTCTCTGAAAGCGTCACATTCCAAAATGAAATGTTTTTCTGATTCCACTACCCCAGAAGTGCAAAAAGTGCATACCCTTTCTTCCCAAGCTTCTTTAGGTATCTTCCATCGTCCCATTTCACACCGAAGTTGATGTGAGTTAGTTCTTAATTGAGCTATAAGAACCTTTTCCCTCCAAGGAATGCTAGCTCCAATGTATTCTTTTTGTTGGAGATCACAAGTGGGGTTGAATTCCTAAACATAATACTTCTTCTTTCTACCCAACTCTTTTCCCCATATACCCTTACAGAACTTCTCCAGCACAAAATTATTTAATTCCTTGCTATTTGTGGGACATGAATTCAAGTAAATATTCCATTTTTGCATCCATTTGTTGTTTTGTCTCATCCATGATTTCTTTCTTTCACTCATACCTTCATTGAAGATAACTTTCAGCCATCTACCTTCTCCCATTTGCTCCATTCTATTTAGGTACCTTATAAGACGCACCATGGAAATTGCTTCAATGGGCGTTGCCCCTGTTTCACTCAAAATTATCTCATAGGGAACCGAAATTTTTATTTTGAACTTGCTCATGATCAAGCGTTTTTTAATTTTTTCAATTTGTTTCCATTTTGAAACAGAGATGTTGCTAGCCCACAATTCACACCCATATAATATCACTGGACAAACTAGGAGTCCAAAAAGTACTTTGATCGTGTTCCAATCCCATAACTCTGCCTCTCTACATCTATTTTGAAGTGCATATAATGCTTTCCACCCTCCTAAACTTATTTTCTTTTTGCAATCCTCCCAATTAAGCTTTTTTTTGAAATCGATCCTAAGGTACTTGTATTCATTTACTTCTTCAAGAATGTTGTCTTGAAAGAAGAACGTATGCTGGCTTTGCTTCATTTTATTATAGAAAATCATTATCTTGGTCTTACTGGTATTGACTTGCATCCCCACTGCTTTACAAAAATGCTCAAGGGAATATAGGTGCATCTGCAATCCATGGGTTGATTTAGCAACCAGCACAAGATCATCGGCATATAGAAGAAGCTTTACCACAAACTCCCCGAATCGAACACCCTCCCCACCTTGCAAATTTAACCACTCTTCCAGTTTGTCAATATATAAACCAAAAAGGGTAGGGGATAAAGGGAAACCTTTCTTGATTCCGATGTCACTTCTAAAACTTTCTGAAATGCTAGCTGAAGTTATAATCTTGACTTTCACCTCTTCATAAAGCCTATGGACAGCAGCTCTATATTGTAAAGGAATTTCAAGTTCTTCCATTCTACACCACAACTTATCTCAAGGGGCCGTGTCAAATGCTTTTTTGAAGTCAACAAAGTAGCAAAATACTTCTTCTTTGCTCCCCCAAACCTTTTCAATAATGTGTCTCAGCGTGATACCATGATCTACTGTAGAATGCTTCGGCCTAAAACCTGCTTGCCCTTTTTCCATATTTTCTTTTACTTGTACCTAGTTACTGATTCTATTCTCTACCATGCGAGTGAAAAGCTTTGCAAACAGCGGATTGATCATAATGGTTCTATAGTTGGAAGGATTATTAATGTCTCCGCTTTTAAAAAGGGGGATTAGTAGAATATTTTTCCAATCCCTTGGGAACCCTTGCCGAATGACATTGTTGAATGTTTCCATGATGTGGGGTGGCAAAATTTTCATTCCCCACTTTAGATATTCTACTTGAAGTTCAACCAAGTCTCTTGCCTTCCCTGCTTTCAACTTTTTAATTCTTGCCTCCACCTCCTGTACTCTGAAAATATTTGTAGATGTGTTGATCCTGGGAGCAGGCTCAACCTCTACTTCTCTTTCATAGAGTTCCCTTGCATATTCAAACCATTGATTGGCTGTAATATGATTTTCAATTTTCTTCTTCCTTGGTTGAAGTGCCTGCCAAAAAAGTTTTGGGTTATTCTTGCCTAGATATATCAGCTCTTCCCACCTTGTTTGCATGAACTCATATTTTTTTTGTTTTAAAATCTTCTTATATAACTTTACATTCATCTTCCCCTCTCCTTCCTTTTTGAAGGTTCTCCTTGCCATTTTGCATTCATCAACGAACCATGCATTTACAGGAAAACAATTTGATTCTGATTTCCTATTTTTTGATCTTTTTCACTTCTCAAGCACGCCCTAGATTATATTTGTTAACTCATGGCTATTGAGGCTTTGGGGACCAATTTTCTCCTTTTGAATTGATCTCCTCAACATTGTTTTGAATATAGTGCAATTTTCTTGTGTTAGAAGAATTTTTCCCATTGATGCCAGTTGTTGAGAACATTGGGTTTTCGTCCTATTCTGTCTTTCTTCTAACCAGGATAAATTTATATGAAATGGGTTATGATCTGATTTTAAATCCCAAATATGCTCTCCAATCTTAACTTCATCTATTCCTTCTATTAGGATTTGTGACCCAATAACATAGTCAACTACACTTGCCCCATTGTATGTGTTGCAAGTGAAGTTCCTAGACTTTTTCCATCTCTCTAGACCATTGTAGATAATTAAGTGGATAAAAGCTTTTACAAGGGGTTCTCCTCATATGCTTTGACAACTCTGTCTAATCCAAAGTGAATAAAACCTTTTACATCATACAATAAATCTCCTGGTATTTACTAGTGTGAAAACACACAAGATTTACAGATAAACATGTGGACTTCAGATTTCTGATAAACATTTAGAAAATTTGAATAAAAGAGAACAAGATTTACTCTAATTTAGCTAAAAATATGAGATTCCCACAATTTAGGGACAAATTTAATTTACCCATTAAATTAGAAAAGGGGCAATCTTGGCCATAAAAAGAATTTACACATCTTCCGTAATCATAATATGAAGGTCAATATAAATTAAATGCTCTCTATATATATTTTGAAATATATTAAACTAATAAATTATCATTAGTACTTGGTGCTTGAATATTAACATGAATTATTTAACTTGGCAAGTTTATTTTTATTTTTTCTAAGTAAGCTTAATTCTATTAACAGAGGAGTAAAATTACAATGTGACCGTAGTCAAAACATCTGCTCTAGAGAGAAGTAGAGATATCAGGAAAAACATAAGAGGAGATTGCCCTATGACAAGGAGACCAGTCTAATAGTTTGCCAAAATCCACGCAGGGGAGCATAAAGTCAAAAATGAACAAAAACAAGCCATAATTCCACTTAACCGATTGAAAAAACACCATCCCAGTGTTCGGAGCCGCAGGGACAAAAAAAATCACCATAAAATGCTGACTATTCATCAAGAGTTTCTTCCACGATGCGGCACCAACCTGAAGCACGCAGGTCCGTGGCCAAAGCTTCTTCGGAGACTGAAGGGCCAGGGTCAGCCGATGCCATCTCCACCTCTGAGATGCTTCGAGCTTGAGCCTCCAAAGGCTACCTTGCCGCGCTGTCGACCCCTTCGTGAAGGAGTGAAGTCTGGGCAAAATCCACGCCTACTCCCACCGCATGAACAATGGTCTCCTCCAACTGGGCGTCCTCAAGAAAAACCACCGTAAAGATGGCAGTGATTCTAGGGCGATTCAGAGCACTGTTGAAGATGAAATGAGACGATTCAGTGGTGGGAGGTGGCATGGAAGCAGGAGGATGGGGAGTGTGGGAGCCCCAATGACGAGAGTCCAAAGAACTCCATCTCCCACTACGCATACGAGGATAGTGGCCTTCCACACGACCTCTTGAGTGAGCAGGCGAGTCAGAGGATGGGATAGAAGGATGCTTGGAAGGGCGACCTCTGGTGCCCCCTCTGCGGCTCCTCAGCCTGTGTCTCAGCCGAGGCATGAGGGAACCAGGAGGAGGAGGGGCAGTCACAAAGGCCGGATGGTCCAAATGCGGCAGGATTCCCAAAGCTCTTGTGAACTATCTCGAATCCTCCCACAACGCCTCCACGATAGAGCCAAAGCTAGTCCTCCAACGACCTTTCATTTCCCTGTCACGAGCAACAATTTGCAAGGTAGAGCCAGCGCCCACCAGCTGGTAATCGAAATTGAGACCAGAGACTAAAATTAGAAGGGGCTGGTGTGACCGGATAATCTCCATGGAGAGCTTGACGCCATGCTGCCCTTTATCCTTCCCGCTTCTGCTGCGAGGAGCCTCCATCCAAACAGGAGCATTGAAGAGAGGTGAGAGCTTCAGCATGCGGAGGCATGCGATGTCAAAACTCTGCACGATAGCCATGATGCAGAAGGCCGAACCCCTAGACATCAAAACTTTGAACTGTGCGAGATGTAAATGCTTAGATCCATTGAGCAATGGCGCATTTACCTTCATGTCCTGGGTGGGCAGGTGTCGACCCACCTCGCCACACCCCTGTCCCATCCTTCTAATCGCCTGTGTGATCACCCGCATCCGGGGGAGTTGCATCCGTTTGGATGATAATTTTGCATTCCTGTTTGCGTTCATGGTTCTGAATTATATCAAGATCCCCAGTGAGAAGAGTTTGTCCATTTTCCACCCCTAAGTTGGCAAGTAGATCCGTGACTTTGTTGCCTTCCCGCTTGACATGTTGGAATAAGACGGCTCGATTGGAGTGGAGCCATAATTCAATAGCAGTCAGTCTTGCTTCTAATCTCCAACTGTTAGCTATTTTGTGTGCATGAGCCCCATTGAGTAATTGATTTTCCATATTGATGAGGAGAAGGGAGTCACCTTCGATCTCCAGCGGATAAAAGCCATTACTCTGGGCCAGGTGAAGTCCTTGCCATAGCCCCTCTAGCGCAGCCGAGTTGTTTTTGTCCCAGCCAATATTACCGAAGAAGATTAGGAGCGGAAGGCATTCATGATTTCTGATAATTCCTCTGAATCCTGCTTTGCCGGGATTACCTTTTAAAGCTTCGTCAAAATTGAGTTTGAAGGTGGACGTTGGAGGAGTCCAAGAGAGCTTTCTACTGGTCTGACTTGGTGCAGGTCTTTTGTGGTGCTTTTCCTGTGGAATTTGAAGATTCCAGTTCTCCCAAATGGCTTTCTCATTGGCAAGAGTAGGGAAATCTTCTAGATGCCAAGTCTGAAGTGCCAAGGTCTCCTTGAGGTTAATGCAGAGGTTGCCCTAGATGATGTCTAAATGAGTACTCTGATCTTTGAATATGCGCTTGTTTCTTTCCTTCCATATTGACCAGAGTAGGAGACCGGGAATAAATCTTTATAATTGGTTGAGTAGTTCGCTTTTTAAGGGGTTCTGCTGCCAACTTCGTATGGAGTTGATTATATCCTCAAACACCCTGCTATTCTTTTGACACTGGAAGCTAAATTTTTCCCACAAAAGGTTGGCGAGATGGCAAGAGTTCAAGAGGTGTTGGAGAGTTTCCTCGTGAGATTTGCAGTTGGGGAAAATGAAGGGCCCGTGAAAGTTTCGTTTCCAAAGATTATCCCAGGTGAGGATTTTCCTGTGCCCCACAAGCCATAGAAAGAGAGAAACTTTGGGCCAGATACCTGGTGACCGAATTTTGCTCCAAATTGGGTCTAAGGGCATTGGATCGTTGCATATAATCTTGTAAGCCTCTTTAGTGGTGAAGGATCCTTTTGGGGTGTATCCCCATCTAAGAATATCCCTGCCTTCTGAAGATCGAATACGTCATTTCTGGAGTTCACTCTCCATGTCCTCCTTCGCCTCACTGTTTGATGTTCTGATCAACCTGTCAATCGACTTCCATTGTCTATAACCCTGTTCTGTCTCCGCGGTCCATTGTTGGTCGACAGTTTCATGTTCTTGCTCCTCCAATTCTTGGCTATGAGGCGGATTATAGATGGTGCTAAGCTTTGGAATTTGGTGCCAAGCATCCGTCCAGAACCGAGCATTGCTGCCATCCCTTATTTCCCAGAAGCTGTGGTGTTGGATGAGCGAGTAGTGTTGTCTGGCCGCGTTCCAGATTAGAGATCCCTTTTCAGTGGGAGTGAATCTAATCAGCTCCTCCATTGGTCTGTGATTGGCATACTTAGCTGTCTAGATGGCTGCCCATGGCTTGTTGGGAGAAGAGAGCCAGTGCCACCATATTTTTTCACCCATTATTGCATTGCTGTGCTGAGGGTCTCTCAGACCTATGCCCCCTTTTTCTTTTGGTTGACAAGCAGTGGACCATTTTACCAGAGCCCACTTGCGATTAGTGCATGTTGCACTCCATAGAAATTTGCGCTGAAGAGCTTTTATTTTTTTCAAGACCCATTTGGGCGCTGCCAAGATTGAGAAAAGATATAGAGGCATCGCTTGTAGCACCACTTTAATGAGCACTAATCTGCTTTCTATGTTCCGAGTTCTGTGTGTCCAGAGGTTGAGACGAGATTCAAGTTTCTCCAAGAGCATATGCCAGGACGTATGTTTTATGGTAGAATCTATTAAAGGAGCACCAAGATAATTGGAGGGTAGGGAGGCAATGGAGAATCACAGAATGCGGGAGATGGCATTTTGGGTGACAGGGGGAGTGTGAAAAAAGAAGATCTGCAATTTGGCTAAGTTTATACTCATCCTAGAGGCTTTAGAGAAGTCGGACAGGAGGGATTTGAAAGCAGAAGATTCTTGAACAGAGGGGTACCCAAACAGCATGTTGTCATCGACAAATTGTTGATGAGTAATGGCTGGAGAGTTTTGAACTAAAAGACCTTTAAGCTGCTGGGAGTGGAGGGCGTTTTTGAAAAGTCAACCCAATCCTTCCGCCATTAGAACAAAAAGGAAAGGGGAGAGAGGATCTCCTTGACGAATGCCTCTGGAGGGGCTGAAATGTCGGGAGGGGATACCATTTAAGATAATAGAGAAAAAACAAGAGGTGATTAAGCTCATAATCCATCGAACCCACAACAGGGCGAAACCAAAGGCTGTTTTCATTTTTTGAATATAGATCCAACTAAGCTTATCAAAGGATTTGGAGAGGTCAATCTTGAGAAGCACACCTGCTTGTTTGGAGTGCTTGAGAGAGTGAATGATTTCATGTGTAAGAATGATGCCGTCTAGTATCTACCATCCCTCAACGTATCCAGATTGTTCCGGTGATATAAGCAGGGGCAACAGCGGCTTCAACCGATTTGTGATGACTTTTGAGATCACCTCATAAATAAAATTGCAAAGAGCGATGGGCCGGAATTTATCCAGGGTTCTGGTGTTTTCTTCTTTAGGAATTAGAGCTATGAATGTAGAGTTCAAGGAGGGCAAGATCCAGTGGAGAGTATGAGATTCCTACACAACTTGCCACACCTCTTCTTTGATGAGATCCCAAAAAGAATGGAAGAAGGTGGTGGTGAAGCCGTCTGGTCCCGGTGCTTTTCCTTCCTTGAGCTGGTGCATAGCCAGATCCACCTCCTAAGGCAAAACAGGTCATAGAAGAAGTCGATTGTGGTATTCTGTGATGAGCTTCGGCACATTCTGAGTGATCTTTTCAATTGCTGGTTGTCTATCAATTTGGGGTTCTCGATGAACCTCTTTGAAGTGATTGATAAATTCATGTTCTATCTCATCATGGTTTTCCACTCGCTCCCCTTCCTGCGTTTGTATAAAGGAGATGGTGTTGTGCATTCTTCTCTGTATTGTGGTTCTGTGAAAGAATTTGGTGTTCCTCTCGCCCTCTTTCAGCCATCTGACACGGGATTTTTTCTTCCACAGAATTTCTCCCTGCTTTCTTCTCTCCTCCAATTGATTTAGAATTTGTTTTTCCTTCTCCAAAGTCTCTTCCTTGTAGCCTTCTGCGATTATCTGTTGTTGAAGGTCCCTCATCTCTTTTTTTAAATCTTGCTGGGCCTGGAAGATGTTTCCAAAGATGTTTCCAAAGGTCTCTTGATTCTAGCGCTTAATTTGTATTTTTAGGTATTTGAGTTTCTGTTGAAATTGATACATATTGGAGCCCGCAGGCATGGGGAAGGTGGTCTAGGTGGATCTGATGAGGTCGTTGAAAGTGAGGTGGGAGAGCCAAAAAGCTTTGAAACAGAAAGGGCGCCTGATGGAGTTACCCGACCTTTACCATTGGAGTGAGATTGGCCAATGGTCGGAACCTAAAAAGGAAGTATAGACGATGAAATGTCGCCCCCAAGATGTACTGCATTGTCTGAGATGAGGAATTTTTCCAGTTTGGAAGTGATCAGTTGTTGTCCTGCTCTACGATTTCTCCAGGTGTACATTCCATTGCAGTATTGTAGATCAATTAACAAATTGTTTTGGATAAATTCTTTGAAGTGGCTATTCTCCTGATCCATTTTGGCTCGGCCTCCCTTTTTCTCTTCCAGCTTGGTAATCATATTGAAGTCTCCTCCAATAATCCAGAGTGGATGAAGTCTGTTTAGGTTGAGAACTTCTATTGTGTCAAGAAGAGCAATTTTGTTACCTGCTTCCTGAGGGAAGTAAACATTGGTGAGATGCCCATGTATGTTAGTGCCTATGATATGAAAGGTGGCCTGAATGATATGATGAGACGCATGAAAATATGAGAGCGTGATGGCTTGCGTATTCCAAGCGATTTCCAGTCCCCCAGAGGCACCAGATGCGTCTACTGCAACCGAATGACACCCTCGCCATGCTCTAGAGAGGATTTGACAAAGAGTGTCGCTAGTGCATTTCGTTTCCTGCATAAAGAAAATCTGTGGCTGCTCCTGCTTTATCATGTTTTTTAACATTCTAAGTTTTCCGGGGCTATTTAGCCCTCTAACATTCCATGAAGTGAGCTTCATGATTCACTACTGGTGGCGGGTTTATAGTATTTTTTCAACTTAGCATATCTGCCTGAGTCCACCAGGATTTTCCCTATTGTGATAGTTCTCTAGAGATCAGTCTTTCTTCCCCTCTTCTTGGAGTCCTTAGGGAAGTAGCTGTCGTCCCATTGACTTCCCGGTTGTATGCCCAGTTGTTGTTGCTGGTAAGCCCTAGAGATGATGACTTTCAGGGTGTTGAGTTGATGCTCTGGTATCTTGTCGTAGTCTTTCCGTTTACAAGATTTTTCCAGTTCTAAGATGCCCATACCTCCCAAGTCAAAGCTTTCCGGTTCTTCTTCCATATGCTGCATCTGACTGCTTTCTGTTGTGGTGAATGAGGAATGCAGTAGCTGACTGGGAATGTAGTCAACATCCATGCCATTAGGCTTCCAATCCGGATCCTTCCGATTCTCCTCATGAGTTCTAGATCTATCATTCGGGGAAGAGGGCTTTGGAGGGGAGCTCGGCCGAGGGGGGGAAGTAGTGGTCATGGTCGACGGAGGGATTGGCGTAGAGTTCTAGGGAAGGTCTTCCAAAGTTTTTGCAAGAATTTCAAAGCTATTTCTTGTGGAAGACGCAGAGGCGACTTCCTGAGGGGGTTTCTTCCCCGTGGAATATTTTTTGTGCGCTCTTTTTCGATTAGCTACCTTGGTGAAGCCATCTTGGGTCAGTTTATCAGGGGGATCGGGGGTTTGGGATTTAACATTGAGAGGGCAATCCCGAAATAGATGACCTAGGGCATGACATTTGCGCCAGCAACTTGGCAAGTTTATTAAGCAAACTACTCTCATATATTTATATTTCTTAATGAGATGGTAGGAATAAAACTCTTTTTAATCTTAAATATAAATTTAAGAAAACCATTATTTATATAAACATTTAAATTTTCAGTCTAGTAGACATATAATAATCTACACAACCATAAACACTATTTAATTAACATTAGATAATAATTACATTGTATATTGAGGCATTAAGACACTTATCTATTAAGTTAAAGCTTTTTGAAACTCATGAGGGTAAGTCTTTTTCCATCTAACCCTACTCAATTTTCTAACTAATATTTTGCACTTGAACATCCCTAGCTTGACCATAATGCCATTAGAGGAACTTCTACTCGATGAAAAATGATGGACAAATGAATACCAATCTCGTTCATATAAAGAAATCAAAATTTTATATTGTGTGTCATCCATATCAATGCTTTTAGTGTGGAAAAAGTGGATGAATCATCTTGTAGGACCACTTTTATCGACAAGTCCCAGTTTGGAAAATTTGGGTCTAGAACCTTCTCGAAGTAATTTGAGGCATTAAATGACATTTTCTAGGGGTAAATCTTTACTACTTAAACACCAAACCTTTTAGGGTTATTATGCACATAGATACCTTCCCAATGATGCAATAATCACCTCATTCAAAGTCTATATACAAAATTTATGCTACCTGAAAGTTGATTTTCCGGCTTTGACCACCATAATTTGAGAGGGTGCCACATCAACCCCCATTAATTCATGGAAAATGGGCTAGCCACACGATAATGACGAATAATGATCAAGAAGATTCCATTTGTAACTATAGTTAAGAGTTGAAGGATTCAAATTTTACCACTAGTAGGCTATCAGGGTGTTTTGTAATCGGGTCATTAGGAGGAAAAGGGGTTCAATTATATTGAAATGCATTTTGTTCGATAGAATAAAAAAGTAGCCAAAAGTGGTTAAGGAGAGAGAAAAAAATGGTTTTTTCATCATAGTAGTGCACGGGCCACAAGCCTCACCTCTTTATACTTCCATCCATTTTCCATTTTAGTGGAAGAGAGCAGAGTTTTCTCACCTCCCAATTGGGTTTTCTCCCGAATGGGTTTCCTGGGTTGTATCTTTTGTCAATTGTGGTGTGTGATTTTTATTTCATCGTTCTCTATTTTCTACATAATTATAATTTGCATGTATACCCAAAAAACAATAATTAACAGATCTATAAATCTAATGAGAAATAAACTCGTATACTGTAGAATTTGGATTTTATAATATATTTTAGTAGGTATATTGTGACGAATTTTTTAGTGGAATATCCATGGAAATTTATAGATCAAAGTCATAGGTGGTTTCTAAGATGGCATGCACATCATAAGGGAGTCCATTTACTAACCTTATGGTCCCTCAATGGCCTCCCCTCTTAATGCCTTTGTGCTTTCCCAACAAACATATATAAAACATAATTCCCTTTCATAACTTTGGTGGATGTCATTTCTACTTGATTTCCTTAGGGGGGAAATGATTATAACAATTCCATATTGTTCTATAACCAACAATAATGTATCGAAGCATAAATTTCACTTATAAATTATCCCAATACTCATTCATGTGCATATTTCTCTCTCTACTCATGAATTGACTATTTTCTCTCTTTCTTAGAATCATACTTCATGGGCCAGAGTCACTATTTTACGAGTTAGATTAGAAGTTTCTAGATAGGTACTCTCCCATACCTCTAAGGTTTAGTGGGTTACAATTCCCCACTCCTTACCATAGTCATGGGAAGCTGGAAATTGAAACACGCATTCCCTCATTAACTATTTTGTTGGGGAAATGGAAAAGGTTGGTTTTTTAGTTTCATCCGAGCAAACAAAATTATAGGAAAGGGAGTTTCAAAATGCAACACTTCAATCCATTTCCCTTACTATTTCCCACTCATGACATCATAATAAGTACAAGTGATCATTCCCTCGTTCCCTACTTCAATCATTTGGAAATTTTCACTCAAATAAAATGCATACACGTTGTCTCTATGTTTTGCTAGTTCCACTTATACATGGCAATATACACATTATTACATAATTTATTACATCACCAATAGGGGATCAAAATGGGGGTGTTACATTTCCATGGTTGGAATTTTATTCAATCTATGCAAAAAATCTCTTACTTGGGTTAAAGAGTTGTTTTTTGGTGATGGTTATTAAAAAATAGAAACGTGCAGAACACAAATAATATATTACTTGTATTTACTATGGAAAAGATATTTCAACCAAAATTGTCAAAAAAGGACCTAGAATAACACCATAATGCTATACCTTTATTACTAGAAGCAATTTTCACTTACCTCTTCAAGGGGACAACCTTAAACTAAATATAGATCCAAGTACAAATAAATTCATTAGACATATTTTAAATTGTTTCTACATCTTCATATAGTATTTTCAACCTCCTAGGAACATTCTAGAGAAGGATCTTTCTATTAGGTGGAACCTTCTAACAACCCTTCTTACATTTCTCTATTTCAAATTATTACATTGGCCTTATTTTCTAGACATAGAATCCATACATAGAAATATATATAATAATATATATCTATGTAGGGTGTTAGTGAGGTTAGTACCCTAAAATTGCCTCCCCCTTAAGAAGTAGCTTTGTATAACACCCTCCTCCCACATCTACCCAAGTAACCAACCAACTAGGGTAAACATGCATTTAGAGGCTACTAATATGATATTCAACCTCATATATGATCTTAAGGAAGTGGAACTGACGAAAACATGACAACGATAACTTACACAACATCAGCAACACCTCTAGGACGTAACCCTGCCTCCCAGACCCCTCAACCCCGAGGGTTAACTGATTTTTGACCCTTTTGAGCCTTAGCCGTGGGCATGTAAGGAAAAGGAAGTGGCTAGAAGCATATAGCCATGGACATACCAAGGCAAGGTTGCAGCCAGGGCCCCAAAAAGTAAATTTTGAGCCTGCAACTTCGGGATTTGTGACACCTTTTTAGCCCCATATCCTAAGAAACTTCCCAGAACTTCATGAAAATTTAGGAGATGATAAATAACATTAAAAAAAAGGTATGGAATCAATCAAATCATCAAAAATTATCTAGACCCCTAATGGCCATGACAAGAATTTCTTCAAACATGTCACAAAGATTGCATCTACAGATATAAACAACAGATTTAAACATGACGGTCTCTTACTTATCTGATAATAGCTAAGAAGAATTGCTTCCCTACATCATAAGCTAAAATACAATCTATTTGACCATAGATACATTGTGTATTCATTTATAGGTAAAAACATAGATAGAGCCATACATCATCATTTATCGAACACATGGTTATAACCAACATAATAACAACAGAAATACAATGGATACAAAAAAAAAAAATCCATACACAAACCAATACATTTTCATACCGAATACCAGAGGAATGAGATATTCATCACTGAATGTAAAAACCAACCAGAGATGGGACATCCACATTCCACCCAACCATAGATTGGTTGAGCCAAGTCTCACTTTAGCCAATCACCTCCATGCCATATTCCAAGCATGAAAGTGGGATCTCATCAAACACATCAATCACAATCAATGTAGGGCTTCCAAAGGCCAAACTACCTCAACCCTCAACTAGTGATTCCACCTCACGGTTGAACATCAAAACCATCATGGATTATTCTATATCCAAGCTGCTCGAGGGATCTAGAGTGTTTGCTCCAATCAAGGCTCCAGGACTAGTAACTCAACCCTAGTTTTTTCCAGGATCTAGAGTGTTTTTCCAACCAAGGATCCAAGACTAGTAACTCAACCCACCTAGGGCTCTAGAGCGTTTGTCTAACCAAGGCTCTAGGGCTAGTAACTCCACCCAACAACTATCCTCTAGGCTCTAAATAATTTTTCTAACTAAGGCTACATGAACTTATAGCTCAACCCAACAGCTAAAGGAATCATGAGAACCAACCAGAAAATAATCATTGGAAATAAACCCACAACACCATGGCTATCCAGGAAATGAAAAGGCTAGGAAAATCCACATGCATACACCATGCATGCCAAAAATAGTGAGGAAACATACATGAAACCTGGTACCTACACTTATGATCCAGGTGGATATTAGTGGCCACCCACCTATTCCATTTGGACCCACACCATCAATTCTTGCAGCTTTTCACATTCAGCACCACTTACTATTTTTAGCAAGTTTTCGGGTTCTGCACTCCCAGAGCCGTTTTGGCCTTGCCCCTTGTTCTTTGGTTCGGGGGCACCTTTCGGATTCACAGATCCAAAGTCTCACTTCTTCTGCTTAAATTTCTACTCGATCTTGGTGGCATAACGATATGCCGTGCCAAGCGATGTAATGTCGAGGAACTCGATTTCCTCCTGAACGTGTTTGTGCAGATAGTCACAATACTTGAGCGCTAAATGTCTCTCTGAATCTTTAATACCCAACTTTGTGCATAGGTATGGAACAGATTCGTCAGTTCATGCACATCTTGATCCGTTTGTTTCTGTAGCGTGGTCCATTGGATGTATTTTTCCTCATAGCTCCCCATGGGGTAATATTATTCCTTGATGCCGTCTCAGAACAAATTCCAAGTGGGTGTGGCCGAGAACACAGAGGGTTCCCTTTTGTCCTCTTGCTCACAATAGGTTTCCCACTAGTCTTTGACATTGGGGGTGGCTTTGAGGAGTGAAAAAATATTTTTTTCTCGGTCAGAGAGATCATGGATCGAGAAATACCCTTCCAGCAAATTTAACCATCTATCTACGATGTCTGCATTTTCCTTCAAATATAGGAATGTAAAAGTTTACATTTACCCTGAAGGGAGTGGCACCTCCAGAGTGGCTGTTGGATGCAGATGTGCCATAGGTGGGCAGTCATTGAAGGATCTAAGGAAAGTTATCCATCATCGCGTTCATTTGTTTCTCGAGGGCCTCCTCGAGCAGTATTTTGATAGGATCTCTTGCTCCCTTGTCTTTCTTTTCTTCCACCATGGGAGGTCGTTGGGGTTTGCGAGGTTGATCTTGCAAGGGTTCAACCAGATCGAGCCCTAACTCCTTATACCCTCACCGCGTTGGGGACATGCAAAGAAAAACAAAGAAAGAGCAGACCACTTTGATACCACTGATCCAGATTTATGCAGGAGCGCAAAAGAATACATAAATAACCATGAACATATATATGCAGTGGAAATAATGCTTCATTTAATTAATATCAAATAATAGAAATATGCTTACAGATATAATGGAAATAAAATAGCTAGGGTGCTGGTAGCGAATCTCTGAGAAGAGATGTGGTGGCTACAGACTTATGAAATGTGTTACAATGAGGCTTGAGGGCCTATTTGTTATTGAGAAACAATGGAAAAACTGAAACGTCCAAAAACCTAACTCTAGGAGATGAAGCGCCAAAATTGTAGGTCCCGTTTGGGTAAATTGGTATTTCAACTTCCTGGGGACGAAAGTTTGGCATCCGATCTCCGTTTGACACGCTCAATAGCTTGTTAGAGATATCTATCTAAGGAGTACAACTTTTGACGTGAGAAAAATTAGTCCATGAGCCCATGTTGCTCTCGGTTTTCCAAAAAAACGTCGTTTAGGGCCTCAAAACGGCTTCAGAAGTTCAGGACCCGAAAAAATGCTAAAAATAGTAAGTTGTGCTGCAACTTAAAAACTGAACGAACTGATGGTGGGGGTTCAAATGGAATAGGTGGGTGGGCATGAATATCCACCTGGATCATTAAGGCCGCAAAACAACTCTGGGAGTGCAGGACCCGAAAACCTGCTAAAAATAGTAAGTGGTGTTGAATGTGAAAAGGTGCAAGAATTTATGGTGTGGGTCCAAATGGAATAGGTGGGTGGCCACTGATATCCACCTGGATCAACTTAGAACCTATTGTAGATGCTGATCTTGATTTACTCTTGCACTTTCCTACTCTTATTTTTCTTTCTTACTCCAAATCACCAAGTATCCACACCCTTCGAGAGTGCTCCAAGAAAGCTCTAAGTATCCAGGAGTATGTGAGAGAGAGAATAATTATGAGAGCTCCAAAAATGCATTGACCAAGTCTTTCCCACTGATCCTCAGAATCCTTTTTATTAATGAGGCCTCTATTTTTCTCATTTTCCATTATATTCCTTCATTTTCCTCCTCACATGCAACCTATGATCTTTCACCTCCCTTTTCTCCTAATTTCCATTATTTTCATAAATAAAATGCCAATTAATGCCTCATGCCTTTCCAAAACCTTTTCAATTTCCTTTGCCAATTTACTCTAGCCATAATAAACTGAATAAACACTCGCTAGGATGTTTTCCCCAACATTCAACTTGGAATACGTATCCCATTAACCATGGTATTATATATTTGTTTAGATGGATTTTTACCAGGGATGTTACAAAACCCTCCCCCTTGGGGGAACACTGTCCTCGGTATTCAGTGACACCTAAAAACCAACAAAACTACTATAAGAAAATCATACTACTTATGGAGATTTATAACGTAGCTCGTTGAAGTATTTACAATGACCATTGCTGAAAACATGACAAACATACTTTTTACTAGAGATTTATAACACAACTCATTACAGTATTTTCAATAAAAACCACATTTTTCTTTAACTAACAAATAATCATAATTTCTATGGAGAATTATAGATCTACACCAATACAATATTTACATTAATATACACATATACACATATACAATTTTCTCAACCAATAAATATAAGGATATGGTGCCTGTATCACTAACAAGGGAATCCAGAGGCTAACACTTCCACCCTCAAACTAGTACCAAGATTCACCTTCTTACAAGGAAATCCAGAATCCATTGCAAAATTCAAAGCTACATCTAATGTCCAGTGCTACAATCCTATGCCACTGTACTCTCAGTGAACAATTACCGACTCATTGTTCTAGGGCACACTCCCAATGTGCATATGATTCCATCTGGAAATGCGAATGACCAAAACAAATCCATCCTCGACCTTCCCTTCTCTGCCATACAGTCCCTAGGGATATCCCTTAATACCCTTCTGTGCAGTCACTCGCCTTCCAAGTTCTACTGGCACCCCCATCTCTGGAAGTCCATCCCATGGAAAGGCTTCCTCACATCAAAAGTTCAAAAAACCAAGCCATATGCCTGCCTCAAAACCATCATACCAGTCGTAACATGCTCATGGAAATTAATTGACACTATTGGGTACTAGTGTCCTACAATTTCCCTACTCCTAAAGTGCTTTACTAGAATACTACTTCACGTTCCAATTCCTTTCACAGCTGACACTGCTAATTCTTGCAGTCGGTTTCACCCATCTGAAACCATACATTTCCATGCTTTCCTTTACCAAGAACATAATCCCATTAGACTAAAAAAAATTGAAACAAACTCAAACCATACCTCATTGGTATCTTTTCAATAAGGTAAACCTACAATCTTGTCCACTTCCTGTCACAACAAGTCAAACTAGTTGAGTGCATAAATATATCACCTCTGGTTAAGTCAGAACAAAACCATCATAAATAAAAATTGTGAATCACATGCAATCATCATAAACCATAATCATAAATCACATGTAACCATCATAAGTCTGAATCGTAGATCACATGCATAATAGAACTGAAATAAAATACTGATAATCATCCTTGATCGATCCTTACTTCTGCCTTTGTTCTTTCTGTACACACATTGGATCGGTTTCCACACTCTACAAGCACCCAATTTCCTCTCTCCTCACATACCCATACACATACACACAATGCACATAAAACACATACATCCACTCAAGGTGTACAACACCACACAATACATACACCCACACCTGGCGTACAACACAACACAATATATATGCTTATACCCAGTGTAAAACACAATACATGTACATACACATTCATCGAGTGTACAACATAACGTATACACTTACATATGACATACAACACCATACAATGCATGCACCCACACTAGAATACAACACATAAACCCACAACCGGTGTAAAATGCAACACATAAACCCACTCCTAGTGTACAACACAACACAATACATACACCTACACTGACATACAACACATACACCTACACTTGGTGTACAATACAACAGAATGAATAATCATGTCACGATACCATGACTACACCATGCACATACATAGTACTGCATGCCTGCAACACAACATGTACATCATGCACACAATAGCACATGTATACTAGTACCATATGCACAACATGTACACAACACCACTTGTACACAACACAACCTACACAGTGTTTTCACAGCATCACTTGTACACAACACCATCTGCACAACGTGTACACAAGGCCAAATGTACACTGCACCATCTATACAATGTGTACACAATACCACATGTAAACAACACCACATGCAAGACATGTACTCGACACCACATGTACAGAACACTACATGCACAACATGTACACAACACCACCTGCACACAACACCACTGGTACAACATCTACACAACACCACATGTACAAGCATGCACCCAACACCATATGTAGAACATGCACAAAACACCATGCGTACATAACACTACATACACACCATGTACATAGCACCATAAGTACACATCACCACATATCCAACATGTGCACAACACCATATGCACACAGTACGGTATGTACACAAAACCGCATATCCAACATGTACATAGAACCATATATAGCTAGGATTGCATATGCAATATACACACAACACCATATATACAACAGGAATACAATATCATATGTACACAATACTACATATGAAACATTACACATTACCCTAGGTACACTCACTGAATATACAACATGCACAACATATACAAAAAAACAGTACTGCACATTATGAAAACTATATCCTGCATTATAGAATTCAAAATAACCTAATGTTGATGAACAATAATTGTCTTTTGAAAACGTTTGTACATATTTGCACTAAGATGCTTTGACTATATAAATAAGTTTCTCAATAAAAAAATCATGAACCAATGTTACCATGTTGCGTTGTTGTCTTTCTTTTATTTCTTGTAGCAGGACCCTCCCTTGTTGCCATGGAAATTATTCATGTATGAAGTGTTGATAGGTGCTCAACCATTTTTTCTGAAAGGTCACCTTGATGTGATTTTCCAAAGTCAATACTTTTAGGAATGCGTAGACCTGGTACAAAAACAAACATTTCTCCACCTTGCCCGGGTTTCTTCTTTGTGCCCCATTCATCTATTGAAGTGGATATTATACATCATATGCTTTCTCAAGGCCACTTCTGCAAATAAAAACATAGCAAATAATACGAAATATGTGGCACATTAATAAGAAAAAAATATATATAATATTTTCCTTTAGAATCAAATGTAAGGAAGACCTTGAATGAGTCGAATAGGGAAAATTTTTCCATTTTAACATTCACAATATGTCGTGTACTAAGACTTACAATTTTCAAGGATCATAAATTCTTAATGCAAACCTAGGCCTCACAAATTTGACCATCATGACCTTGATTATCATACTATGTAGTGGGAATTGTATTAGGTGCACCAAATCAAAGCAAGGGAAAATATTTTTGAGGTTATACTACAAAATTCTGTTATGGAACAATTATCTGTGATTGTTACTTCGCTATGCTCCTACATGTAGATATGGCAAGAAGATTGGCAGCTGCACTCAAAGGTGATGGCTTGGTTTAATCCACATAGTAATCTCTTTCACTGGACTTAAAAAGTGTACAGAGAGTAGGGGACTGTGCAGACTGAAAACTTTCAGAAAGATCATCATCCAGGTTGGCTTCAATTGCCTTTCTTTTTAAATAAGTTGAACAGATTTGACGCAGCTCAGAAACAAGATAAGCAGGGGGAATAGAGGAGCCTTCCAATTGTTTGTTAAAATGTATTGATCTTTTGGCATTGGTATTTTTCTATTCCTTCACAGATGACTGAGAAGGACGAGAGGACTCTAGAGAAGAAAAGTCTAGTGTTCCAGGAGAACAAATAGGAGAGAATGTATTAGGCGCAACTGAAACAGTCCCAAATCACAGAGATTTATTACTTATGGGGCTCTTAATGTTATATTTCAGTATGGATTTAACAACTTGATTTTTATCAGCAGAGGAAACATCAGAAGATTTTTTCATTTCAATAGAATGAGGGGTAAACCTTGGTGTGATTGGGGAGAAGCAAACCTTTGTCGTAGGGGAGCTTGCATTCTCCGAAGCTAGTACTGCATTCCAAGGTGTGTCTACATCAATAGTACCTTCGGCTACAATGACTAGGTTAGGGATATTTCATGGGGTCTAGTGAGAATGTGACATTTGGGGAGTGTGGCAAGAGTTTGAGATGGGGGACGTTAGATTGGTATTATTGCAAGTAGATACTTTACATTCTATTTCATTAGATTCATTAATGTCTTGAGAAATTGCAAGGGGGAAGAAACTGGTAGAAAAGTGGCTCTTAAATCCTGGAGAAAAATGAGACTGGCAAGATAACAGATGAACCCAATAAACATCATATGATTTCATTGTTTCAGGGACCTGGGAAGGAGGATTCATAATTAGGTTTTGCGCGGGCATAGGAGATGGTGAAGCCTCATCACCACCATTTGTTTTCACTATTTCAGGAACCTCAGAACGAGGCTTCAAAATAGGGGCTTGCTTGGGCACAAGGAATGATGAATCCACGGATGGCTAGGGTGTGAGGAATTCTATGAGAAAAATGCCTCTGGAAACTTTTAGGTAATAGTGAACACATCATAGAGGGCTGGTATTTTCCTTGATGATTTTCAGGAAAAGTAGAAGAAGCACCTCATGCTGGGGAAAGGTTTTTACATACCAAAGAAGGAAGTGGGGAGGAGACTGGAGAATTTAGCTGACATTTTCTATTGAATGGATCTGGTAGGATTGCCTCTGGAGCATCATCTCCTTGTATTGCAATGAATCCATACAATGTACATACAAAGTTAAAACTAGTGCTATTGAAAGGTTTAACCAAAAAAATATAGAACCCCAAAAAATAATACAAGATAGCAAGAGTAATCTTGCCTTGGGATAAGCCTTGACAAATGAAACTAAGTGGGTGTGCAATGATTTTCTCAAACTCAATGTGTTGTTGCCTTTGGAGGCCTTGTCCTTGCAACTTAGCATTGCTTCATGCAAGAGAGTGATTTTCAAGTCTGGGTTCATGCACAATGTCGTCTAGTCAAGTACCATGGTCTTCTACAACAACAATCCTTCAGGGAAAATGTGCTTCATTTGTGCTAGATGATACATAAATATCTTGAAAATCAGTTTAGGGTTTACTATTAGTTGATGATACAATAGAATTTAAGCACACATTCAAAGAAATCAGTCTCTGCAGTTAGAAAGAACCCTAAATATTGTTATTGGCCTATCGACCCTGTAGTGATTAGTACCATATCTATTATGGTCTTCTAGTTATAAGCATTGTAGGTATGAGAGGAGAACAAGAAACATTCAGCAGGTTAAACCGAGATATACTTGTGGGTCATTGTTTTGACTTGGGGATAAATGTTACAGAAGCTACTGATTGTCTTGCAGAGCCAAAGCAAACCAATGATAGCTTCCATGGAACCAAAAACTATGCCAACATTGCATACCTAGAGACTGGATTCAGCAAAATGAATAAAATCATGTATAATAAACTCCTGTGAGTATTATCATTTGACTGGGTTTGCTCGACAATCCTCCTTGGCCATACGCGTGAGCTGGAAAATGTAATTCAATGAAAATCCCAAAACTTTTACCATTATCATAATTATTATGAAAAAAAATATTATTTGAATAATAATAAATGTTTTAATTTTTGTTAAATTTATTTAAGGTTAGATCTTAGACTTTTTACTGTTATTAAAGGTTTTAAATGGTCTATTTATTTCAAAACTAAAGGTAATTGAATTTTCAAATTATTTTTCTTTTTCCATTTTTTTATTTTTTTCATTATATATGACCAGTCTAGATCCATTTTAATTTTAGACTGAGAGGGATCAATTTATTTTTTCACTCTAAAAGAGAGGTTTTCACCTTAAGAAAAAATTTATTTCTCTATCTTGGCGCTAGGTAGATATAAATTTAGGATGGATATATATCAATTTAATTATTAATTATAGTTATAGTTATAATTTCTTTTTTTTACGAAGTCAAAATGTTGAAGACATCACAAAATCTCTACCATGGGAGAGGAATTCAATAATTAGGGAGAAACCCTATAGGCACATGGAAAAGTTTCCGGCAGAGAAAGGGGTGTGGAGCTTTTTACTAGAGCGAGGTGTAGTTTTGACGAAGAGTGAATGGGCTCTGGAAAATGTCAGGCTCTGATATCCTTGTCAAAATGAAAAATAAGATTAAATGATAACCATGAGATTTTTATTCACATGATGTATATTTTTTAATTATAGATATTCGTCGTGATAAACCCTTTGAGGACACACAACTACTCATGAAATATTCTTTTCAGATGAGATGTTGGTTTCTTACTGTCAGACCCACATGAAGGACGAGGAGTTGGTGGTTGCGCATTGGAGGAGGGGGTTTTCAAGAAATTTGGGCTAGTTGAAAGGATTTTATCCATTCACATTTGGAAGTTAGTTTGAAAGGTCACCATGCCTTGATTTTTAGGCCTACCAGGGCTTTAGAAAGAAAAGTTAATAATTTGATAGGGCAATGATTTAATGATTTAGAGGCCTTAACCCCTGCTCCAATTGTGCATTGTTCGGGTCCTCTAGTTTTGTCCAGCCTAGGGCTCGAAGCCATTTGTGAGTGGCAACAAAAATATTCTTGGGGTTCTCTAGCTCTGAATTTGGTTTCCATTTCATTCTTATAGAGATCAGAGAAATACATGCAATGTGTTATGACTTTTTTATGCCTTTCATAAGTGACAACTTTCTCCAATTTTTTTTTTCTTTTCATTCATTTCAAGTTCCATTGGCCTCACCCTCCTTCGACGAATTGGTGAAGGAGAGCCTAGTCTCGATGACAAAGGAAAGTCAAATTGAGGTTGAGAATATTTGAATACATCTGCAGTGTTAAAATTCAGAGACAAAAGGGTATTCAGAATTTTAACATTGTATATGGATTCAAAGACCCGTTTGTCTCTAAATTTGAACATTGTAGATGGATTGATAGACCCCCGTAGTGAAAGGAAACACTTCAGCATCAAAATTTCAATTCTTCATTTTCAGATTGACACAATTAAAAATTAATAACATAAATGACTAATTCATATACATATTATACTTATTATTTGGTCCTATTTTTATTCTTTGACTATAATAGTCATTTATGTTAATCATTATTAATTTTGTCACTTATTATCTAGTCATTTATTTTAGTCCTGGACTAAATTAGTCATTTCGATTAGTCGCTTTTAGTTTGGTCACTTATTATCTAGTCATATATATATATATATATATATATTTTAACTGTAACGGTTATATTTATTTATAAATAAAGACAGGTTTGGTCGGGCTAAAACAATCATCAATACATAGCTTCAAGCTAGGTTCCATGACATGTGGGTCTTCATTACAAATTTAAGGAATTAGGATTTCAGAAGGGGATTCGTCATTTTTGTTGAAGGCTCCTTGTGGGAGGAGGAAACCTTTGTTTGTGTTACTGTCTGCTTCCTTTTTTGAACCTCTGAGTATGTGAGAAAATTTGTATGAGAAGAAGTCTAACAATATGTACTTCAACCTTCGAAGGCTCTTGTTTAGGATTGGGTTGTTGAACTATTCCTCCAAGTTTAACATCTTTATCAAAATTTATGAGCCCCCGAAAGCTTGGAATTCTCTACTACCTTTCTCGTGAGCTATTTCGCATGATTTTATCGGGCCAATAATTTCTGCTTGATTATTTGTTCTCTACTCGAGACCCCAATTGAAGTTGTCTCTTCTTGTACCATCTGAGGAATAGAGCACACCCCCTACATCAGCAGCCTTGATATTTCCTTTGGAGGCTCCGTTGAAGAAGATCGTTGCTTTACCCTACTTCCTCCACCATATTTGAAATATTTCGTCCGGGTCCCTTATGCGTCATCTTGGATTGATGAAGGGTCTAACTGAGGTTTTATTTCTGTTCCGATAAGCAAAGGTTACCATCCAATTATTTTCTTCAGGAAGGAAAGAGCTTACAGGTTTATGATAGCGTTGAGATGTTGTCTCAAGGAGGAGTGCTTTAGCTTTAGCTTCCACTGTCAAGGTTGTCCAAGTAGTGCTATTGAAGATCTATTCATTTCTAGCAATCCATAATTTCTAGCAAACGTATTTGAGGATTTTTTTCCATACTGGGAGTCATAGAGACTTGTTGGGGATAACATGGGGATATCACACCTTCCAAGTGGAGAAGAGTTCAACCACAAAGATCTAAGTTGGGGCAGAGACATTAAGACCATGGAGGATGTAATTCCACACATCTTTTGCAAAGGACTAGTCCTCAAAGAGCTGATCCATTGCTTCAAGATAATTTTTGCAGAGCGCACATCTGTGGGGACCAAGGATACTTCTTTTTATGAGGTTTTCCCCTGTCAATATATTCTTATGCATTAGAACCCAAAAAAAGAATTTTATTTTAGGAATGCAGAACGAATCCAAGACTTGTTTCCAAAATATGGTAGGTTGATTCGTCTCTCTCTCTAATTGCAGGTACCGAAATCCGATCATATTTATGTAAGTTATTGTGTTTCCCTAACCGCAGGAATCAGGGGCCTGATTGTGGATCAGATCTGAGTCATATAGCTCATATTTGAGCATGATCTATTGGTTTTTCAGGTGATCAGGGACTCTGGGAAAGGACCAGGAGAGCCAATTCCCAGTCTTGTCGCATGTGGATATGTCTCAAGTCTAAGGATGTCTTTTTGTGTGAGCCACTCATTAATCCATCTTAAATCTTCAGAATTGGCAAGGGGCAGATTTCTCATTATAATTTCTTGCCACAACATAGTTTTTTTCCCATTTCCTGGAATGTGGTAGAGGTGTTTTTTAAGGAAGTATTCTCCTCTACGGCAAAATTTTTGGATCAACGATCCTTTGAGGTTTTTTCAATCTGCAAATTTTTTAAGGGAATTCTTATCACATACTTCCTTTTTAGGATTTGGCTGACCCAATGCTTAGGATCAAAGTATAAATTCCAAAAGATTTTATAGCCGAGAGAAATATTTGCAAATGGGTCTAGTCAACAACTGTTAGTTTGATAGCTTCAGGTAGCACAACTTCCAAATCCACCTCGAAACATATACAAGCACATGAGTATTGATATTTTCTCACTTCTTGATCAATATACTTTCTGAGGGTATTTCCAATGGTTTGGAGAGACTTCTAGTTACAACAATGCAGTGGGAGATGTGGGAGGCGTACCCAAACTGGAACAGTTGAAGGCACATCTTGAGCATGATCGAAGTTAGGGGTCCATTTATTTAAGTATAGCCCTTGAGGACCCATAAAATATGGGTCGTTTCTGAAGATGAGGTTTCAGTCTTCCACATTCTCAAAAACAAAAATAGAGTATCCTTTGCCTACGAAGTGGATTTTGATGCCTTCCGAGACTAAAGGAATCCAATTCCTCTGCACCTAGTCTTCCACAACTTTGGGAGAGGGCTAGAGGCCAATAAATTTTCCAATGAGCCCTCTTTCATCCAAGTTCAATGTAGATCGAAACGTTTCTTAGATTGGAAGGGCCACCGAAGGGATGCTATCTAGATTCTTCAAAAACTTTTTCTATGATTCAATCAGAGGGTGCTTGCTTCTTACTGCTCTCAGTTTCTTGAATGCAAGGACTTCTGGAGGAGGAGGAAGGGGAGCCTCGGGTCCCCCTCCTGATGCCATGGCGGCTGGGAGGTCGGAGGTAGGTCGGCCTACGCTTGACCTGTTAGAGTGCGCACTAGCTGGTACAATAATATCGTCTAGTTTTATATTTTAACCCTAGACTAAATTAGTCATTTTTAGCTGGGTCACTTAAAATTGATCAAATTTAGTAGTAATTCACTTGAAATAATTATGGGGACTAAATTTTTTATTCACCTAGTCACGAATTTTATCATTTTCTACTAGTGCATCCTCTCAGAGAAATGGATGCCATATGATTGGAAAGTGGCTCCTTAGGAAGAAAGTGTTTTCCAGGGCCTCCACCTAGCACCTAGCATGGTCTCCCCAACTTCTTGGAAAGTTATCCCTGGCATAGGGGACACCATCAATATATTCAAACCTCCTCTAGAAGGATTCATAAAACTCAACTTTGATGGATCCTTGAATGGAAATCTGGGGCAAGCAGGGGTTGGAGGGATTTTTCGAGATCATCAAGGCACAAAAAGATTCATATATGATGACTCATATGGCTTTACCAGCAAAATGAAGCATAATTCATAGGAGTCTACCAAGGTATCCTCTTGGCCATCATGCTAGGATATAGAAAGTTGGTAATCGAAGGAGACTCTCAATTGGTTACGAACACTCTTAAAAAATTTAATCAAGGAACGAAGTGGTGAGAAAAACTCAGCCAAAGATGGCATAATGCTTCGCATATGCAAGGATTGGGGGATACAATAAGGAAATTTGGTTATATCATTATTAGCCATGTACGGAGGGAAGGAAAAAGAGCAGATGACTTCTTGGAAAATTGTGGTTGCGTTCACCCAAATGAACCTATTGAATGAAGTAGGCCTCCTAATCTCAGGGAAGAACCATGGATCAAGTTGTAGAGCATCATGGAGCAGGACAGGTCGGAGGGCCGAGTTGACCCACATTTCCCAGACTCAACTTCTTGATTGGGGTGTAAAAAAGAAGATCTACCCTCCCATCAGTATTAATGATAGTGGCAAGGGAAAAAAGCTGTATTGTCGTATGCAACACGAGATGAGGTGGAGGGAATAAGGCTTACACATGGAGCTTAAAATACGGTGGAGGAAGGCGTAGGATTTTTTGTTATGATGAACGACTTTGGTGCAGGTGCGACAACGAGAGAACAAACCTCCATTACACTTCCACCACAGCGAAAATAAGGTATGTGCTTGGTTTCATGTCCCTTGTTCATGCCATGTTTATGTTTTATGATTTGGGTCAGTCTCTATGGGAGCCTAAGGGGATTAATTTGGACTGGTATAGTCTTCTGTTGGGTGGGGGAGAGCAGAACCATTCCGACTCTGTTTGGGGGAAGGTTAGGGTTCTTTTGGGTCTTTTCCTTTGTGTTGGAGTAGGAATTGGGCATGGCCTCAGCATGCACCCGAGTGTGAGTCTGTCAGGTAAGGGATGCCAAGAAGAAGGAATGGTGAGGGGTCGGGCAATCCTGCCAGGGTATAGAGTTAAGGAGAAGTCCTGGGTTGTGTTTAGTTTAGAGGATTTACTGGTTTATACCACCTCGAGCTACTTGGGCTCGGTGCGCATGGGGAATGGGAGAGAAAATTCCACCCAGGCCCGATTAATGGGCAACGACACCTCCTCTGTTAATTTCGAGGGTGGGAGGTATGACGAGAGAGAGGAAACCATAAGGGAGGCCAGGATATTAAAGAAAGGTTGGAGCTCTTAGGGTTATGGGGATAATTTTAGGGGTGCATGTGACCGTCAAGGATAGGGGGTGGTAGAAATTAAGTATGGTATGAGAGCGAGGGGGCCGCAGAGGGACGGGCAGGGGAGAATTCATGGGAAGAGGCCCCAGGGTCAACTTTCTTATGATAACTGGGATGCATGGACATTTGATCCTTTTCATTATATCTAATTATGCCTCCGTTTTTCACCTGCCCGGAAACCTAGTCAAAGACTGTGGGATAGTACACTCCAAGAGTCTTGCAGCTCGCGGCCATTCCAAGAGCCTTGTAACTTAAGGTCATGGTTGGAAAGATGAATGGAAGGTGGTAGAAGCCCAACCCATCTCACCTCGAGCAAGCCGAGAGGACGAAGGCATGCAATTGATGTGATCCAAGAGGCTGTGAAAGAATACCACGAGAACACGGCAGAGGAAATTCAAAATCTCATTGAAAAATGGGAAGCTAACATAAATAGACATGCAGAGACAAAGATGGATACTGAGGAATGGAGAGGTTTAATACTAGATCTAGGACAAACAAGAGGCAGAATAACATGATTCAAGAAAACATTGTATCTTTATTGGTCTATGAAGAGCATCCTTGGAAAAGCCTTGGAGCATATCTCTATGAGCCTGGTGACATTAGCCCAAAACTTCCTAGACTACCAGAGCGAGTTCGATAAGATCAAGTTCCAGCTGAGGAAACAGGATGGGTGCCTTGAACGTATTGAATACCACCTCCCGTGTATTTCCAAGCCTTTTGAGTAGGTTGGCACCTTGGTCCAGGATCCGGCATCAGTGGAGTCGGCCTCGGTTCCAGACGAGGCTGAGTAGTTCATGACTATTTTAATCTCTCTTTTTTCTTAGTATTTATATACAAATAACATTTAAATTTCAAGTTTCCAATAAATATGTTAGTCAATCTGTGAAAAATTTTATATGTGTGAGTATCCAGGCTTTGTTTGCTTAGTATGACAGACTAAAAACCTTATTTTTTCGGATGGCATACCACGCCATCAGGCAGCCAACATACTCGGTTTCTCACTCAGGACGGGTTGAGACCACCAAACTGGTAAATCTAGTTGTTTGTTGTTTATAAAACGAATGAAAAAGGAGTCCCACCAAGCTTACAAAAAAAACACTATAAAATGTATAAAATTAATTACAATAACAAATTCTAAAATTACATACATACATATATGTAATGAAATAATAAAAAATATACTAAGTATAATATAAAAATGCAAACCATACTATACCACCTGTGCAATACTATTGGCTTCTCAATGCCATGAGCCCATCAAACACTATCATTAAGTTGAAGCAAAATTTAATGGCACATGTACATATTATAGCTCTATCAAGCTATGTGTCTCCATGAAGCTCCATAGCACGATGGAGCTATCGAGTTTAATTGAGGGTGTTTTTTAGTCCTATATGGACCTTTCAAAACCTTGACGGAAGACTTAAAAAATACCCTCACAAAGATACATTTTCAACCTTTGTAACACAAGTTCTTCCAAAAAACAGTAACCCAACTACATCGAATTCACCCTTATTTTATTTTGAAATGACAATAATATACAAAATATTTATCTTGATTGGATTATTAATAAAATAAATAATTATGTATTATGGTTTTGTGTATTTATTTTCTCATGAGAATAATATAAAAAGTAAATAATTGAAATAAAATATTTAGAAAACAATTACTTTGAATTTGTTGTATTTATGGTGCTAACTTACATAAATCAATTTTAGTTTTACATGTAAAAATGACAAATAAATAAATATTATAAAATAAATATTTGTGAGTTTAGTTCTAATTTATATATTCCTAATATTAATATTTCTAATTTTTTTTATGGTTATACTGGCAACTCACATAAATAAATCCACTTGTACATGCCAACATGGCAAAGACAAAGTTAACTACCCTACTTTATAGAACTTGCCAATGTTGAATACACCACTTCTTTAACTATATAGTGATATACTCCACTTCCAATAAGATCAATAAAACTTTACTCCACTTTAACACCACATAGTAAGAATGGTGCTAACTTGTCCATCAAATATTGTGATAAACTTCATTTTTAATATGATACATGAACATTTACACCACATTAACACCACATAACATAATTGGTGGTAAATTATGGTGCTAAAAGAGAGTTTTTCTTGTTGTGCACATACACAAGCTCAATAAAGCATTCAACATGTGACATCGCAAAAAAATAATATGACAACGTCTCCTAGACAAGCGTGCTTCTCTAAGCACACCAAAAGGATCTGCAACGCCATCTACTTCAAGCACAACACCGAGTGACATGACAAGCCCATCTTCCACAAGCATAAGAGGACAAAATTTAGAAATTTAAGTGAAATTTATGAACAAAATGAAGCTGATAGTAGTGTTTTTCTAAATTATTTGTTCGCATTATTTTGTCATGTAGATGACCCAATCCATTTTTAGGATGCATTCATAGAAGGATTAGGGATCTTTTGAGGTCTAAAATGGGTTTCCTAATAAAAATGTACAACCAAAATAAATTTTATAAGAACCAATAGGATTCAAGATGATGATGTCAACCATGGGAATGATTCACCATTTTTTGGCTAAAAAAGTAAAAATAATAAAAAATAATAAAATAATAAATCTACTTTTTCAACTTGTATTTCAAATTATCTCCCTCAGGTTTTAGTCAAATTTCGAGCAGGAGTACTCATTCGATGCAAAATTTAATTCATCATCCAAGGAGTACCCATGTTGTATACTGTCAATGGACCCTGCTACAGGGAAAAAGAGAAATACATGGAAAAACATGATTTCAATCACGTTTTCCATGTATTTCTCATTTTCACATAGTAGGTTCCATCAAAATTATGCAACATGGGTACTCCTTGGATGAGCAATCAAATTTTTCATCCAACGAGTCTTCCTGCTCGAAATTTGAGTAAACCCATAAGGAGATAAGTTGAAAATACGATTTGAAAAAGTAGTTTCTTCTTTTTCTCCTTTAAAATTTGATGATGTAATCTAATGTTATTTTATTATTTCCACTATTATTTTATAATTTCCTTACGAGTCTCATTTTAGACCTCAAATTTCCCTTGATGAAAAATGAGTTGTGGCAATGGATGAAGAACTAAGACCAATAGAAAAGAATGACACGTGGGAGCGAGTGAACTTTCCATAAGGAAAATATGTCATTGGAGTGAAGTGGATCTATAGGACCAAGAGAAACATTGAAGGAAAGATTGAAAGACATAAAACAAGGTTAGTGGTCAAAGGATACAAGTAGCAACATGGAAGAGATTAACAAAGACATTTGCGCTAGCCGCAAGGATGGAGACAATGCCTACAATGTTGTTGATTGTCACGCAACATAAATAGAAGGTGTATCAAATGGACGTAAAATCAACATTCTTGAATAGAGTGCTGAAAGAGGAGGTATATGTTATGCAATCTCCTGGTTCAGAGATAGAAGGGCAATAAGACAAGGTGTATAGGTTGAGGAGAGCTCTTTATGGGCTGAAGCAAGCACCACGTGCATGGTATAGAAGGATAGATGCTTACTTGATGGACAATGGGTTCGGAAAATGTGACGGTGAGCCTACTCTCTACATCAAAGAGAGTGATGGTAAGCTTATTATTGTTGTTTTATATTTAGATGATTTGATTTTTACAGGGAGTGATGATTCCTCATCTTTGAATTCAAAGAATTCATGAAAACTAAGTTTGGAATGAATGACTTGGGATTGTTAAGATATTTTTTGGGCATAGAAATGAAACAAATAGAAAATGATATTTTTATCTCTCAACGAAAGTTTGTTGTAGACATTTTAGAGAGGTTCAATATGCATAACAATAAACCAACACCAACTCCAATAGTCATGGGGTTGAAGTTGAGCAAAGAAGATTGTCATAGAAATATCAATCCGACACTACCTAAAAGTATGGTGGGTAGCTTAATGTATTTGATAGCAACTAGGCTTGATATAATGTATGCAGTGATTTTGGTATCTGTTAGGGTCCTATAAACATAGGATTCATAATTTTTATTTGACTCTGTTAAAATCTTAAAATTTTGTACATACCTTTGCCTTTTGCAAATGTATTCTCAAATTAAAAAATTAAGAGAGGGTATATCCTAAAATAATAATCAAAGAACAAAAAGAAAAAAAGATCAAAAGAATATTAAATATGAACCCCATCAAAAATATATCATGAAAGTGTTGCAAGTTTAAATGCCACTTCTTTAGTTTACTTTTTTCAAGAATAATGATTATGTGCAGATTGTTCAAAATGCCATAAGCCATGATGAGTTAAATAGTTTAACCTTAACTTTTCATGCTTTGAATTTCATGTTTTAGATAGAGAATAAAGATATGTCAAATAGTTTAAACTTGACAAATTGATAGATAGTTAGAGAATAAATGAGGAGCTCAACAGTTTAATCTGAACCCTCGGATGAAATAAGGTTAGAATTAGATAGTTTCCTGTGTTAAAAGAAAAATGAAGAAGGGTTTACAAGCTCAAATGCACCCATGAAAATAAAGGAAAAAATGGTAGAATAAATAATGAATAGGAAAAAAACAGTTTCACAAGGCATGGATAAACATCATTTGGCACATTACTAATTTCCCTCCCTGCAATGTATTCGAGTACTAAATCCTTGAGTCATAAAGGCTCAGAGCATTTCTCTGACTTTTGGTGGGATCAGACCCACGACTTAATGACTGATTGGCACTAAAGTATTGGAATCCCCTTCATTAAAAACCCTTCCCCTTCAATTCATTTTACCCTAATAAAATCCCTTTTCCTAAGTTTAAAACACGTTTTTTCTAGGAAAAGTAAAACCCCCTTGACTAATTCCCCTTTCATACGAAAGTACCCAAAAAATCCCACAAAAATGCATTATACTAAGTATTAAGTGTGAAATGTTTAAAATGTAGCCACCACTATTCACGCCCGAACACTTAACTTACACTTTACTTAGTGCATTTTGTGTATTTCTGCTTATTCATTTCATATTAACACTTAACTTATATATTAATTCCATTATAAACCTTCCCCCCTATAATTATATTAATTCATTTTATTACATATCCCAACCCACATTTTTATGTTATCTTATGGTTTAATTACTCCATGTGACAATTACCCCGCTCCCCATAGGTTAAAACATATATTTTATTAAAACCTACCCATAGGTTACTTTACATATGTAAATGGAATATTTTTATATATTTTTCCTACCAGCCTATCCCATTTAAGCAATAAATTTTTACGTTTAAAAGCTATGTTTAACGTATAAACTTAACCTCGCCACACATAAAGTAGCCCAGGCCCCACACCCATACACCAAGCAACTTCTCTTCTTAATCCTATCCATTCACACTCCCTCTGCAAGATCTGATAGCCCACGGTGCATATCGCAAATTTAATAGCGCAGGGGTTAATTCTTTTGAGATTTGTGAAAATGGCGGTTTTTTCCTGCCATGCGGCGTTCATGAGTAGAATCGCACTCCCGCTCTCGAAACCATTACCACCTCCTCGACCATGCGAAAACTACCTTCTCGCCCACGAAAACTACTTTTCCCTCCATGCCAAAATCTAAATATGGCCGCCCTTATTCAAAATTCCCAAAGGTTTCCACCTACGTGATGAAGCCTCCTCTCCCCCTTTAACGCCTCTGCAATGCTCCAAATGCCCAAAAAACCCCCGATAAACGTAGAAAAGCCCTCTACACGGGATTTAAAGATTTAATTATTCGTTTATGTGCAGATTTAATGGTGGAAATGCATAAAATCATTCCAAAGGTCCAAAAAAAGTTTTAATAAAACAATTGGGTGACAATCCAGGGGTTTATTTCATCTTTATGGGACCAGAGGCAAAGACCACACTTAATCACCGATGAATCATGATCCTCAGTGGATTATTAAAACCCTCCAACAACAAAAGAATGCACGCCTGCACAACACACACAAACAAAAGGCATAGTAAGAAGAAAACAAAGTCATAAGGCCGACAAGATTAAAGGTTAAAGATCAGAAGGTTAAAGAGCTATTCAAGGATTGAAGACAAATCAAGATGACTAGTCCCAAAATAGAGTTGATGTTTACATAGTAGAAACATAGCAGTCAAGGTAAAATAGTAAAAGTAAATACAGAGGAAGTAATGGTTAAACCGAGATGAAAAAAATTTCACCAGCAACAATTAATTTTATCCAAAGTAAAAGAAAAATTAGTTAAAAGAACCAAAAGGTTAAAAGATGAAAACAGAGCATGAAGGGACATTTTTGCAGAAACTATTGTGGCCAATCCAAGCTGAATTTCGCAAAACAGAAGGAGGTTTATGTTCCTAAGAGTAAAATATAGAAAACCCTATCTCCCTTTTTACACAGGCATTACAGAATGAGAGATACATGCACATATTCACAACCTATGTTTCAGATTGTGCAAAATTATGTTTTACACATCTTTTTACAAAGCCTATTATGAACAATTGGAGCAGAATTTTAGGAAACTGAGAGAGGTTTATCTCAAAAACATATTTATGAACAATAAACGCTTTCAATTTTTACAGATCTATCTCAGATTGAGATATACAAATGTATCATTGGACCATAATTTTGCAGAATTTCTGGAGCAAAATACACAAAGGAAGGAGACAGTTAGTGACTTGAATGCCTCATTATCAACTAAGATTTGATGTTGAGATTCAACAAGATGATGAGCTTAGTGAAAATTAGTCACCTTCACTAAGTGGGCCCACAGGCTATTTTTAGGTGTAAATCTATTTTTAGACTATGTCTATTTTTAGATATGGTGATCATATTTCAAAAGTTGCAGGATGGTATTTGTGGATGGTTGGTCAAGTTGGAAAAATAGATGAAATTCTATTTTTAGAATATTGGGCGAAGTATATTTATATATCGTCGATCTAAAAATAGAAGTGTCGATTATTATTAGCTCTTAATAATAATCTGACATTAAACATCAACTTATTCTCTTGGAGCACTTCATTTCAGTATACACATTTGTCAAATCAGTGGGCTGAAGGAATTATGCAATTCCTAGGGTTTACTGGTGGTTCATGGATGGAGGACTCAGTTAGAACTAAAGTGGAAAAGTTATGATAGAGTTGGAAGAGTAGTTCATGGAGTTGTTATTCAGTTTAACTCAGTTAATGGAGTTAAAATCAATTGAGCTAGTTGTATCTAGTATAACTGAATGATACGCTAGTGAGAGTGGAGTGAGTTAATTAGTTAATTAATTCAAAAATAATAACTCATTAATCAAATTAACAAATACATCAGTTAACTACAGTGCATTTCAGTTCCAGTGGAGACCCAGTGGAGAGATAGGTGAAAAGGAAATATGGACTATTCGTTGTGACTATAGTGATGCATTGATTGCACCACACACACATTGGAGTTGCCAATGAGGATTGCACAATGCAAGCAAGGTATATTTTAATTCATTCAGGGGTCTACTTTAGCAGGGATTGCACAATAGAGGTAGGCTATCAGTTGGCAAGAAATCAGTGCATGGATTTGCAGATTTATTCTGATTAGTGTGTGACGATTGATGTTACTGAGAGCTTGATGTACTAATCTTTGTATGATATTATTACATGATCTCCATGATACATAATATATGATATTTGGGGTTTTCAGCTTCAGTATTTCCCGTTAAACAACTGTGTTATGTGTGATTGTTTTTATTGCTTCATGTGTTTGCAATTGAGTTTAAATTTCCACAAAAGATTAACAGTTGAAGGATTCTGTATTTAGAAAGAAGATAAAAATTTTTAGATCAGGAGAATCTGGATATATAAATGCATATTATATATAATTTCTACATGGTATCAGAGCAGTGTTAATTCTTGAAGATTGAAATTGTGAATAATTGATGAGTTTGTGCTGGTGGACAATTCGAATTTGCTGCAGAAAATTCTTGGTGTGACAGTTGAGTATACATTGAAATGTCTTTCAATGGGTTGCGATTGGAGTATTCCCTTGATGGAAGCTCAAATTACATAGCCTGGAAGGATAGGATGGAAGCAGTGCTAGAAGATAATGGACTGAAGGAGTTCATCGATAGCGATGTTCCTAAGTCGGGATCTAGCGATGCTGCATTACTTGACGGATGGAAAAAGAACACAACAAAGATAAGAAGAATTCTGTTGGAAGGTGTGAAGGACCATATTG
Organism: Pinus albicaulis; assembly: GCA_034641835.2. Lineage (NCBI taxonomy): Eukaryota > Viridiplantae > Streptophyta > Pinopsida > Pinales > Pinaceae > Pinus > Pinus albicaulis. The sequence continues at coordinate 1,423,095,138 of CM076581.1, read as the reverse complement.
TGTCTAGCCTTCATGGGAAGGCCACTCCATTTGAAATGTGGAAGGCTTTGAAAATTTTTCTCCAAAGCAGCAGCAACCAAAGGAAGTTGGCGCTGAAAGATAAGCTCAGAAAAACAAAAATGGAGAAGGGCGACAGTATTCCAAAATATCTCACGAAGTTTGTCCACTGTAGGGATGAACTGGAAAGTGTGGGGATTACTATTGAAAATGATGACTTGGTGAGCTTGGCTCTCCTTGGGCTTCCGAAGAGTTGTCATAGCTACGAAGACTCTTTCAATGGACGGGAGAAACTGCCAGGATGGGAGTGACTTTGGGCGGATCTTGTGCAGGAGGAGATAAGGCGAAGTACCAGGGATGGATCTTCATCGAAGAATGAAGATGAAGAGAATTGAACTTTGGCTGCCAAAGCAAGGAAAGGGAAGGCAAAGAAATTTCCTTCAAAATCTAAAGCTAAAGGAAAGAAGCAGGATTTGTCCAAGGTGAAGTGTTTTCATTGTCACGAACATGGACATTTCTCCACTAACTGCCCACAGAAGAAGAAGAACAAGAAATTTGTTGGAGATGTAGCTAGAGAGGGCTTAGCCTAGAAATTTGAACTTGATTTCTCTTTGATTGAATGCTTTGTTTCAAGCTCAATGGGATCGGTGTGGTATCTTGATAGTGGTGCATCTTTCCATATGACGGGAGACAAGGAGTTGTTTAGTGACTTGGAGGAGAAGGACCTTCAAATGAATATAGAGATGGGCGACGATGGTAGATACAGTGCGACCAACATTGGGACCATTACCTCTGAGAGGGAATCAAGTAATCCATTTCTGTTGAAAGATGTTATGCATATTTCAGGTCTGAAGAATAACTTGGTCTCGGTCGTAATGTTGGAAGAAAAAGGTTATGACGTTGTTTTTAGCGATGGAAAATATTTCCTACAACATAAAAAAATGGGTCAAACCAAGAGGATATGGATTCAAGTTAAGAATATCTACAAGCTGGAGGTATATGGCTATGCTAAATGATGGGCAAGGCAGAAGAAGTGGTGAGCTGAGATGAGGGCGAATTATGGCACAGGAGATTAGGCCATCTTCACCATGGCGCTTTGAAGATTTTGCAGTAGATTTCTACTGGACTTCCCAAGGGTACTCTTGCGTAGTCAGATCAGTGCAAGGGATGTACTATGGGTAAGTTTGTGAAGGCCGCCTTTCATGAGAAGGAGAATCGTGCTTTGGTGATCCTGGAGAGAATCACACAGACGTGTGTGGACCTTTCTCGGTTGCTTCAACAAAAAAACACAGGTATTATGTTATTTTTTTTTATGACTATTATCCTAGATGCTGGATCTTCTTCATGCAGAAGAAGAGCGAAACAATCTCAAAGTTCTTTGAGTTTAAAGCATTGATGGAGAAGGAGTTGGGGAAGCAAGTGAAGTCTCTACGGAGCGATAATGGTGGTGAATACATCTTGGGCGAATTCAAAGACTTCTGTAGCAAAGAAGGAATTTGAATAGAACTCATAGCCCCTCATAACCCAAAATAGAATGGGGTTGTGGAGAGGAATAACATAACGATCGTGGGTGCTGCATGAGCTATGCTGCATGACCAGGGCCTACCGATGAACTTGTGGGCGGAAGCATGCAACACTACGATTTATGTGCAAAATTGTTGTCCTCATAAAGTATTTGGCATGAGCACACCTGAAGAAACTTTTACTGGTAAGAAGCCTGATATTTCTCATTTGAATATTTTTGGCTCATATGTTTACATTCATGTGACAAAGGACACCAGGAAGAAGCTGGAGAAGACTACAAAAGTTGGGATATTTGTGGGGTACACAGAAACACCCCATAATTATTGTGTGTATTTTCCAGACAGTCGAATGACTATGGTGCGATGGGATATAAAATTCAATGAGGTGAAAGCCATGAAGTTGTCGCTTGAGAGGGAGGTACACTTGCATGCAGAGGAGGAACTTATTGTTCCCAAATATGAGCCTCTAGATGTGGATCAGCCACAGGAGGAGATTCATGGAGTGAAGGAGTCCACTCATGCAGAACCAAACATCAGACAAGGAAAAAATCGTACCACAGAAGCTGAGAGACTGAAGCTTGATGTGACACAGAATGTAGGAGTCCCTACATCACAACATAGACAAAGATAGTCACCTGACCGATTCACTGGATACATGGCTCTTATGAGAAAGTGTACCGTGACAGAGCCATCTTCTTTTGAAGAAGCAATGTAGGAGCCCACATGGGTAGATGCCATGGTGGAGGAGTATGACTCCATTACCAAAAACAGTGCTTGGGAGATTGTTCCAAGGCCGGTGGATAAATCAGTTGTAGGATCAAGATGGATCTACAAGGTAAAGCAAGCTGCTGATGGAAGCGTCGAGAAGTATAAGGCAAGATTTGTTTCCTGGGGCTTCTCACAGATCGAGGGGATTGATTATGAAGAAACCTTTACACCTGTCGCACGGTATTCTTCCATAAGGACCATCCTTTCTCTCTCAGCGTAGATGGGTTGGCACATTCATCAGATGTATGTGGAGACTTCCTTAATGGTATCATTGAGGAAGATTTGTACATTGATCAGCTTGAAGGATTTGACATCTTCAGTAGCGCGTCGCATGTGTGCAGGCTCAAAAGAGCGATGTATGTGCTGAAACAAGCACCTCGTGCGTGGTACACATGGATCAACAGCTATTTCATTGGAATTGGATTCACCAAGAGTGAGGTGGATGCAAACCTGTACCAAATTGTGGTGGAGGGTAACCTTTTAGTAATTGTTCTTTATGTTGATGATTTAATACTAATGGGTGATGAGTATTTGATACACTCGTGCAAGGAAGATCTTGCAAAGGAGTTTGAGATGAAGGATTTGGGTGTCCTTCATTATTTCCTTAGATTGGAAATATGGAAACGGGAAGGTGAACTGTTTGTGTCTCAAGGCAAGTATGCCCGGGAGATACTGCAGAAGTTTCACATGCAAGGCTACAAGCCTATCGACACTCCTCTTCCAGGAAATTGGAGGAAAGAGGATGCTACATTGGCAAAGGTAGTGGATGCCACTATGTATTGACAGTTGGTGGGTTCACTCATGTATTTAGTTAATACAAGACCGAACATATGCTGTGTGGTGAACCAACTTTCACAAGCGATGGTTAAGCCTACCAAGCTCTTTTGGAAGGCAGGCAAGCATGTCTTGAGGTATCTCAGGGGAAAATATGAGTATGGCTTATGGTACAGATAGACAGATTAGGTGAAGTTGCATGGGTTCATGGATGCATATTGGGTAGGTAGCCCAATAGACAGAAAGGGAACATCAGGAGGGGTTTTCAGTATCGGATGTACAACAGTTTCTTGGTACAACAGGAAACAAAGATCCGTGGCACTCAGTTCAGTGGAAGCAGAATACATGGCAGCAAGTCAAGCTGCATGTGAGGCTATCTGGATGAGGAAGATCTTGGTTGGTTTGTTTGGTTCACATTTAGATCCTACAGTGATACATTGTGATAATCAGGGTTGCATTAAACTCTTTACTAATCATGTGTTTCATGATAGATCTAAAAATATTGATATTTGGTATCATGATATCATATATTGTGTGCAGTGGAAGATCATGTTGCTTCAGTACATTCCTACGGAAGATCAAGATGTATATATTCTGACGAAGGCTGTCACCAGGAGAAAATTCGACTACCATAGAGGTAGGATCGGGGTGAAGGATAATCCCTATCTTGTTGAGAGGGAGTGTTGAGATTCAACAAGATGATGAGCTTTGTGAAAATCAGTCACCTTCACTAAGTGGTCCCGCAGGTTATTTTTATTTGTAAATATATTTTTAGACTATGTCTATTTTAAGACATGGTGATCATATTTCAGAAGTTGCAGGATGCTATTTGTGGATGGTTGGTCAAGTTGGAAAAATATATGAAATTCTATTTTTATAATATTGGGCAAACTATATTTATACATCGTCGATCTAAAAATAGAAGTGTCGATTATTATTAGCTTTTAATAATAATCCGGCAATAAACATCAACTTATTCTCTTGGAGCACTTAATTTCAATATACACATTTGTAAAATCAGTGGGCTGAAGGAATTACACAATTCCTAGGGTTTACTAGTGATTCATGCATGGAGGACTCAGTTAGAATTGAAGTGGCAAAGTTATGATAGAGTTGGAAGAGTAGTTCATGGTGTTGTTATTTAGTTTAACTCAGTTAATGGAGTTAAACTCAGTTGAGCTAGTTGTATCTAGTCTAACTGAATGATACACTAGTGAGAGTGGAGTGAATTAATTAGTTAATTAATTCACAAATAATAACTCATTAATCAAATGAACAAATACAACACTTAACTACAGTGCATGTCAGTTCCAGTGGAGACGCAGTGGAGAGATAGGTGAAAGGGCAAGATGGACTATCCGTTGTGACTAGAGTGATGCATTGATTGCACCACACACACATTGGAGTTGCCAATGAGAATTTCACAGCGAAAGCAAGATCGATTCAAATTCATTCAAGGGTCTTCTTCAGCAAGAATTGCGCAGTGGAGGGAGGCTATCAGGTGGCAAGAAATCAGTGCATGGATTTGCAGATTTCTTCTGATTAGTGTGTGACGATTGATTGTACCAAGATATTGATGTACTAACCTTTGTATGATATTGTTACATGATCTCCATGATACATAATATATGATAGTTGGGGTTTTCAGCTTCAGGCTTTCCCGTTAAACAACTGCGTTATGTGTGATTGTTTTTATTGCTTCATGTGTTTGCAATTGAGTTTAAATTTCCACAAAAGATTAAGAGTGGAGGGATTCTGTATTTAGCAAGAAGATAAATATTGTTAGATTAGGGGAATCTGGATATATACATGCATCTTGTATATAATTTCTACAGTTGATATCAAATTTGAATTTATCTTCTTTTTTCACCATCAATCCATAATAATAGTGTGTTTTGGCCACCAACAACCCCCCTTCTTATTTAGTATTATCACTACTACTAAATAAGTGGGGGCCCTTAGTCAAAAAATTTAAAAAATCGATTAGTGTTTGTATTTCCTTTTTCAATAAAACTTACTATCATAAAATTAGGAGAATACCCCTTGAACAATCTAAAAAGGCTTAATTTTTATGATAAGGTAAGATAAAATCATTCCTTAAGAAATAAAGCATCGCAAAAAAGGAAATGGATACCTCCTTACAAGTGGAATTCTAAGATTGCGAGATCGAGATGCGAAACTACACACTAAAAATATTCATCGCATTGCATGCATCAAATATCGCTTACGCTGAAGAACCTCAAACCGCCGATATGCGATGGCACATATCGCAAATCACATTTCGCAGAAAAAACATTAACGGATGATTGTCATATGATATGCTCCAGCGATTTTGCGATATTGTGGTATTGCGATTTTGCAATTCCACGAGATTGCGATCTGTGATACTGCGATCTGCGATATTGCGAAGCAAATCGTAGATCGCCTTATCGCAGATCTTTAGGGCTCGTTGTACAAAAAATATTTTCCATAAACCGAGACCTGGTTATGCACTTTAATGTTAATCAATGAGTTAGTTGCCAATCATTAATGAAATATGGTTTTGTTCTGATCGAAGAGCCATTTCACGTAAGGTGGTATATTTCATATGTCTTCGGAATTTAAAGCTTTCCCGTCACCTTTTTCTTATCATTATTCTCACCTCATTTGTAAAACTGCAGGAACGAAGAACTGAAAACTATACAAAGCAGTATTCAGGATATTATGGGAAAGAAAGGCAAAGATCTGAGTTCTGAAGACAAAGAAATGACGCCCTTGTATACAGACACCGCCTGTAATAAAAATACTGGTATTACTACTTGGGAAGGCATGTACAGTCTACTTGAGGAAGAGAATCCCAAAGTGATGGAGGTTACAACTACTGCAGGCTCACATGGGTCTTCTGAGGCGTCTATTATAGAGCTAGCTTGCTCGTTCTTGCACTGGATAGCGGCAAGGCCGAAAATTCTTCCATACACGGACATGGTTAAATGGGTACTGGACAGCGCTGACATCACAAACAAACGATTTAAGACTCAGGGTCAAGGACTCATTGGCTCATTCACTCCACAAGATTTGAGACTCATGTATCATTTACCAGAGCCACAGGCGACTTATAAAAAACAGTTCATGGAGAAGTTTGCTAAAGAAAATGAAGACCTGGCAAAATGCACCAAGGACTGGTCAAGGAGGGACAAACCACTAAAAAAGGATAAACATGGTATGTATAGTACTGGTTCTCTCACCTCTCCGTATTGCTTTGCTACTGCTATGCTCTGTAGACTTTTTGGGAACCCAGACATTAATAGCTTTTCATCTGAATGGCTACCATTATTGGATGCCACCATTAATGCTACTGTTGTGGATTGGGCTAAGATATTTTCTGACAACTTAGCCACAGCCATTTTAAATTACCGGTCTAAAAGAACTATTTCTCAGAGAATTTATTCCCCTTTCTACTTATCTGCATATGTGATGGATGCAATCTGTTATATTTCCAAGTTTCCTTTAATGGGTTGGAAATGGACGACTCAAGACCCCTTACCCATTCATATTTATCACAAAGAATTGTGGGATTCCAAGTTCACTCCGTATTTTTACAATATTTGACATGGAATCATGTTGCCCCTGTACAAAATGTTATATGATAAAGACGCTCCAAGATTTTCTCCCGAAGCGGAGGTAGATATACTCCCTGTCGCGAGATGGTTCGGAGAAGAACTGTTTACATATGTTAGGGTATTCGGAAGTCTCACTTCCCCTCATGTTTTACCTTTATATGTTTCTGATAAACTCATGGCACGAGAAATTGCTTATCAAACCTGCGGAGAAGGAGGTTTGACTAAAGATTTGAAGGACAAAAAGAAGGCTATTTGGCCACAATTTCCTGTGGCCTGTGGGGCCTTTTCACTATTTTATATAGGCCATGCGTTCAAAGAAGAAAACAATATAACATGTCTATGATTGTTCAAATTTCTGGGAAGACTGTTCGACCCTTATGATATTGCTAAAAATTTCACTATTGCAGTCAAAATAAAGGTGTTTTCTAAAGAAGATGATATTATTGATGACATGTTCCAACAAAAAGGGACACTTAAAGAGGTTATACATTTGGCCCAGATGTGATTTCCTCCAGCAGAATTTCAAGAGTTGAAGATATACAGGGAAAGGAGGATAGCTACTATCCCTTTGGATAAATTACGCTTGGAACCCATAAGGGAACCAACTCCCAGTATTAGTCTCAGTTGAAGTTCAGGCACAGATAGATATAAATCTAAGTCTGGGAAAGAAACATCAAAACACTCTAAGAGGTCTAAAAGTGACCATGATAAAAGTGAAGGGTTAGTACGGGATACTGCCCAGTCAAAGGAGCTCCCACAGCAACAGGTTTTGACCTCTTCACAGCTAGATCCTCCCCCTCTCATCGTCCAACCACCATCAGTCAGAACCGAGCTAGATAAAAAAAGGGAGACATTCAATGATTTAATCAATATTGAAGGACATAGCACAAAGACACCTATGAGTAATGTACAGGCAACAAAAGATATAATCACAGGAACAATTAGCAATGTCTCAAAAATGGAACATATTCCCATTACCCCATCCTCTGAACTTATGCTCAAAATAGAGGAAATTCCTCCTCTTGATGTATTTTATAGTCCACAACACAAGGCAGTAGTGAGAAGACAAAGAAAGAAAAGGAAATTGGAAAACGTGCTCTCTCATGATGTAGAGAAATTAGACATCCTATGGGAAGATCCTACCACCGATCCCACTAAAAATCTCACCAAATTATCTTAGATCGCAGGAGCATATGCCTCTGCAACCATTGATAAAGCATCTGAGGTACAACAAGTACAAAAAGAGAAAGAAAATCAAATACAGGTTTTGCAGCAACAGCTGCAACAAGCCAACACCAACAACGAAGCACAAAAACAGCTTGAAATATTACAAAAGGACTTCCAACAAATGCAAATAGGGTACCAGAACAGTTTGGATGAAAGAGAAAAACAGTTACAGGTTATACAAGAGATGCACAAGGATGATCCTAAGCTTACATAATTCATCACAGAATCCATTTCCTTAAATTATCAACTACTGCAACAACAAGGAGCATTGTGCCAAAGAATATCACAGTGGAACTCTTATTGTGAAATAAGCGATAAAATCACTAATCAAGTCGTAGAATTATGACATGATTACGATTTAATTGATAAAAGAGTTACCGAATATTTAGCTTGGCAAGAAACAGAGGAGGGGAAAAGAGCAGGCGCACCAATAATCAATGACAATCACAAAGAAATGCTCTTTAACAAGTGGGATGCACAAATCAGGAAATTAGAGCAAGCGATAGAAGAAGCAGAGACAACAACAAACAATGTTATTGAATGCATAAATAAAAATTTGCACAGGGAAAATCTAATCTCAGAAACCACTCCAATGTATCTACCGAAAGCACAGCAATTGCAGATAGGCTGGAGGGAGAAGGCTCAAGAAAAGGAAGAATCAATCAAAAGATTAACTAAATTGAATTGGGATTCTTACTGGGCGTATTTGGTAAAACCACATAGCCAGTGCATAACTCTCAAATGTATCATCAATTCTGCTGAAAAGATGGTGCCAGCTCTCGCTGATTTCATTTTTACAGGACAGTTAAAGTCGGAAGTCGACCAACCGACTCTTCTCAAACAAATGTTGAATGCTTGCGATTTCAAGGAACAGATACACAAATAGTTAGTTGTTAGTTTTAATTTTATATTCAGTGTTAGTATTAATTTTGCTTTATTTTTGCCTGAAATGAGGATGGTCATTTAAAATGTATCCTACATTTTTGTAATAGATTGTTTTTAGATTTAGTTAGTAGTATTTAAACCCTTCTCATGCATTTAGAGAAGGGTCCTGAAATTTGTCAAAAACTTGTCCTCGGAATGTGCACTTTTATACCATCCAAGGAGGTTTTGATGAATGAATGGAACAAGATTTATTGATATTTTCATTTAATATCTACTACTGATGCTGCACTTTTTTACTCTTAGTGGATGTTGGACTAAGAAGAGATAAGTCATTATTGCTTGAAGATCATGAGTAGAACTAGTTATAAATGGTACTTTTATCTCTTAACTATTTCTGCCTTTGTGTTAAAGTGATATTCATGTTCAGTTGTTTATATATTGATGCGTGAATGCTTGAGTTTTCATTTGGCACTTTTGTATGGTGATAGCTATTCATTTATGCTTGATATATGAGTAGCTTATTATGCGATATGTTTTTCACAACTGTTTCGTCTAACTTTTTATATGAAGTGGTTTATCTCCATTGAATTATTTTCTCATAACAGTTGAATGATATTTATTATCAATTGTTATTTGAAATAATTTTAGATCACATAATGGAAATATTACATCCCGGGTTAGTATAGAATTAAGATATTTTGTTTATTAGAATACAATTGCATGTTATTAGATTAGAGTTAGAATAAAAGCATTTCACTTAGGAACTTTTAGAAAGGAAATATAAATTCTCAACACACACACACACACACATATTGGGAAACTGGTCCCATATCCCCAGTCGGACCCACTATACCAAACGGAAAAGGAGCTGCTAACCAAGGTCCGGACCGGGTGGGTATCCCCCTTGTTGTAGACCCGATTTTCGGGGCTTCAACATATTTGGCGCTAGAAGGAGGGCCCCCAACTGTGAATGGAAATTAATTCAAAATCTAAATACCATTCTGAGAGTAAATCGCCCTCACCATCTCCCCCGACTTCCCCATCACACTTATAATCTTTAAATCTAGAGCCAAAAGTCAAAAGAACAACAGCCGTCGCCACAAACCCTGACATTTTAGAATAATCTACTATTGAACCTCCTGAAGTTGAATCTTTGATCCATAAAATTCAGCAATTTTCAATATCACCTCAAAGATCTGATAAATCTCAAGGCAGCGTGACTTTACAATATAACCCTGCTCATCCTCTCACTAGATTAAAGAGCGAAAAGTTTGGTGTTCAGCCAACCGAGTTACCTCTACCTACAAGGAAGAGAGCAAGGAAATAACCTAAAGGGTCTGATAGCAAGACTCTTTCATCATCATCATCCATATCAACCTCTTCACCACGAAGTCAACCATCCACCCCTCCACTTCATATTATTGTCCACCAGTCCACTGGAACTTCCACATCTCCTTCTCAAACATATGGAATCGTAATATCCTCATCTTCCCAACCACAGGGATCATATTTTGCGCTTTTCTCTGTTGATAGTTCAGCGATGGCCCAATCTCCATGGAATAACCCAGGGGCAGTCTTAATGCCTGTGCCATTGAGTCAAATACTGGCCCATCCTCAAAAATGGCTGCCTAAGTTTAATCCTGAAGCAGGCATGCTAGCGGAAGAACATATAAATAACTTTATGTTGTCCATAAATCTCAAGGAGTTACCAATGAAGACGTTTTCGTCCGAATTTTTCCCTATACTCTTCAAGGAGCAGCCGGATCATGGTATTTCTCATTACCGTCTGGATCTATCACTAGTTGGGATATCTTCCAAGATCAATTTTTGACTAAGTTTGGTGATGATAGGTCTACAGCGACACTGATCAATGACTTGTCTAACCTTAGGGCTGAGTCAAAAGAACCTATGAAAGATTTTAATTCACGTTTCAATAAACTGTTAAATAAAATTCTTACTGCTTCTAAGCCTAGCGAAGAAGTGCGAAGTGAATGGTACATCTTTGCTTTACCATCAAACATAGAAATATTTGTTGATAGGGCTAACAAAACAACTTTAGCTGACAATATGAAGGAAGCAATAGTGGTAGAGAAACGTATCATAGCCCTAGAAAAGAAAAACACGATAGAGGAATGAAAATCCAAGAAGGTTACTTTTAAGGAAGACCCCAAGAAAAAACAATCGAAAGATCTGTTTGATTTAGAAGGATTGCAGAAAGTTCTGAAAACCATGTCCAACGAAATGGTTGACATTAAGAAACAAGTGGCAGAAACATCTTCTAAAAAGCCATACAAGCCTTATAGAAGAAACCCTTCAACCGATTCAAAGCCGCCAAATGCTATCACAAGTGTCGAATCAGAAGAAGAAGAAGAGGAGATTGCTACTGAAGAAACTACCGATGAAGAAGAAGTTGTAGAGGTACAAGGTATGTGGTATTTTATCCTCCCAGATGAAGAAGATCAAGAGGCATTCCCAGTTAACACTCGAAGTAGAAATCAACTTGATCCTCCTCAACCTACTGCTAAGCCAAAGAGCGCAAGCTCAATGACTAAGGATAAAGTCGCAGCTAAGAAAATTACATCTAAAGTGACTCAAACTAGCCCAGTCCAAACAGATTCATCAACTCCATCAAAAACGCTGATCGTTTCGGATGAAATGGAGTATAATATCATAGAAGACATGAAGAATACTAGGGCTAACATCACTTTTTATGAATTGAGAAAGTTAAAACACCAGCAAAAGGTACTTTTGAAAGAATTACATGATGTACCAGAAAAACCTCTGCCCACCGTTGTAATCTCTCAAGCTTCCCATGAAATGGGAAGACCTCCAACTAATGTGATTAATAAAGTTGATCCAAATGATATCGCTTTAATTGGAGGAAGGTCGAGATCTCATACTCGCCCATTTCTTCTTACTTATGAAGTTTTCAATAAAAATTTGCATAATTGCTTAGTGGATTCTGGAGCTTCATCTAATATTTTACCAAATTCAATATGTGAAAAGTTGAACGTTCAACCGCAAAAATCTGTTGTGCGCATAGTTTAGCTAGATCGATCGCAAGTTGAAGTGATCGGAGAATTAAATCAGGTTACCATAAGACTGTCATCTAATCCAAAGGTATGTCAAGTTATCGACATTTTAGTTGCAGATATTCCAGAATTTTATGGCTTAATTCCTAGCAGAGATTGGTCAGAAAAACTTCATGGATACTTTGCAACTGATTGGTCGCACGTGTGGCTCCCTTACAATGGTAAACCAAATCAGATAAAGGTTGAGCGAGAAAGACATCAGAAATATATAGTAACAGAACTGGAAGGAGAAAATGAACTGGTAGCATACAACAATAATATCATTGGCAACTACTCAGTTGATTCTTTCTTAGGAAATTTTAATGCTCATACTTCACCTTACTTAGAAAATTTTGTTTTATCTCAAGTAGAAATTTTTTCTCAAACAGATAGTTCTAAATGTATTAATTTTATAGATGCTCCTGTAAATAAATCTTTATTTTGGAAGTTATTTTTTGATGGTTCTAAGTCTAACGAAGGAGCAGGAGCAGGATGCATGTTAATTAGTCGAGAGGGAAACAAAACTATGCTAACTTGCAGACTCGAGTTTGATTGCACCAATAATACCGCAAAATACGAGGCTTTAGTCCAAGGATTATACAAAGCAATCGGATTAGACATCAAATATCTACAAATTTTCGGAGATTCTTAAATTGTAATCAGACAGGTACGCAATACTATACATTGTTTATCAGGTCATTTAAAGCATTACCAATCTTTAGTTCAAGATCTAACTGAACACTTTATAGCATTTAATATTTCATCAATCCCCAAACTCCAGAATGCTAGTGCAGACCTCCTAGCTAACGTAGCTTCCAAGCCCATTCCTTCATAAGACTATAGCCTTGATCGATTTTCAATCGAATTAATCTTTAGACCCTCGATTCCTGATAACATTACCAATTGGAGGATTTTCAACGATGATCCTGATATTGTAAGCTTCCTCACATCTGAAGGATCTTACACCAATCAGATAATTGATGAGGACCAACATGACAGACAATTGCAACAAGATAACACTAATAATGCTATGCTAAAGTCAGTAGTCAAGTTAGAAGACCTTTATGATTTGAAATATCGATTCAAAATATCTACCAATTCAAAACTGCAAAGTTCAACTTTGAACTATGAATTAGTAAATCTAGGAATTGATACCAAACCACAGAATATCAATCTAGGCCTTGGCCTAGCTCCTGAAGAAAAATTAGCATATGTTCGTCTCTTGAAACAATACAAAAGTGTCTTTGCTTGGAACTACGATGAACTCAAAACTTATGACACTTTTATCATCCAGCATACTATCCCAATGATAAACGATGAAAAACCTGTCCAGCAAAAGCTGAGAAAAATCCATCCCAATCTAGAAAACTAGATCAAATCTGAACTCAATAAGTTATTGAAAGCCAAAATCATTTTTCATGTTTGACATTCTAAATGGGTTTCCAATATGGTTCTCGTTAGAAAGAAGAATGGAGACATTAGAATTTTCATTGACTTTCGAAATATTAACAAAGCCTACCAAAAAGATAATTTTCCTTTGCCTCCTATGGAGAAAATATTGCAGGCAGTCGCAGGATCAGAATTAATGTCCTTCAGAGATCCATGGACATCACATTCAAGGGAATAGTTAACAAATCAGTGGTAATTTACTTAGATGATATAATTGTATATTCCAAGAAACGAGGCAATCATCCTAAAGATTTAAAACAGATCTTCCAACGTTGTCAAAGGTATGGAATTTCACTTAACCCAAAAAAATCCTTTTTTGCATTAAGTGAAGGAAAAATTCTTGGATTCATAGTGGAAAAATCTGGAATTCATATTGATCCTGACAGAATCAAAGAGATTTCCAAAATACCCCTACCTCACAAAAAGAAAGCTATGCAATCTTTCATTGGCCAGATTAATTTTGTAAAGAGATTTGTGCCAGATTTTTCAAGAATTGTATCTCCTTTACAAGAAATTATTAAAAATAACTCAAAATTCAAATGGGGCCAAGACGAACATGAGGCATTCAATCTGATCAAACAAGCAATTTTTAACGCTCCATCTTTAGCAACTCCAAATTTTTCCGATCCTTTTATTTTATATACATTTGCCTCTGATAGATCATATGCTGCAATACTCACTCAAGCAAATCAAGACAAGGCAGAAGCCCCAATTACTTTTTTCAGTTCAAATTTATAGGGGGCTGAGTTAAATTATTCAGATGTAGAGAAACAAGCTTATGTTGTTTTCAAAGCAATTAAATATTTCAGACCCTTTCTACTTAAAACCTATACAAAAATCATAGTACCATTTCCAGCGGTAAGAAATCTCTTAGTAGAAAAAGATGTGGGTGAGAAAAGAGCAAATTGGGTTACTGCCTTACAAGAATATGACGTAGAAATCAAACCAACAAGTATTGTAAAAGGTCAAGGCTTTTGCAAAATGCTAGCTGGAGCATCGCTTATTTCCGAAATACCATCTGCAGAGATACAAATGTAGGAGGTAAGCCTAAATGATGTTGAATCATTGTTACATCCCTATATTACTAATATAGTCCCTTATTGTTGTTAGTGTAACCCCCTTATTTTTATTATTGTACCCTTGTAACCCCCATTTTGTTATTATTGTGCCCTTAAATTATTATTGTTAGGTCGGCTAGGATTACATTGTGGCCCACTAGGATTACATTATGGCCCCATGGACTCCTATGTATAGAAAGGAGGTTTTGTAAATTGTATCATCCAAGAATTTTTCATTTATGTAATGTATTGGAGGTTTCCCTCTCGAAGTGGCTTATTTCTAAGTCATTGATATCTCTTTTCTTCTATTTTTGGAGCTGGTTACATAACATTTGGTATCAGAGGTTTGGATTCTAGGGTTTCCCTGCTCCAAACAGGTCATCGTGGAATTTTTGTTATAATGTTTTTTCTACGAAGTTTCAGAAGCTGAAATTTTTAGGGTACGAAGCCGAAATCCTGAGGAAGATCGTCTAGAAATTTCAGAGCTTGGTTCGCAATATTTTCGGAGATATGATCTGTGGAAGTTAGGTCTTTTTTCAGGCTCCTAAACAGGTCATTGTAAAATTTTCGCTATAACTTGTTTTCTACGAAGGTTCAGAATCTGAAACTTCTAGGGTATGAATCTGAAATATTTAGGAAACTCCTAAAAAACTTTCAGAGCTTTATTTGCAATATTTTTGGAGATATGATCTGTGGAAGGTGGTGCTTTTTCAGGCTCCCGAATTTCATCTCAAAGAGGTGATCATGGGAAAAGTTCAATAACTCTCTCTCTGAGAATTGGATTGGAGTGCCATAAAAAGTGGTCGCAAGTACACAGACTGTAGTGTTTTGGCTATCAATTTCAGAGGCGAAGGACGAAACAATGACACGTGGAAAGTTGTACAAATTTGCTCTACTGAACCAGTCCATAATTAGTTCATTGTGGGAGATTGGACATAAATTTGTCTTGGAGAATCCAAATCAGGTCAGACCTATGGCATTCAAAAGAGAATTCATAGGGCTACTTCAATGCTGAATTTCAGATATTGAAGGGCCGCAATCAAAGAAAAAGGTGTGTATTTGTTTCCAAATTGCATAAGTCTTGTTTGAAAAATCAATTTGAATTGATTCCAAGGGCATATTGTAGAATAGATATCAATATTGGGTTCTAAAAACTGCCCCGTAAAAATAATTCAACACCCATTAAGCCTTCAGAAGGCTCTACTATGACTCATGAAGATGAAGAATTGCAACATGATCTATCAAAATTACAAGAGCAAGTGCAACAAATTTCACTCTCGCAAAGAGCAAAAAAAAATGAAATGGAAGTTTTGTAGAAAGGCGTGGAAGCTAAGATGGATGGCATGGAAGCTGGCATGGAAGCTAAGATGGATGACATGAAATAAAACATGGAAAACATGAAGAATGATCTCAAAGAAGACATTGAAGTTTTGACAAAGTTGATACAAGAAATGTTTCCTAATGGTGAAAAGATAGTAGAAGAACCTCATGATGAGAACAAAATAAATGTTAATCGTTATTTTATAAAATGTAATGTTGGATTAAGGAACCACCATATTCCAAAGATGGATATGAGAAGTTTGATGGCAAGGATCCTGTAACATGGATACAACAAATGAAGCAATACTTTGATCTTAATAATGTGAAAAACACACAAAAGGTACACATTGAAACTTTACATTTAGAACATAATACATTTTTATGGTATACGATGGCTATGCTAAGTAAAAAATTTAACAGGCAATTTTGTGACGCACATGTAAGGATGCAAAGAGCAACACCTTCTTTAGCCAACTGATAAATCTCAAGCAAAAGGGTTTAGTGGGGCAGCACATTGAGGACTTCCAAAAATTGAATATAAGGGTAACTGATATTCTAGAGGAACACAGGATCGATCTCTTCATAGGCACTTTAAAGGATAACATCCAACATGAAGTTCGTGTTTTGGAACCGGATTCATTGGAGAAGGCATTCAGGTTGGCAAGAAAATTGAATGTAAAATTATGGCGACAAGGAAGCCTACCACTCACTTCTATAAAGAAGGAAGTGTTGCTACGCCTAGATTTCCACAACCTACAAGGTCGACACCACAACAATTGGAAGAAAAAAGAGAAAAAGGGCTTTGCTACGGTTGTGATAGAAAATACACTAAAGGTCATAGGTGTGCTGAGAAGAAATTATTTTACATAGATTGTGAAGAGGAAGAAGAAAATGAACAAGAAAAGAATATACACCAGGAACCAACCCTAGAAGAAGAAGAAATGAGTTTGACTATATCATGTAATGCACTAGTAGGAATTACCACTCCTCAAACTCTCAAGATAGAAGGACATATAAAGAAGAAAAAGGTAATAGTGTTGATTGATTCGGGTAGTACTCATAATTTTATTCATTATAAGGTAGCCAAGGAATTGAATTGTTTCCTATACCCGGCACCTGAATTTCAAGTGATGGTTGCAAATGGAGGAACTATAAATTGCTCTAGAAAATGCCATAATATCAAGCTAGCCATGGGGGAATATGTATTGAATAGTCCAATGATTTCCATCCCAATGGGAGGTGTTGATGTTTTACTAGGAGTACAATGGTTACAATCTTTGGGGATGGTAGCTTTTAATTTTCAAGAATTTTTCTTGAAATTTTTTTTTGAAGGAAAGGAAGTTGAATTACAAGGTATCACAGGAAATCCGGGAAAGATAATTAGCTCTAATGTCATGAAAAATATTTTGAAGAAAGAACAACGAGGCGTAATTGCATAAGTATGCTCATTAGAAGTTCCAACATTAAAATAATCTATTTATCCAGATCTCCAACAAGTCTTGGACAATCATTCGAAGGTGTTTGAAACTCCCAAAGGACTCCCACCTATTCATGACCATGATCATGTCATGCTATTCATTTGATTCCAGGAAGTGTTCCTCCAAACATGAGGCCTTATAGATATCCTTACTTCCAAAAGAGTGAAATTGAGCATATGATTGCAGAAATGTTAGATGCAGGTATAATTCAACCTAGTCAAAGTTCTTTCTCTGCTCCTGTAGTATTGGTACACAAGAAGGATGGATCATGGTGAATGTCTGAATTATAGGGAAGCAATAACCTCACCGTAGAGATACATTTACATTCCCGTGATTGATGAATTCTTGGATGAATTACATGAAGCAATTTATTTTACCAAGTTGGATCTCCGTGCATGATATCATCAAATTAGAATGAGCGAAGATATTCCAACAAACATTTCGGAACTCAGAGGTCATTGCAGATTTTGGTCATGCCTTTTGTATACAGTACCTTCCATTTCAACGGTTGATGAATTCCATTTCAAACCCTTCCTTGAAAATTTATTGCTAGTATTTTTTGATGATATACTAATCTACAGAAGGTCTTGGAAGGATCATGTTGAACATGTTGAAAAGGTGCTCAAACTATTGCGGGAGAAACAATTATATGCAAAAACATCCAAAAGTTTCTTTGGAGTACAAGAGGTGGAATATCTGGGTCATATTGTATGTCACGAGGGTGTTAAAGTAGACCCTAACAAAATTAAAGCCATTAAGGAATGGAAAGTCCCCACAACCATAAAGCAGTTGCGAGGATTTCTCAGGTTAACAGGGTATTATCATAAGTTTGTTAAGAATTATGGGAGAATAGCAGCACCTCTAACAACATTATTGAAGAAAGATGAATTTTCATGGACTCCTGAAACAACTAAGGCCTTTGAACATCTTAAAGAGGCAATGCTAGCGAAGATGTAGCTACCCGGACTTCACAAAAACCTTTATTGTTGGAATGTGATACCTCGAAATCGAATTGGTGCGGTTTTAAAACACCGGAAGGAAAGACATTTGTTTTGAAAAGTCTTCCAATCAAGGGAAAATATTCTGAAACCTATTTATAAGGAAATGTTAGCAATGTTTTGCATGCACTAAAGAAATAGCAAACTTACCTAATGGGAGGACACTTCAAGGTAAAAATTGATCATGATAGTCTTAAAAACTTTTTGGAACAAAGGCTATCTTCAGAAGAGCAGCAAAAATGGGTCACAAAGATGTTGGGTTATGACTTTGAAATAATCTACAAAAAAGGGAAGCTAAATGTTGTTGTAGATGCACTCTCAAGAAAAAATGAAGAGGTGGAAGCATTGCTTTGTGCCATTTCTGTTATCCAACTAGATTGGATAACCGAAGAAAGGGATGAATGGAAGAGGGACGAAGAAGTGTGGACACTCATTCAAAAGTTGCAGCAATATCCTAGTACATCTGATACATTTATTTGGAAAAATGATTCCTTATGGTACGAATCCTTATATCTTTGTAAGAATTCCCAACTAAAACAAAATATTCTTTTGGAATTGCACACTTCTCCTTTAGGAGGACACACAGGATTTTTAAAAACTTACCACAAGGTGAAGAAAGAATTTTTTTGGGATAGCCTTAAATGTGATATTCAAAATTTTGTGGCAGAATGTTTGGTTTGCCATCAAAATAAAGTTGAGACAATTAAGACTACAGATCTTCTACAACCTTTATCCATTCCAAGTCAATGTTGGGAGGAGATTTCAATGCATTTTATCACAGGTTTATCTAAGTCCGAAGGAAAGAGTGTCATCATGGTGGTAGTTGATAGCCTTACCAAGTATGCACACTTTTGTGCATTATCTCATCCATTTAAATCAAGTACAATTGCCACTACTTTTATGGACACAATTCAAAACCTACATGGAAACCCAAAGATTATTGTGAGCAACAAAGATCCCATTTTTACTGGAAATTTTTGGACGGAGTTATTTTCTTATTTGGGTACTCTATTAGCTCATAAATCATCTTATCATTCTCAATCTGATGGTCAAACTGAGATAGTGAATAAATTTTTTCGAAGGATATCTCCGTTGGTTTGTATATGATAAACAAACACAATGAGTCAAGTGGTTACCTCTCGTGGAATGGTGGTATAACACTTCCTTCACATCACAACACCTTAAAATGAAGCCATTTATCGCACTTTATGGATATCATCCACCATTCATCACATCATCTTTAAGAGAAAATTCGAAGGTTCAAGCAGTGGAAGATCACATCGAGCATCAACAAGAATTTCTCCAGCTCTTAAAGGATAACCTGAATTTGGAACAAAATCTAATGAAACAATAGTCAGATGAACATTGCAGCGAGAGAATTTTTGATGTAGGAGACTAGGTATTTTTACGGCTACAGCCATACAAACAAATGTCCCTCAAGAAAGCTAAGAAGGATAATAAACTATCGTGAAAGTACTATGGTCCTTACAAGGTGTTGCAAAATATTGGTACTATGGCATACAAATTGGAGAACTATCACCATCTGCTCGAAATTATCCCAATTTCCATGTTTCATGTAAGAAGGTTATAGGTGAAAATCTTCGATTCAAACAATATTACTGGAGACAGTGAGGAAGGAAAAAATCATATTAGAACCGAAAGCGGTCACGGAAGCAAAACTCGAAAACTAGAGTCATTAATTTCGGAAGTATCTCATCAAGTGGAAGAACTTACCTCTTGAAGATTCTACATGGGAGGATGAGAATTTTATACAGAAGCACCCAGAGCTACTCAAGCATTGAGGACAACACTTTTTTGAAGGAGAGGGGCATGTTAGGTCCCTATATTACTAGTATAGTCCCTTATTGTTGTTAGTGTGACCCCCTTATTGTTATTATTGTACCCTTGTAACCCCCATTTTGTTATTATTGTGCCCTTAAATTATTATTGTTAGGTCGGCTAGGATTACATTGTGGCCCACTAGGATTACATTATGGCCCCATGGACTCCTATATATAGAAAAGAGGTTTTGTAAATTGTATCATCCAATAAATTTTCATTTATGTAATGTATTGGAGGTTGCCCCCTCGAAGTGGCTTATTTCTAAGGTGTTGATATCTCTTTTCTTCTATTTTTGGAGCTGGTTACAAAACAATCATTATACGCTGATATCATATTTTAATTAAAGAATGGATATGCTCCTCCAAATCTCGATTACACCAAGAAAAGAGCTCTAAGGTTGAAGGCTAAACAATATCAGTTCGTGAATGATGTTCTTTTTAGAATGAATTATGATTCTATTCTCCTTAGATGTCTTGAGAAATCTAAAGCTGAAAAAGTCTTGCAGGAACTCCACAATGGGCTAGCAGGCAGACATTATGCTGGAGACGCTACTGCACATAAAATCCTCCACGCATGCTATTACTAGCCCACACTATTCAAAGACTCACATAGCTACGTAAGGAAATGTCAAGTTTGTCAAACTACTGCTGGGAGACAAAAGAAACCATCATTGCCGCTGCAACCAGTCAACATTGAGCAGCCTTTTGATCAATGGGGATTGGAAATAATAGGTGAGATCATTCCTCACTCTTCTAAACAACATAGGTATATCCTTACAGCAACATATTATTTTACTAAATGGGTAGAAGCAGTTCCTCTCAAGACGGCTAATGCCGAGCATATCATCCAGTTCATAGATCAGTTCATAATCACCAGGTTTGGTTTAACTTCTGCTTTAATGTTTTATAATGCATCGTATTTTTCTGGTAATGTTATGACTGAATTTGCACTCAAAAGGGGTTTCAAACTTAAATACTCTGCCAATTATTACCCACAGGGGAATGGGTTAGCTGAATCTACAAATAAAAACTTAATCAGAATCATTAAGCGAACCATTGATAAAAATCACAAAAATTGGCATAAGTCTTTAATATATGCTTTATGGGCAGATCGAATAACGCAGAAAGCCTCCATTGGCACTTCTCCCTTTAATTTAGTTTATGGGAAAGAAGTGGTTCTTCCAACTCATCTAGAAATTCCCTCTTTGGCCTTAGTTCAATATATTGATGAAGCACCAACTTCTTCCTTACAACTAAGGCAGCTGGAAATAATTAAGCTAGAAGAACAACGAGAACAGGCCAAAATAACTCATGCTCATCACCAAGCATTAGTAAAAGCTTCTTTTGATTCAAACATGATATCCAAAAAGGACTTTCAGATGGGAGATCTAGTTTTAAAATGGGACAAAGCTCATGAGAAAAAAGGGAAACAAACGAAATTTCAACGAATGTGGCTTGGCCCTTTCCAAATCGCAGAATTCATAGGTCCATCTACTTTTATGTTACAGGATTTAATAGGAAAAAGAGAGTCTTTACTTGTTAACAGACGGATCCTCAAAAAATATTTTCCATAGGAGATCATTCTTCTATTTTGTAGATTAGTTTTCTTTATTTTCATAATAAAACCAGTTGTAAATGATTACATTTGGAATTCACGAAAAAGACACAAATTCTCTTTTAGATTTTGTTTTTTCACTTGTATAAATAGAATTCTTCTAGAAAATTGATCATTATTATTGAAAGATACAGTTAAAGGCTCTAAGCCTAGAAATGATACTAGTTTCAACCTTGTAAATTTTGATAAAAAACGACCTTTAGTGGGAAATTGTTTTATATCAGTCCAATAAAAGGTATCAATAAAAAAATGAAGATTCTCTGTAGGAAAGCTCTTTCCAAAAAAATCTACCATTGTCATCCAAAGCTATCTTAAGGAAACAATGACTTCGTCCCCACCTAGGAAATTACAACGTTCAGGGAATAATCCAATGATACACTTTAACTTAAAGAGTAAGAGGTCTCATCACGAGCTGACTTATCATGATCATAGATATTATAGCTTGCTGACTTTGCCACTACTGCATACCACAACAGGGCAATGACTCAATATTGTTGCAATCAAAAGACAAGAGGTCTCATCACGAGCCAGCTTGTTCGGCAAAGTTATAAATCAAGTCAATGGCACTATCATAAATTGGCTACCAAACCAAGACATTGTTCTTTAAGGGTAAAAATAAAATGAAAGCGATAAGTGTGGATATGGATTTCTGTTTGAAAATTTTATATTTCTCTAAGTAGGATACAGGATCATTGCTGGGTAACAGGTAACCCTGTCGAGGCTATAAATGCCTGCTGGCAGCAGAGACTCTACCTACGACAAATGAGCATATTTAAAACTGATTTATAGAGAAGCCTTTGTTTTTATATTTATAAACCAAGTAGTGACTAATGTAGATACAAGGACTAGCTTGAGGAAGTTAATAATCAAAGTTAAATATAGAAGAAACGAAATATCATTGACAGATAAAAGCATGATGTACTTTGTCTTTCTATAATAAAGTTTGATTTTCTGGAAAATTTTCTGTTTTGGAATTTTAGAAAATTCAAAATAAAAGCAAAGATAACTGGTTCTTCCAAGTGAATCGCCAATTGTTGTGGCCAGCAACAACCCCCCTTCTTATTTAGTATTATCACTACTACTAAATAAGTGGGGGGCCTTAGTCAAAAAATTTAAGAAATTGATTAGTGCTTGTATTTCCTTTTTCAATAAAACTTACTATCATAAACTTAGGAGAATACCCCTTGAAAAATCTAAAAAGGCTTAAGTTATATGATAAGGTAAGATAACATCATTCCTTAAGAAATATCACATCACAAAAAAGGAAATGGATACCTCCTTACAAGCGGAATTCTAAGATTGCGAGATCGCGATGCGAAACTGCGCACTCACAATATTCATCGCATCACATGCCTCAAATATCACTTACGTTGAAGAACCTAAAACCGCCGATATGTGATGGCACATATCGCAAATCGCATTTCGCAAAAAAAACATTAACGGATGATTGTCATATGATATGCTCCAGCGATTTTGCGATATTGCGGTATTGCGATTTTGTGATTCCACGATATTGCGATCTGCGATACTGCGATCTGCGATATTGCGAAGCAAATCGTAGATCGCCTTATCGCAGATCTTTAGGGCTCATTGTACGAAAAATATTTTTCCATAAACCGAGACCTGGTTATGCGCTTTAATGTTAATCAATGAGTTAGTTGCCAATCATTAATGAAATATGGTTTTGTTCTGATCGAAGAGCCATTTCACGTAAGGTGGTATAGTTCATATGTCTTCGGCATTTAAAGCTTTCCCGTCACCTTTTTCTTATCATTATTCTCACCTCATTTGTAAAACTACAGGAACGAAGAACATAAAACTATACAAAGCAGTATTCAGGATATTATGGGAAAGAAAAGCAAAGATCCGAGTTCTGAAGACAAAGAAATGACGCCCTTGTATACAGACATCACCTGTAATAAAGATGCTGGTGTTATTACTTGGGAAGGCATGTATAGTCTACTTGAGGAAGATAATCCCAAAATGATGGAGGTTACAGCTACTGCAGGCTCACATGGGTCTTCTGAGGCATCTATTACAGAGCTAGCTTGCTCGTTCTTACACCGGATAGCGGCAAGGCCCAAAATTATTCCATACACGGACATGGTTAAATGGGTACTGGACAACGCTGACATCACAAACAGAAAATTTAAGACTCAGGGTCAAGGACTCATTGGCTCATTCACTCCACAAGATTTGAGACTCATGTATCATTTACCAGAGCCACAGGCAACTTATAACAAACATCTCATGGAGAAGTTTGCTAAAGAAAATGAAGACCTGGAAAAATTCACCAAGGACTGGTCAAGGAGGGATGAACCACTAAGAAAGGATAAACATGGTATGTATAGTACTGGTTCTCTCACCTCCCCGTATTAATTTTCTGCTGCTATGCTCTATAGACTTTTTGTGAAGCCAGACATTAATAAATTTTCATCAGAATGGCTACCATTATTGGATGCCGCCATTAATGCTACTATTGTGGATTGGGCTAAGATATTGTCTGACAACTTAGCCACATCCATTTTAAATTACCGGTCTAAAATAACTATTTTTCAGAGAATTTATCCCCCTTTCTACTTATCTGCATATGTGATGGATGCAATCTGTTATATTTCCAAGTTTCTTTTAATGGGTTGGAAATGGACGACTCAAGACCCCTTACCCATTCATATTTATCACAAAGAATTGTGGTATTCCAAGTTCACTCCATATTTTTACAAGATTTGTCATGGACTCATGTTGCCCCTGTACAAAATGTTATATGATAAAGACGCTCCAAGATTTTCTCCCGAAGCGGAGGTAGATATACTCCCTGTCGCGAGATGGTTCGAAGAAGAACTGTTTACATATGTCAGGGTATTCGGAAGTCTCGCTTCCCCTCATGTTTTACCTTTATATGTTCCTGATAAACTCGTGGCACGAGAAATTGCTTATCAAACTTGCGGAGAAGGAGGTTTGACTAAAGATTTGAAGGACAAAAAGAAGGCTATTTTGCCACAATTTCCTGTGGCCTGTGGGGCCTTTTCACTATTTGATGTAGGCCATGCATTCAAAGAAGTAAACAATATAACATGTCTACGATTGTTCAAATTTCCAGGAAGACCGTTCGACCCTTATGATATTGCTAAAAATTTCACTATTGCAGTCCAAATAAAGGTGTTTTCTAAAGAAGATGATACTTTTGATGACATGTTCCAATAGAAAGGGACACTTAAAGAGGTTCTACATTCGGCCCAGATGCGATTTCCTCCAGCAGAATTTCAAGAGTTCAAGATATACAGGGAAAGGAGGTTAACTACTATCCCTTTGGAGAAATTATGCTTGGAACCCATAAGGGAACCAACTCCCAGTATTAGTCTCAGTGGAAGTTCAGGCATAGACAGATCTAAATCTAAGTCTGGGAGAGAAACATCAGAACACTCTAAGAGGTCTAAAAGTGACCATGATAAAAGTGAAGGGTTAGTAAGGGATACTGCCCAGTCAAAGGAGCTCCCATAGCAACAGGTTTTGACCTCTTCATAGCTAGATCCTCCCCCACTCATCGTCCAACCACCATCAGTCAGAACCGAGCTAGATAAAGAATGGGAGACATTCAATGATTTAATCAATATTGAAGGACAGAGCACAAAGACACCTGTGATTAATGTACAGTCAAAAAAAGATATAATCACAGGAACAATTAGCAATGTCTCAGAAATGGAACATATTACCATTATCCCATCCTCTGAACTTATGCTCAAAATAGAGGAAATTCCTCCTCTTGATGTATTTTATAGTCCACAACACAAGGCAGTAGTGAGAAGATAAAGAAAGAAAAGGAAATTAGAAAACGTGCTCTCTCATGATGCAGAGAAATTAGACATCCTATGGCAAGATCCTACCACCGATCCCACTAAAAATCTCACCAAATTATCTCAGATCGCAGGAGCATATGCCTCTGAAATCATTGATAAAGCATTTGAGGTACAAAAACTACAAAAAGAGAAAGAAAATCAAATAAAGGTTTTGCAGCAACAACTACAACAAGCCAACGCCAACAACGAAGCATAGAAACAGCTTGAAAGATTACAGCAGGACTTCCAACAAATGCAGATAGGGTACCAGAACAGTTTGGCTAAAAGAGAAAAACAGTTACAGGTTATACAAGAGATGCACAAGGATGATCCTAAGCTTACAGAATTCATCACAGAATCCATTTCCTTAAATGATCAACTACTGCAGCAACAAGAAGCATTGTGCCAAGGAATATCACAGTGGAACTCTTATTGCAAAATAAGCGATAAAATCACTAATCAAGTCGTAGACTTACGACATGATTACAATTTAATTGATAAAAGAGTTACCGAATATTTGGCTTGGCAAGAAACAGAGGAGGGGAAAAGAACAGATGCACCAATAATCAACAAAAATCACAAAGAAATTCTCTTTAACAAGTGGGATGCACAAATCAGGAAAGCAGAGCAAGCGGCAAAAGAAGCAGCCACAGCAGCAAACAATGTTATTGACTGCATAAATGAAAATTTTCACAGGGAAAATCTAATCTCAGAAACCACTCCAAGGTATCTACCGAAAGCACAGCAATTGCAGACAGGCTGGAGGCAGAAGGCTCAAAAAAAGGCAGAATAAATCAAAAGATTAACTAAATTGAATTGGGATTCTTCTGGGCATATTTGGTAAAACCACATAGCCAGTGCATAACTCTCAAATGTATCATCAGTTCTGCTGAAAAGATGGCGCCAGCTCTTGCCGATTCCGTTTTCACAGGACAGTTAAAGTCGGAAGTCGGCCAGCCGACTCTTCTCAAAAAAATGTTGAATGCTTGTGATTTCAAGGAACAGATACACAAATAGTTAGTTGTTAGTTTTAATTTTAGATTCAGTGTTAGTATTAATTTTTCTTTATTTTTGCCTGAAATGAGGACGATCATTTAAACTGTATCCTACATTTTTGTAATAGATTATTTTTAGATTTAGTTAGTAGTATTTAAACCTTTTTCATGCATTTAGAGAACGGTCCTAAAATTTATCAAAAACTTATCATCAGAACATGCACTTTTGTACCCTTCGAGGAGGTTTTGATGAATGAATGGAACAGGATTTATTGATAACTGCATTTAATATCTACTACTGATATTGCACTTTTGTACTCTTAGTGGATGTTGGACTAAGAAGAGATAAGTCATTATTGCTTGAAGCTCATGAGTAGAACTAGTTATAAATGATACTTTTATCTATTAACTATTTCTGCCTTTGTGTTAAAGTGATATTCATGTTCAGTTGTTTATATATTGATGTGTGAATGCTTGAGTTATCATTTGGCACTTTTGTACGGTGATAGCTATTTATTTATGCTTGATATATGAGTAGCTTATTATGCGATATGGTTTTCACAACTTTTTCATCTAACTTTTTATACGAAGTGGTTTATCTCCATTGAATTCTTTTCTCATAATAGTTGAATGATCCTCATTACCAATTTTTATTTGAAATCATTTTAGATCGCATTACGGAAAGATTACATCCCGGGTTAGTATGGAATTAAGATATTTTTGTTTATTAGAATACAATTGCATGTTATTAGATTAGAGTTAGAATAAAAGCATTTCACTTAGGAACTTTTAGAAAGGAAATATCAATTCTCAACACACACACACACACACATTGGGAAACTGGTCCCATATCCCCAGTCGGACCCACTATACCAGACGGAAAAGGAGCTGCTAACCAAGGTCCGGACTGGGTGGGTATCCCCCTTGTTGTAGACCCGATTTTCAGGGCTTCAACATAGTGTCAAATAGATTCATTAGTTTTGAGTGTCCTTTTATTAATTTCTATTTATGTAAAATAGTTTGAGATATTTGTAAACCAATCTTGATATTTTTTCAAGATATTTTAGTTTAGAATTTTTATAAACACTTCACTCTTTGAAGTATTACTGTGGAATAAATTTTTGAAGATTTCTATAGTCAATTTTTCTGTACCTTAAGGTCTTTTGTATCAAGTTCAAGTAGCAGATTGGATCAAAACCATAAAGCATCATATTTTAGGATTCATGTGATGAGCCATTGAAGTGAATTATTTTCTACTGTCATTGTTTATCTTCTTATGTTTTACATGCATCCATATATGTGTCCTAAATTTCAATGATAATTCAAGATTATTATTACAGAATTTGTTAAAAACACTTTGTCTTTAACTATTTATCATTTATATGTTTTTTGCTGATTTCCAAAGTAGGGAACCCTTAATTATTCCCTCTTTCGAATGACCTCTTTCTTCTCCTTCCTTATCTAGATCAAAGAATCCTCAATTGCTCTTTATCCTGATTAATCCACTTCACCAATCAACCTTCAAAGATCTTTAGTGAATTTTCTATCTTGCCCTAAAAATATTTGTCTTTTGATCTTGATCTTGAGCTGTCTGCTTGACATATTGACTCCTTTTGCCCAATGGAAAACTAGATCTATTACTATCCATCTCTTTAAGTGATTTTTCTCACCAACCAAACCAAATCTTAAAACCAAATTTTCCATATAACTAGCCTAAAATCAAACATTAAAACAAAGTTAAATCTTATAGAGAGAGCCCTCTCTGAACCCTAGGAAGGCTAGATATTAGAGTTTAAAAGTAGGTTTGTGATTACCTCAGTGAATTCTTTCTTTAACCTTGAGAAATTACTCAGTGGTAACAGTATCAGGGTTCATGGAGATGCCCAAGGAGACACATTGGCAAGCAAACAAAATTATTTTAAGGTATGTCAATGAGACAAAAGAGTATGGTATTTTGTACACCGTAATAGATGATTTCAGGCTGGTTTGTTAAGTCACATTCATTGGGCAGGAAGTGTTTATGACAGAAAGAGCACGTCAGGATATGTTTTTCATTTGGTTTCGGGAGACATTTCATGGGCTTCCAAGAAGCAGTCGATAGTGTCATTGTCAACAAAAAAAACTAAATATGTTGCCACAACAGCGAAAATGTGTCATGTAGTTTGGATGAGAATGATGTTGAGAGATTTATATGATGAAAAAGATTGAACAACAACTATTTTCTGCGACAATAGTTCCACAATTGCACTATGAAATAATTATGTTTTGCACAAGAGGAGAAAGCACACTGATGCTAAATATCATTTCATAAGAGAAGTAGTTAACAATGGTGAGATTGTGTTACAACACTATAGGTCAGAAGAACAATCTGCAGACATCTTCACAAAGCCATTGAGACGTGGATTTTTTTTTAATCTTAGAGATTGTTTGAGAATGGTCAATGGCGAAAGTTGCTATTAAGGGGGAGCATTGGAAAATTAATCTCAACCACTACGTTAAATTTTCTAACAACAACCATTCCTCAAGTAAATGTTTTGTAGGTTTCAGATATAGTTTTCACGGAAGGACATCACGTAAATACAATTCTTAACAAGAGGACAATTACCCATTCGACAACATATTAAACTATTAAAGTCAAATGGGAATTTAATGAAGGATTGGAAAAAATGTATGGCTAAACATGTATTTTTCCAGTCTTATTCACTTCATGAAAGCTCTACAAGTTTAGAAAAACCAAATTCATCCATCCTATGTTTTAGATGTTAGTCTTATCATGTATTAATGTATTAGAAATGTATGCTTTGAATTAATATGCATGTAGAAGTATTATGTAGTGTGGCGAATATAAATATGGAAAGACATGTAGAAGTATTATGTAGAAAACAAGAAGAGAAAATAGTGAAGCAAATTTTGGAGAGCTCATGAAAACACTTTATTATAGGTAGTGTTTCACTGGTGAATGAGTGTATTTCCTTTGTTTTAAAATTATAATCTAAAATCTGGTTTGTGGCAATATAGTTTTGAAAATTTCAAGTATTGTTTTTAAAACAACTACTGGATTATTTTTTTTTGATTTTTTTTGCTCATAATTGCTCAAGTCAACCTGTTTTAATTGAAGAATGTTTCCCTGTTCATAAATTTTTAACAAGGCGGACTAAGGCAGCCGGCGTATGAAGAGAATAAGTGGACGAGGAAGGCCGCCGTATCCACTTGTAAAACAAATTCGTTGTTGCTTCTCAGTGGGCTCTTAAAGAAATTTCCACACAAGTAGACTAATTCAATCTTGGTAAGCAGAGGTTTCTACGTTCTACGTAATTTTGAACTCCATTAGTTATTTTTCCAAACTATATGCATGCATTGTTCCGGGCTTCTGGTGTTGGTTTAAAACTTTAAAATGTCACGTTGGTTTAGTAGTTTAGAGATAATATTGTATCTTTTTCTCAGTTCTAACGGCAGGGTGGTATCCATTCGCTGTAGTGTTTTGTCTCCTTCAGATACTATACCCTAAATAAAGCAATACCGCCTTTTTGCTTATTAATTGACGTACTCATTCTTAATTACATAAAGTCCAGCAATATTCTCATCCTCGGCTCCTTAGCTCAAGGAAAGACTCCTTTCCTGTATATTTCATAGTGCGGGTAGCGAGAATTTAGCCTCTTATCGCGTGGATCCAAACACCGCCAAGAGCCCTGATACCGGATATTAGTTGATATTTGTTCCGCATTGCTTTTATCTTAAAACATTGGAAAGTGCATGGGTTGAATATTTTTGGCCATAGAAAAATTGAATGGTAATGGGCAATAGATCTGGAACATTCTCGGGAACATTTTATCTATCTAAGAACCATTGAGCAAATCATTCTAAATTTAATTCCTTAAATGAGAAACTTATAATATGATCAAATAGTCTGTTTGAATTTTGGAAATTTGCATAACTTACGCATAAATTTTTATAGCTAACCAGTAAAGGTAATGTTTCCCAAGGAAACAAATGTGGGAGGGAACGATGAAAATGACAGGAACACATTTGTGCAATTTTACATGGGAGCCAACACAAAATCCCAACCTATTGTTGTTTCATGTTATTAGTTTCATTAAAAAATATGAAGTGTATATAAATTTTTGGAGATTTCAAATGTGTAATTGATTAATTGGTAGATAATGTCTAATTGGAAGTTATAAATCTTGCATCTTGGAAGAGTATAATTGAAGAGAAAAAAACATTTTTAGTAGATTAATTTTCACCATATTTACAGGGAACTCAATTCAATCGCATACAGACTTTCAAAACGAGCTCTTGTTAGATCCTGTTATACTATGAAGAACTCGATGTAACGAATTCCAAAATATGCATTTTGTTCCAATCGGCTAGAAGGTTTATTTTTTAGAATGCTCCACCAAATTTGTTCTTATTTATATTATTTCTTTTACAGTTTCATTAAAAAAAAAAAAAAAAAAAAAGCAGGACCTCTCACTACAAAGCTAACTTCGGATTTCTGGTTTTCAATTATCTTACAGCTTCCAGAAAAGTTTTGAATAACTTTCTGTGTTTTCTACCGGTTCATTTTTTTTGTGGATCAGTGTTGCCTTCTCTAACAACTTCTTTGTAAGGATTGAAAAATTGATTTTATAAGCTCTGTCATGTACTTTTGTTTATTCAAATGAATAGAAAAAAAAAATCTACACAGTAATGTATCTGGTTAGTGTATCTGGTATGGTAGTATTTGATTCCTAGTTTGCTTATATTTTAAATTTAATTTTATTAATGAAATAAGTAAATTTGAAGTTAATAGTTAAAATTGTAATATTTTTAAATTTAAATGTAAAAAGAAAATTATAAATTGTTTAATAAAAGACATTATAAATACCATTATTATTAAATTTTTATTTCAGAAATGAAATTTAAAATTTTGTATCTAATGAAAAACTATGGGGCAGGATGTCTGTTGAACTGAGGTTCCAAAGGCTCATAGACAGGGAGGACATGGTGTTCAGTGTCTGATTCTGAAAGGGATTTGACAGACACCTTATCTGACTGCTTTGACTTTTCAGATTCAACAACTTCTTTAGGGAGAAGAAAGGCAAACTTAGAGACTGGATTTTCACTAAGTTCATGAGTATGGATAGCTTTCCCTTTTGTCAAAAAAGAAGTTGGAATGGGCTTATCAACCTTTTTCAAACTCATTCTGTCTACTTTGTCAGACAGATTTGAAATCAAATGCCGAGTAGAAATGGAATTCTCTATAACACAATTTTCTACTTCATCAATCTTCTTGAAAGATTCTATAGAATAATCTTTAGCAGCTGCAGCATGATACTGTACAGAATTTAAAACATTATTTACATCATTCATAGACACATGGAATTTGTCTATCTGTTCTTTAACTATAACAGCTTTGGCCATGTTCCTCTCTAATCCAGTAACAACAGTGTTTGTCTAATTTATTTGTTCACTAACTGTTTGGACTCTCCTTTCTATCCCTACAAGATTTTCTTTTTGTACAATGGGATAGGCATTGGCTGAGTTTTGTCCTTATCCTAGGACAATTCCTTTGAAATGAGGATAACTGGTAGAGGTTTTGACTTTATTTCCATCAATAGTTGTCCAAGAATGGCTGGAAGAGGATGCAGAATCAGTCATCAAAATCATCTCTAATTCTTTGGCCTTTTTCCATGAGTAGAAAGAAATCCAGATATTTATTTCAGTCATGTATTCTTTCCACTGTGAAGCTAATCTCCTCTTCTCGTTTGTGCTGTAGGAGACAGTGAACTCATCTGCCTGAGGATGAGTATGGAGATCCCAATTTAACATTAGCTTCATCCATTTCTCCAGGATCACATGTTTATCACAACCATCCATCAAAGTATAAAACTTCTGAATCTCAGGAACATATGGTCTTTTGATGTCAGAGGGCAGATCCTTGAATCTGCATTCAGGGATCAATCCATCCTTTTGACTGTAGAATCCCACACCATGCTTATCTTTGGGAGATTGCATGTTCATGAATATTTCAGTCAGTCTAGGGTCTTCATCTTGCAGACTGGGAACTAAATGCATCATGAGGACATGTTCGTCTTCATGTGGGAAAGGGAAATCAGAACACTTTGGATTAGGACAAGGAGTGACAGAAGTAGTAGCAGGGGCTTCTCCTGTTCTAGGATTGTGGTTCTGATGTCTGAGGACCAGTGAAGCAAGAGACTGGAGATTTACAAACTGATGACATTGTGGACAGTCAACTTTGATTGGATTGAAATTTACCAATTGTGCAAGCTCAAATAATGCAATATGATTACAACTAGATACAAGAGATGAACAAGAAGTATCTGTACAGTCAGGAGCAATATACATAGGAGACTTTTTACATTCAGTTTCAATTCTACGCCTATCAATGGTAGATCTTCTTGGAAAAGAAAGAGTGGCAGTAGATTGGTTTTCTGTGATATTTGCAGAAGTGATTTTTTGTACAGAGAGAGGCTTAGGATTTGGCACTACCCAGTGTTCAGGAAAAGATAGATCCTCGCACTTAATGGCCTGGTGTTCAACCTTCTAGTTTTTAGGATCTGTCATAACAACAACACTGGTTTTTGACTCTCTGCTGGGGGCATGGAGGACTGCTGGGAATAAAGTGGTGGTATGGCGAAAGCAACCTCTAAATTGTATGGCGATATTATTTCTCTTTTTCTTCATATGAAATCCAGTGGTCTGGATCTGTAATTGCAGAATATTGGCCAATGTTTCATCAAACACATATACAGAGAAGTTGGGATAACAATCAAACCATACTGGACCATTTGATAATGGTGCAACTATTCCTCCAATTAGGGAATCTGTATATTTGTTATGTGTTATATCTCTGACAGTAGCTAACACATATGAATCAACACCTTGGTGGACAAGGGATTGGATTCTTACTCTGATGCATCCAAGATGCAAAAATTGTGTCCCCAATTTTCTTGCTTCTGCTTGAAGCTCCTTAGGATTCAACAAAGGTATTAACTATACGCGATCAGAATTTTCTTCTATAGAACTGATGGATTCTTTTATTGTTATTCTAGTGGCAGCTTTTAAGTGCCAGACACCAAGATCATTATAGACTTGGGAAGCAGAGATCTTCGGTAGAACCCATTTAGCTTGTGGCTTAGTCTCTTCATACAAATGATTAGACTCATTTGTGACACGACTACTACTGGAAGCAAACATTTCTCTGAGAGGGTCTTGGGTGGCCCTATCTTGTTCTTCTAATTCTATAAACGACACTGACTTTCTTACAGAGTCCATTTTACTTCAAAATAAAGAGAGAGTAATTTCAAGAACTGACCTTTTCTCGAACCAGATCACACAGTCAACCTTGACTTCTGGCTCTGATACCAATTTTACTGCAGGGACTTCTCACAGGTTTGCACTGCAAACTGCTCAACAGGCATGCTGGCTCACTGAGTATCTTCTTGCTTGTTTAAGAGACCCTATGTGAACCCATACACAAACCTACTCACACGTTCACACTTCTTTCGGCTCTTCTACGGCTTCCTTTGCCTATAACGGCCTACTCTGTGTCCCTCGGTGCTTTGGCGAACCTCTGGCGAACTTTCGGCGATAAAAAACAAGACAATACTACCTCAATGGACATTTTCATAAAGCTCAGAGTTACAGTTCTTGATAATGTGGAACAGAAGAACTTTCTCTCTTTATTGATATTTAGAATGATATTACAATCAGATTATAGACTTTATGGACTCATATCTCTTTTCAGAGATTGACTGCAGTGGCATTTACCAGATTTGCTACTCAATAAATGAGCGAGTGATACTGGAGGCTATCTGGCCAGATGCAGACTCTGTCTCAGATTTCTTCACAAAAAACACACAAACAGACTCGATCTATAGATCCCGCCACTTTAGCTTCACACTAGGCTCATACGTCCCAATGTGCAGGCTTGCTCAGATCTCCTAAGGACTTTGAGTCTTGGCACCGTGATGCAAGAAGATCGCGAGACTTCGTGCAGATGCAGAGCAGGGAGCTTCGGCTCAACTCAGACTCAAAACACAAAAGACTCTAGACTCTAGACTCTCTCACTCCACCTTCGAATGCGAATGAATGAGCCTTAACCCTCCTTATATAGGAATTGAGGGGGGAAAAACATTCAATCGATCCGTTGGATGAGAAACACGTGGAGGAGAATCATGGCTTTCGGGTAACACCGAAGTGACATCCGCACCGAGATTTTTCCATCCGACACTAACATGTGAAATGTGTGTGAAGTACACTGTGGATACCTTTTCTGTACAAGGCCCACGAGGAAACATCACTTATTACAAACACGGAGGATGCTTTTTCAAACAGGTGAAAAGCCCTCGGGAAAAGGCCTGTCACTGTAAAACCGTGACTGGGTATCTTTACACAGTGGAGACTTTTGTTTTAGCGGAGCCCACTAGAACCACTTGTACTGGTTTCTGGCTGATCAAGAATAGTGATTCTAGGAAATCTGATTTATGGATAATCATCATCCCATGCCTTGGTATATATTCTTCGGACAATCATGGGTTTATTTAATATAATCTGGTGTTTAATATTTGTTAAGACCAACCATTGGTGTTGCATATTTTTATATGAGTTTAGAATAGGATTTATCATTTTGTATTCTAACTGACTCATATCTTTGACTATTTGGCATGGACTGTGAAAACATTCTCCCCAACTGCTTTCTAAACAGTCATTACATTGTCTTTGGAAATAAGCTTCATAAAATTGTGGATCCATGCCATAAGCACTTAGCCCATAGTCAAACCACCAGTCTTCTATCCACGGACATGCATAATGGGATTGATTTATCCAGGTGGGTCCAAATCTAAGCTTGGTGTGATGCGTTTCACCAAGACCATCTTTATTTAACAGATTCCACCAGAGTTGTTTACATCCTGCAAAATTGAACACAGTGTCAGGAAAAATCAAGTCAGGATTATTACCCGGCCATGTCTGATATCTTCCTCTGGTATATTCTCCTAGCCACCATGTGCGGTTGATAGTATAGGATTTATAATAAATCCTTGTTCTGTCACTGCCACCAGTACAAATGACAGACAGATCACAGAAATCTTGTGAGAGGGATCTTTCAGCTTCATGTGAAGCTATCATATTAGTAGAGTATACCATGTCATGTATCAAGAAATTTCCCTTTGGGTATACTCTCCTTTCTGGTACAATATGCAAGATGTCAGTATGATTTTGCAGATCTGCATCAAGTATTTTAGTGTTGCGGAGTTGCCACGTAGGTCTCCATTTTTCTTTGTAAACTGTCCATGACTCATCGTCAGATATGGATCTGAGAGTCTCTTTCTGTTGTGCATGATCCCACTTGGTTATGATGACCATTACATGTTCATCTTCATTTACTTGATCATCATATTGTTCTTGATGCTTGATGAATTCTATACTGAGAAAATCTGGCAAACAATTTTCAGAACCCTTTATGTGTTCTACTTTGAAAGTAAAATTTGCAAAGAGTGCCTGCCATCTTGCAAATTTGGCATCTTCGGGATTCTTTATTTATTTTGAAATAAATTTATAAAGTGCATTAGCATCAGTTCTCAGTAGAAAAAACTTATTTACCAAGTGAATGGAGAACTTACTGACACAATTCCATGCAGCTTTAACTTCTTTTTCAATTGGGGCATAGTTCCTTTCAGCTTTGTTCCATACTCCTGATGCGTACTGCACGACTTGTTCTTCATGTTTTTGACTCTCCTTACTTGGCCTTTGTTTGAGGACACCTCCCCAACCTATATTGCTGGCATCTGATTCAACAATCTTAAAAGAGCCATCATCAGCAACATAAAGAATAGGGAGATTTTTTACCTTGGATTTAATATTCCTGACAGCCAATGTATGTTCTTTAGTCCAAGGTTTAGGATTTTTCCTTAGTCTCTGGTTGAGCAGAGACCTGTCAGTAGCACAAGAAGAATAGAAATTGCTTTCATAATTCAAACATCCTAAAAATCTCTGCAACTGAGTTTTGTCTAGAATGATGTCTGAAAATTTGTCTACAAACTCAAGAGCATGGCTCTGTAAAACAATTTGTCCATTTTCTATTCTATGACCCAAAAAATTTATCTTGGTCCTACACAACTCCATCTTTTTCTTACTGAGGACCAATCCATTTTTCTGGACCAATTTCATGAATATTCTTAAATTCTTAAAATGGTCCTGGAGATTCTTGGAAAATATTAGGAGATCATCAATATAAGCAAGCAACTATTCATTGTAAGGCTTAAAAATGGAATCCATTACCTTCTGAAACTTAGAAGGTGCATGTTTCAACCCGAATGGCATCACGTTCCATTCGTAGTGGCCTGCTGGTACACTGAATGATGTCTTCCACTTGTCTTCTTCTTTAATGGCTACTTGCCAAAAACCAGATTTTAGATCAAACTTTTAGAACACTTTGGCTCCAGATATCCTACTCAGCAGATCTCCCTTGTGCGGAATAGGATATGTATCATCTGCAAGAACAATATTAAGAGGTTTATAATTTATAACAAGTCTGGGAATACCTCTGATCTGTTCACTTCTCTTGTTGACGTAGAAGCCATAACAGTTCCATGGACTGTTAGACTCCCTGATCAGCTTTCTTTGCAGAAGCTGGTTTATTTCCTTTTCACAGAGCTGTCTGTATTCTTTTGACATGGGGATAGCTCTGGATTTGCATGCTTTGCCCGTATATCCTTCTTCGTAGGGAAATTCCACATAATGCTGCTTGCGATGCCAAAAAATGTTTGGTTCTTCTGAGCAACAGGTTTGTTCAAATTGTTTCTGTAATTCAGAGATCTGTCTCTGAATTTGTCGAGAATTCAGCTGATCTTCAATTCTGATCATATTCTTATGATCTTTGAGTTCTGTGAGACTGGTTTCTGCTTTGTTCATCTCTTCTTGCATTGCCTGTACCATAGTATACATTCTGGTTTTAGAAATATAAGGTAAATCAAATCGTTTGACCTTTGACAGTGATGAAGTATCTAGCTTTCCGATTAGGGAATCTCATTGAACCATGTGGTTCAGCTGCAGCAAGAAATACATTCCCAAGAATGCAATCAACTGAAATTTCACCTACAGTAAACTTCATAGTGACACACCTGTCTTCAAAAAAAAGTACAGCTTCTGGTACTTCATATTCTAAAGTTATTTCTCCTAAACCAGTGAGCTTACGAGTAGCAGTAACCCAAAATTTTGAAGGAATATCCTTTTTTGAAAACATATTAACATCTGACCCAGAATCAATCAATGCTTTTAAATGAAACATTTGTCCTTTTACCCAGACTTTAATATTAACATGATGTTGTTGATACTGGATAGCAAGGAGATGCATATCTCGAATGCCCATGCTTGGATCAGGATGTCCCTCTGCAATTTCAACTTCTTCAGTAATTTTAGGAGGAGGACCATGCAGAGTGTAATTATTTTTTCTGCCAGAAAACACAGGAGAAGAAACAGGAGAGGCTAAATCTTGTTTATTCTTTTCAACTTCTGAAAGTCTGGCTTTTAAACCGGAAATTTCAGTTTGATATGGTGTATCTCCCTACTGACCTCCCCCAAAGTGAGTGTACGAGATTTGCTATAATTATGCTGGAGATACGATCTGGTATTTCTATCATAAGAAGAATCAACAAAATTTGGCTTCTTACCGGAAGATGTACTGGAAGAGCCAGTACCATTTTTCATAAAGGCCTGTAATAAGGCAGATTTCAGGTCTCCATCCTCCATGGCACGAATTTGAGCAAATGCTTTCATTTCTCCTTCATCTGTCAGTACCATGAGGAATTTTAATTTACCAGAGAATTCTTCGGGAAGAGAGTGTCTAAGGAAAGATCTGAATCATCATCCGAACAGTCACAATGACAAGACTGTGAATCAGAACATTGACAGTAGGCATGAAATTCTTCTTCATTAGAAGAATAGGAAATAGAAGATTTAGAAGAGGAGGGAGAATCTTCAGCAACTTGCTAAATAGCAAGTCGATTATGGCAATCTTCAGTTTTATGAAAGGAAGAATGGCAATGACGACATCGATCTTCAATTTTCACAGCAGAGCTAGTGCTAGCCTGTTGTGGGTGTTTAGACTGGGATTTCTTGCCAAGGCCTCTTTTAGACTCAAGAGCTATAGGACACATATTATATGTGTGGCCAGGCTGACCACAAAGCCAACAAACAACACTCTTCATTCGGTCAAGCTTGGCATCTTTGGGCTTGATGTCCATGGGAGTATAATAATGAGTCTTTGGGGTATTTCTATAATACCCTTTTCTTCCTTTTGCTGATCTTCTCTTCTGGGGACAGAGCTCACGTCTCTTTTCATAGCTCAGTCTATATGTAGTGGCTCTGGTTCTGCGTTGAGCCTTCTTTGCTTTTCTCTTTGTCTTCCTGCGAGTGACCAAAGGATCATCAATGGTTATTCCATATTTACTACAGAAATACTTTGTACCAGGAAATATATTTAATTTATCTATGGACTTGGCCATCTTAGAGCTGGTACAGAGTGTTATCAACACCTTAGTGATGATAGAATAAATTTCTCCCCATAAATAGACTTCAAGAGGCAATGGGAAGACTTCTTGCAGCTTCAATATGTCAACTAGCTTTGAAGGAAGGGCTGCAAGGTATACCTGTTTCCACAGTATATTTTTTTGTTCTTTGACCAAAAATATTCTTTGCATCCAATCTCTGTGGAAATATTCAAACTGATTAATATTTCTACACTTCAGATTCATCAAAACCATCTCATGCTTATCTGTAAGTGTAATATGAGTACCACAAAAATGTTCTTGTATAAGAGCAGTCAATGCACCAATCATATTATTCTGAGCAGTACCATCAGGATTAAACCTTATATCACCCTGCTCATCTTTTAATGTTTCTGTTGAGGAGGTAAATCCCCTCTGCGGACAGAGGCAATCCCTACTAGCCCAAATTGGGTCTAGCAACAATCAAACACGCTACAGTGCAGGTTCCTAATCGTAAATAAACCGACTTATGAGGAAGGCTTACCTGGAATCCAACGCTGTCGTTTGTAGAAGAGGTGGTGCTCTCGTTCCTTTGCCCTGACAGATCAAAATCCTCACAATATCCATGATCGGACACCTGCACATGCAAGAAACAACACAAACGCAAGCATAAAATCCAGTATATACAACTATATGTTAGTCGAAGAGGACATAACTCATGAACATGATCAAGAACAAGAGTGGAACCATAACCGATAGTCGCTTATCATTAATGAGTCAAAAGAAGAATACAACCATAGCTTCGACGCTGAATTCTCCTTTGGCGGGTCGTCAGCAGAACATGTCTTGATAAAGCCTATCAAGGATGGAACAAGCCTCTCTCTCCGGATACTTGGCAATAGTCTCCTTGCTTGGATTTTGCCTTAAGGGAATCAAGAAGGCTCTTGCAGCATAAGGATGTGAAAGCTCTTGGGAACTTGGAGATTAGATTGCCATGGAGATGAGCAAGCTTTTATAGAAGGAGGAAGGGGAGTTGGGATCCCTATAATTATGGGATTGGCCCTATCATCAAGGAAGCTTCCATGAGAGGTGGGAAACCACTTCCTCTCTATGGAAATCCATAGCCAAACCTCCCAACTCAAGATAGATATCAGTCCAGGAATTTGTTAAGACGAAACTTCTGTCTTTTATTTTTAAAAAAAACCTCTTAATATGGTTGGCGTGGGTGCGGCTCTATGACAGAGCGCCAATTGGCGCACCCTCTTTGGAGGATTTTCCCCCTTGGCACGAGGGCTGAACTGTGGAACCGCGCCAATGGAAAAAGAGCTATTTTTAGGGTTTTTTGTAGGGAGATGTCTTCAGGGAAATGAAAGCTCATCTTCAGAGGGATGAAATGAAAGTATTTTCAAGTCTTGTCTCTTCTCACAGGTCACGGAATGAGTCCTCCAATGTGTGGGATGGGGATTGCAGGGACGGTGACAAATTACTGTGTAACAGATGCCCCCTAAAGCATGAGGCCCGAGAGAGAGAGAGGGGTGAAATGCTTTACGAGAACATGCCGACTGAAAACACTACCATCGGAAAACCTACGGAGCGAAGTACAACCGATGTCTCAGATACATGATATATATATGTGGGATGGGCGCAGCTATCCATAATAGAGTATACAATAATCTAGATCCAAGGCATGGACGCAGCCATCCAGTGAGGATCGATAAATAGACTCAGGCATGGTCGCAGCCATCCAATCAGTGAGTCATGTAAATAATCATAATAATCCACAAAATCGCAACCTGGATTACAAAAGACACAATCCAAGGTCTTGTGCTCCATCTCGACCTGAAAAAAGTACAAGTTCAAGCATGTAAATATGTGAGCTGAAGTCGAACATGCAAGAACATCGTCTGATTACCAGCCAATGATGAAAGCCGTTAATAGACGTGAGAGGTACCACCAATAATGACAATGGCCCTCAAGGTACTAAAGGTACAACCTATGGCATGTGAATCAATGAGCTGACGTCGAACATCTGTAGGATCACTCGATTGGAGGACAATGATGAAAACCCCACGTCGAATGCGACGAACCTGCCATTGAGGCATGCAGGCTCCAAGGTACCATAAGGGAGTCTCTAGATCAGCTTCCCGGATAATGAGCTGAAGTCGACAGGAAGTGACCTTGATCAAAGGTGGGCCATAATGTTTCCCACATCATCGACACGATACAGAGGAACATGATGTTTTTGTGAATCACGATCATATGAGAATCAGAGGGAGGTTGATATTTGCAGAGGTCAACTTCTCTTGAACATATAAACGACATGACAGTGGACTTGGCAGTATTCGACATCAAAAGATCAAAGGTCATGGTGACGAGGCAAAGAGCATATGAGAGGTCAAAAGGGATTATCCAAACCCATGGAGGCAAGTGAAAAACGAGATGAGATGTCCCCAACCCGACACGAATGAAAACAAGTGCCATGTTCAAGAGCGACATACTGTCGAAACGACAATGATGTTAGTTCCATTTTCCCCGCCATTTCGAGCAAGTACCCCAATTATTTTTGATAACAAGCTTGAAGGGGATAGCATATTCTTTTAATATAAGTCCGCCCTTTCGGCGAATCCATCCTAGTACATTTAACGAGCCCTAGGAAGGAGGAACTCAGAGAACGTCATTTCGATTGAATCCAATGTCATCGGGGTTTAACGAGTCTGAAAAAGGAATAACTCGGTGTCTTTTCATGTTTATAGAGTTTGAAAAGACAACAGAAAAGTAAACTCCAATGGTCCCTTTTCGTAAATAGTTCCTCAGATCCGAAAAGGTAGAAAACTATGTCTGAGAAAACCTCCTAGTTGCGATAGGCTAGGGTATTCCTTTTTGGTAAATAATCTGTCCCAGCCAGAAAAAGGGGTAAATGTATACTGGGTAGATGTCGTTTCGGGGCCACTTTAATAAGATCGAAACGACAAGGGCCTCGACAATCTTTTCATGTTTAGAGAGTCAGAAAAGAGTTGAAAGGTGACTCCTCCTGGAGGAACGAGTGGTATAAAGGGTAGCAACTGGT
This sequence comes from Pinus albicaulis, assembly GCA_034641835.2. Lineage (NCBI taxonomy): Eukaryota > Viridiplantae > Streptophyta > Pinopsida > Pinales > Pinaceae > Pinus > Pinus albicaulis. The sequence continues at coordinate 1,423,053,146 of CM076581.1, read as the reverse complement.
TCCGGTAATGGTGGAACTGCTCAAAACAACTAACGGTCAAGAGGCTGGCTAACAAGACCACTCATCGCAGCAGTTCCTCAGGAACGGGTAAAACAACAAACAGAGACATATGATCGGCCAAACGGATAGTGACGATGGAAAAACCAAGACTCATACGGGAAAAATAGAGTTGATAAAATGGCAATCACAAGAGAGATGGAGAGCTAGAAGGATTCATTTTTACACAAGCTTGAAATCAGGAAACTCTGCTTGAAGTTGGTTTCATTTTTACACAAGATTGAAACAAAGAGAAACTATGCTTGAAACCGGTTTCATTTTTACACAAGCTTGAAATGGAAACAAACTATGCTTTAAAAAGTAAGCATGCCCCCAGCATGGTGACTCAATTCAAGGTACATGTCCCCCAAGCTTCAGTCCATATGGTGACTCGGATGGAGTGAAGGTTCAAGTTACAAGATCAAGAGGAAGACTCGACTGGCATTTTACGAGAACTTATCAAAGACTCGAATTGAACAGGAAATTGTTTCATTATTTTAACGAGGTTAACACATTAAAAGAGCTATCCTCGGACATCCTTGTTTCATTTTTTAAGGAGCTTGACACAAGACAAGGAACTCTGCTCCGTCAGATCTTGTTTCATTTTTTAAGGAGCTTGACACAAGACAAGGAACTGTGCTCCGACAACCTCATCATAATGAACAACAAGTCATCGCTTCCAAGATTTCCACTCTCGGTGGAAGGAAAACATCCTGGAAGTTAGGACCCAATGCCCCCAGCACCTGATGCACAATGGCACTATCACTGGGTACAGGCATGGGGTAGGTAGCCACATAGTTGACTTGCGGTGGGGCAAATACAACGGGTGGAAAAAAACTAGGAAGGGGTGATGGTGGGCCATCTGCCACTTCAGGACCAAAGAACGAAAGCTAATCAATGGTCAAGATCCGTCCTTCATGTGGAAAACAGACCACACGAAAAAGGGAGGAGGCAAGCACTCCCATGGCATAGGTGTAATCGCGCCCCAAGAGTAGATTGAAATCCAAGGGGCCTGGAACAACCATCACGTCCATATGGATGGTTTTACCTCCCAAAGTAACAGGTAACCTTGGAAGGATCCCTAATGGTTGAATCGTTCTTCTGTTAAATGCCAACAAATTCTGCGTAACAGGCACAAGCGGTGGCGAGCCAAAAGCTTGCCAGGTAGTTGAAGACAGAATGCTAACAGACGCGCCTTCGTCTATAATGGCGCTAGGTACGACCAGACCAAAAGCCTATACTATAATCTCTAAAGGCACATAAGACAGAAGGCGGTATCCTGGAAATCGATTCCAATCAAAGGAAGCGACCAAACTACTCGGAGGGGCTACCATCAAACCAAGATGGTCTTCCCCTGGTATTACAGAAGAAGAAGGAGCATCCTCCACGATCTCCATCTCGAAGGTGGGTGGAGTATCCTCTGGGACCTCCATCACGGGAGGCGGAGGAGCAAATTCTTGAGATATAGGGACAGGAGAATCTTTCTCCAATTCCGAAGAATCTGAGGAAACCAGCAGAACATGAGGGGTGTGAGGTCCACTCTCAACGGAAAGGACCTGGTGCACCGTAGATGGGGCCAGTTCAACCGATCCCATGACCAATGGTTGGTCAGGGACGGATTCCTGAATTTGAATTTCCGAGGGAGCGAGATCGACCAAGGATGACTCTTGACCAATCATAGGATCAGCTGGTGGAGGACTCAAAGAAAGCCGATTATAACCAGCTGGAAGGCATGATGTAGAATCGGTTAAGTTGTCCAAAACTCGCTTGGCTTCATCCATATACGGACAAAGGTGAATGGCATGGTGCCCTTCACACAACTTACAGGGATTGGTAATCTTGCCCTGCTTCTTAGGAGCCTTACCAGCACCAGTTGAAGATGTGCCCCCAACCTGACTCCCAGAAGCCAAAGGCAACGACAGACGACCGTTGGACCATTCTTCAAGCACCTTGGGAATGCTAGGGAAATCTCGAAGGAGATGGTCTCCCGTGCACAACATGCAAGGGAACTTGACTTTCCGTGGAGGGTTGGAAGGTTTATCAAGAATTCTTAGGTGCAATAACCGCAGAGCTAGCCTCTCCTCTATCAGACTTCTTCTTCTTTGTCTTCTTCTTCTTCTTCTTAGCCACCTGGTTACTCGAATCCAAACTTTCACCAGGTGAAGTAGAAGAAGAGGATGCAGAAATAGGCAAAGAAGGGGAGAGGTCCACCTTGGAATCAACATGACATTGCTCAGGTGGAGGAACTGATTGAACAGTAGCCGAGAGATTTGGGACCACAGAGGTTGAAAACAACCAAACAGGCAACCCAACAGTTAACCCAGGAAGGGACAAAGTTGCCATATAAGGAGCACCAACATTTCCAAAAGGAGGAAAATGACCAGGATTCCCATCGGAGGGGATTCCTTGGTTGGTGAACTCTGGAAATGTCGCCATCAACAACTCAAAACTGCACACGGGCTAAAAACAAAGGCACATAATCAAACGGCCAACAAGAAAAGTCTAAAAGGGCGTGTGATCGCAGGTGATTTATTTTACCACATTGAAACTTAGAAACTTCACTGTTTCATGTTTTAAGAGTCGAGAAACGGATAAAAGGTGACTATCTCTTTCAGCTTTGAAGCAAGCGTGAAAGGACAAGCGCTTGGTGATCCTTTCAAATTTAAAGAGTCAGAAAAGATCAAATGACTACTCACGAATACTAGGTAAAAGGGTGTACCAAATAACCGTGAACTGCAATATACACTTTGGTTTCAAAATGAAAGAGAAATCAACCAAGGACTTGCCGTACATGCAGGCAATCTCCCCGAATGTTGTGTCCAGTGTATCACGGGTATAGGGCGGCAGACTCGGCTTCCTATGGATAAAGGATTGAAACCTAGTGGGGTCTCCCTTTATATACGCGACGGTACGGGGAGCACAAGTCCGTACTAGCGCTGTTTAAAGCCAAGAGGCGAACGACAACTACTAGGTTTTAAGACGCCGGAACACATCTCTAGCCTAGACCTCTAAATGTGTTCCGTTAGATTTCAATGTTGCCTTAGTGTAAATTGAGTAGATTTTAAAGTTGATCTTCAATTACGTTTCAGTTTTCAGGCCCTAACGAATGTGATGTCTCAAAAATCTCCTAAATGAAAAAATACATGACACAGTATATCATTTCGTTCGATGAAAGCTAGCTACCGAAGAGTTGAGAGCTTTTTACACAAACAAAATGATCAGAAGACAATCGATGATATCTCTAATGCAACTAATGAAACTAAAAACTTTTCTTTCAAATTTACTAATTACTAGCAAAATCGAAAAGATTTCAATTTGCACTAATCAACCAAAAGCAAAAGAGATTTTTTTTTTATTTTCAATGTTTGATAGCTAGATGCACTAAACAAACCGAAAACAAATGAGAAGCAATTCGAGAAATGATATTAAGAGAGCAAAAACAAGTAGATTTCACTCAGTGGCACAAACAATCAGATCTCAAATCGACCAAAAGTCTCTCAAAACCAAGAAAAGTCCCAAAGACACCAATGAGCCGTGTAATCTAGGCCCAAAATGAAGCAAAGAAAAATTCGAACGAAAACAAAATCAGTCACTCAAAAACGCAATAAAATGATAGACAACTGTCAAATGAATGCAAGGAAGCAATCCCAAAGTCGACTGAACGAACGAAAACCAAAAAATACCAAGGGAGGCTCGACTCACAAAGGCACCTAGATGCCCTAGGGCTTGTATGCAAAATCGAAAGAAATAGGAAAACAACCAAAGGATGGAGGTTACAACCAGTCAAACTAGGCTCCAGTGCACTCAAACAGCCGAAAAAACAAGATCAAAATCACAAGTCAGCCTTAGAAAGCATGAAACACAGCAAACTCTAATAGCTCACAGGATTGGCGTGATTGTGAGCTTGAAATTAGTGCCAGAAAGGCAATGGCGCGGGTGATACACAGGCAACATGCGCCAATGGCTGCGACTGTCACACTGAAAAGCGCGCCAGCTGAGTTTACTATGGAAAAATGAAAAACAAGCAATCTCAGACACAGACAAGCAATGACAAGGCTAAAACAAAGCCAAACAAACAGGAAAATCCAGCCCAAAGAGCTAACCAAGCAAGCAAGACCAAGAAATTGACCGGAAAGAGAAGACAATACTCCAAGTTGTTCAGTCCGTAAACTAAACCAGAGATTTACTGAAGCAGCGTTGATATACTCCGCTAATGCAGAGCAAAAGCGTTTCGAAGGCTATCTGGCTGTGCTTTAGGCTCCATCTATAGTTTACAAATCAAACAACAAGATGAGTCCCCAGTGGAGTCGCCAAATTGTTGAGGAGGTAAATCCCCTCTGCAGACAGAGGCGATCCCTACTAGCCCAGATCGGGTCTAGAAAAAATCAAACACGCTACAGTGCAGGTTCCTAATCGTAAATAAACCGACTTGCGAGGAAGGCTTATCTGGAATCCAACGCTGTCGTTTGTAGAAGAGGTGGTGCTCCCGTTCCTTTGCCCTGGCAGATCACAATCCTCACGATCTCTGTGATCAGACACCTGCACATGCAAGAAACAACACAAACGCAAGAATAAAATCCAGTATATACAACTATATGTCATTCGAAGAGGACATAACTCATGAACATGATCAAGAACAAGAGTGGAACCATAACCGATATTCGCTTATCATTAATGATTCAAAAGAAGAATACAACCATAGCTTTGACGCTGAATTCTCCTTTGGCAGGTCGTCAGCAGAACATGTCTCGATAAATCCTGTCAAGAATGGGACAAGCCTCTCTCTCCGGATACTTGGCAATAGTCTCCTTGCTTGGATTTGGCCTTAAGGGAATCAAGAAGGCTCTTGCAGCATAAGGATGTGAAAGCTCTTGGGAACTTGGAGATTAGCTTGCCATGAGATGAGCGAAACTTTTATGGAGAAGGAGTTGGGATCCCTATAATTATGGGATTGGCCCTATCATCAAGGAAGCTTCCATGAGAGGTGGGAAATCACTTCCTCTCTATGGAAATCCATAGCCAAACCTCCCAACTCAAGATAGATATCAGTCCAGGAATTTGTTAGGACGAAACTTCCGCCTTTTATTTTTAAAAAACACATCTTAATATGGTTGGCGCAGGTGCGGCTCTATGACAGAGCGCCAATTGGAGCGCCCTCTTTGGAGGATTTTCCCCCTTGGCGCGAGGGCTGAACTGTGGAACCGCGCCATTGGAAAAAGAGCTATTTTTAGGGTTTTTTGCTGGGAGATGTCTTCAGGGCAATGAAAGCTCATCTTCAGAGGGATGCAATGAAAGTATTTTCAAGTCTTGTCTCTGCTCACAGGTCACGGAATGAGTCCTCCAATGTGCGGGATGGGGATTGCAGGGACGGTGACAAATTACTGTGTAACAGTTTCCTTCTCCAATTTATCAATCAACGTTGGAGAAGATTCAAGTTCCCACCATCTAGCAAGTGTTCCAGTAAAACACTGAATTAATGTTTTACAGGCTTCTATTTCAGTATTGCCTGAAACACACATGAGCTTGTACTCTGTGATCATCTGATCAAGCATCTGCTTGATCTGTGCAGTAGTCAAATTGTCTAAGTTCCATTTTGTATGAAAAATAACTCATTTTAACAAAGAAATCTTCATAATTTTAGAAGATTTCTTATTTATATATAAAAGAATTAATAATGTTAATATTTAAAAAAATAAAAGATAAGGATTTATAAAAGGAATATGAAAGAACTTTGCAATGCACGCGTTTAAATAAAAATAATAAATAGATATATTTATAAATTTATTGTAATTCAGTTGTCCTTTAACATATATATATATATATATATATATATTAAAAAATAAAATAATTTTTATTTTGTTTTTTTAAAAAATAAATTTAAATATAATAATATTTTCTTTTTAACCCTTTAAATATGATGGAAACACACATACTACTATATGTTACTAAAAAAATCCATATGATTCCCTAATCATTTAAAAAAATATGATTTCAATAAATTTTTAAAATATATTTTTAATAAAAAATTCGTCATTTAAAACACACATACTACTATATGTTACTCAAAAAAAATCCATATGATTCCCTAATCATTTTAAAAAATATGATTTCACTAGACTTTTAAAATATATTTTTAATAAAAAATTAGTCATTTTTATACTATTTTTTAAATTATTAGATGTCATTTTATTTTGTTGATATTGATTTTTTTATGTTTTTAGATGTCATTTTATTTTGTTGTTTAAGATGTTGGATGTCATTTAAAGAAATTCAAACCTATCAAGGTAGTTGAAATATAAATGCTTTCAATATATAGAAATTGCTTTGTGATTTGTTTTTATAGATAAAAAATAATATTATTATATTTTTTAATTAATTTTATTTTAAAATATAATTTTGTGAAACTGTAATATAATGTAAATTATTTGAGAATTTTAATTTAAACTTTATCTTAGGTTGTGAAATTATAATCTAAAAGCTCTCTCTTCTTTCGAGAAAAACACAATACAGAAGAGTTTTCCAGAGTGAAAGGAGCTGAGAGTTTTCCATGACCTTGGGGTGGAGAGTCGTAGACTGGTAGAAAATTGAATGAAAGTATTTTCAAACATTGTGTTAAATGATAAGCTGCATTCAACTGTCGACACCTAACCTAAAATCACCGCCCATACAGTCCCAACCGACCAGTGTTGTCATCGCCCTTTGAATTTTTTGGTTCCACAGTAGAACAATATATTTCACATGCATATTTTAGATCTTCCTCATTGATCTATAAATTTGTATATCTTGCCTATGCCTAAGCATGTCAAGCCAAGCAAGGCAAGGCCTCCTGTAATAGAAATTTGTGATTAATTTCTCTAGTTTATGTGTGTTTGTTTTAATTTTTCCTCTGTCTCTATGTGAGATTTTGATTCTGGGTTCTGTTGTGCTTCTCTGATATCCAACAACTAGTATCAGAGCCTGTTATAAACCTAGTGTTTAGATATCTTTGAAGAATGCATGGAGGTCCTATAGTTTTTATCTTTTGGTTTTCAACTGCTGAACCAAGCACTGAAGTTCCCATTCTTTGTACAAGTTCGTGAGAGTGGAGATGGGGACATCGTTGCTGGTGGGCAACAATACCTACTCTCCTAGCAAATACTTCAAAAAAGGTGTTGGTTGATTGCTATCAATTAAGGAAAAGTGGTAGAAGGTTTTGAAATTCTTCACGTAGAAGCTAGTGAAGAGGTCATGAAGGTTAAGTAGGAGATTCTCCGCTGCCAGAATTGTTCGAGACAACCCACTGCATGATATTTTCCATTTCAAGAATTATAGAGCGAAGGTGGAAGGCGTGACTCTAGCATCCTTGGAAATAATAGAAGAGCCGAAGTTAGTAAAAGCAAATGGGAGTTGCTTAAAATGTTATCGCCGGAAATAACAATTTTTTATTTGGTTTGGTCATAAGTCCGCTTCAACCTTTTTATTAAAAAAAAGAAAAGGAATGGAGTAACATTTATATGTCTTAATTTTATATATGTTTTGTAATCATGGCTAATGTGTGAATTTTGGATAGTTTAAAAGTTGGTAAAGCGTCATTATTTGTTATATACAATTAAAGGAGAGATTATTTAAAGGAGAGATCTTTTGACTTTAAAGGAGATATTTTTTACCTTTGGTTTAAAAGTTGGTAAAGTGAAATATTTTGTTTTTTGGGGTGCAAATATTATTAAAAACGGAGACAACAGTTAATGATATGGAGAATTTGAGCGAGGCTAATTTTTCCCTACGGAAATCACAGATGGAGGATATACTGATTTTAAAATATGAGTATTTTCCGATTGAGGGTGTAACAAAGAAACCCTCATCGATGACAGATGAGGAATGGGATAAGCTAGATAGAAAGGATATTGCGACAATCTGCCAATATCTAGCAAAGAATGTGTATTTCAATGTGTCCAGAGAAAAGACAACAAAAGGATTATGGAAGAAGCTCCATGATCTAGGCGAGAAGAACACGAAATCAAACAAAGTGTTCTTGATGAAGAAGCTTTACAATCTCAAGATGAAGGAGGGTGCTTCAGTTGTTGAGAACTTGAATGAATTCAATATTATAACTAGTCAGCTTGCCTCTATTAAAATAACTCTAGATGATGAAATTAGAGCTATTTTGTTAATGTGTTCTATGCCAGACAACTCGGAAAATTTAATTGTGGCTATGATTACTTCAGCAGCTATAGGGACCCTGATGTTTGATGATGTTAGCAGCAGTTTAATGAATGAGGATTTTTGATGCAATTCAATTTAAGAAAACTAGGGAGGAGAAGCTCTAGCTCTAGCTGATCGTGGTAGGAGAACTGATCGAGATCGACAAGGAGGATCGAGATCGACAAGGCTGATCAAAATCAAGGAGGGGCAAGATCATATCTTTTCATTGTGGCAAGCCCGGGCGCATGAAGAAATAATGTCGAGCCTTGAAGAAAGGCAAAAAGGATCAAAGACCAACCAATACAAATCATAAGTCATCTAACACAAATGAAGGTGAGACTACTACTGTAGTCACAAATGGTGATGTGTTGTTTACTGTTTCAGTAGATGATGCATGTTTATATACATCTAGCAGTAGCTTTGATTGCATCCTTGACTCTAGGGCATCTCACCATGTACCCCATACAAATTTAGTTTTGTTGCATATAATTTTGGTGATTATAGTAGAGTGAATTTGGGGATAATCATTTTTGCAATATTGTTGGAGTGGGAGATATCCAAATCAAGATGAATAATGGACAAGATATATTGTTGAAATAGGTCAGGAATGTACCAGAAATGTGCATGAGCTTGATCTCTATGGGATGTCTAGATGATGAAGGCTATTCCACAAGCTTTGGAAAATGAGGCTGGAAAATTAGCAAAGGAGCATTGGTGGTGGCCAAAGGACCCAAGATAGGAACACTATATTAATTGAAGGCAATGATAGGAAAATCAGATTTGGTTGTTGTCACAAAAGAAAAAAATTTAGCAGATCTGTGGCATAAGTGCTTGGGTCACATGAGCGAGAAGGGTTTTAAAATCCTTGTTGGTTAAAATTTACTACCAGGTTTGAGATCCTTAAATCTTGATCTTTGTGAGAATTGTATATATGGTAGACAAATAAGGGTTTCATTTCTTAGAGGTGGTTATGAAAGAAAGAAAAATGTATTAGAAGTGATACACTCAGATGTGTTTGGACCAGTTAACATCAAGTCATTATGAGGAGCATCATATTTTGTAACATTTATAGATGATGCATCCAGGAAGGTTTGGGCCTATCCCATGAAAAGTAAAAGTGCAGTGTTTGAAATATTTCAAAAATTCCATGTTGTTGTTGAAAGAGAGACTAACAAATTTCTCAAGTGCCTAAGAACAAATAATGGTGGAGAACATTTCTCAAATGCATTCAAAGAATATTGTAACAGGTTTGGCATAAAGCATGAGAAGGTTGTGCATTGTACATCTCAATAGAATGGTGTTGTAGAAAGAATGAATCGCACCATTTTGGAAACGGTAAGGAGCATGTTGTCCAATTCCGATTTGGAAAAGCATTCTTGGGCAAAGGCTGTGAGGACAACTTGCTACCTCATAAATAGATCTCCATCTACAACCTTAGACGGAGGCATCCCTAAAGAAGTTTGGACTGGTAATAAGTTTAATTATTCTCATTTGAAAATCTTTGGATGTGAAGCATTTGTACATATTCCCAAAGAAAATATAACTAATTTAGATTATAAATCTATGAAATGCATTTTTCTGGGATATGCAATGAAGAATTTGGTTATCGTCTATGGGATCCAGTCAAACATAAAATTATTAGAAGCATGGATGTTATATTTAATGAGTCACAGATGTTTAAGAGGAATGTAGGTGAGGTGGAAGTCAAGAAAGTTATTGATAGGTTTGAAGAGCAGCATGAAGACATTCGACCAATACAGGAAAATGCACAGCAATTTAGGAGCAGGAAGGACAACAAGAGGAAAGTGATGAAAACCAAGAAGAAGGAATCTTGTAGGAACCTTTACAGGAGATTCAACCTGATAATGCACCATCACAGTTGGTTTGCAGATCTTCTAGGCCTCCTAAGTCTTCACACATGTATCCTCCTTCAAACTATATCCTATTGACTAATGAAGGTGAGCCTAATTGTTTTCAAGTGGCTTGTAAAGTTGAGCACAGTAAATAATGGAAGAAAGAAATAGAAGAATAAATGAACTCTTTGTTGGAAAATAAAACTTGGAGTTGATAAATCTCCCAAAAGGTAGAAAGGATTTCAAAAACAAACGAGTGTATACAATTAAGCATGAAGATCATGAAAAGAAGGAGAGGTATAAGGCAAGGTTGGTGGTGAAAGGATTCACCCAAAAGGAGGGTATTGACTTCACTGAAATTTTCTCAATTTTTGTCAAAATTTCATTCATTAGAGTCATTCTTGGTGTTATTGCTACTTTATACTTAGAATGTGAATGGTTATATGTGAAAACTTTTTTCCGTCATGAAGAATTAGAGAAAAAAATTTATATGAAGTAGCGAGAAGGCTTCATAGAAAAATGCATAGAATTCCTTGTTTGCAGGTTAAAGAAGAGTCTCTATGAGTTGAGACAAGCACCTCAACAATGGTACAAGATATTTGATTCATTCATGTTAGAACATGGTTTTCAAAGGTTGGAAGCTGACCATTGTGTCTATATAAAGAGGTATGATCAAGGAAAGTACCTCATATTATTGTTATATGTGGATGACAAGTTGATTTTTGGGCGTGATAAGAATATGATCAATAGGTTGCAAAAGGATTTGGGCAACAAGTTTTCATTGAAGGATTTGGTTCCAGCACAATAGATATTGGGCATGAGGATCATGTGTGATAGGGAAAACAAAATTTTGTGGCTGTCACAAGAAAAGTATATCAAGAAAGTGCTTGACAGGTTTAATATGAAGGATACCAAACCAGTTGGTACACCCCTTGCAGGCCACTTCAATTTGAGTGTTGAGTTATGTCCTAGTGATGACAAAGAGAAGGAAGAAATGAGAAATATTCCTTATGCTTCAGTAGCTGGCAGCTTGATGTATGCCATGGTATGCACACAACCTAACATTGCATAATCAGTGGGATTTGTGAGCAGATTCCTTGCGAATCTAGGAAAACAACATTAGCAAGCAGTAAAATGGAATTTCAGGTATGTTAAGGGTACTAGTCATTATTGATTATGTTTTGGTCATAACGATACTGTTCTTGAAGCTTTTACAGATGAAGATATGGTTGGAGATATCGACACCAGAAAGTCCACTATAGGTTATATGTACACAATTGCAAGTGCAGTTGTATGTTGGGTGTTAAGGCTACAAAGAATAGTAGTTCTCTCTAAAACAGAAGAATAGTACGTATTTGCAACAAAGGCTTGTAAAGAAATGTTGTGGATGCAATGATTCCTAGGAGAGATGGGAATCAAGAAGGACAGGTATGTGTTATATTGTGATAGTCAGAGTGCCATTCACTTGGTGAAAAATCCAGCATTTCGCTCAAAAACCAAGCACATTGACTTAAGGTACCATTGGATCCGACGTGTGTTGGAGGAAGGGAAGTTATCTCTGGAAAAGATCCAAATAGATAAGAACCCTGCTGATATGCTCACTAAGATTCTACCAAGAATTAAGCATGAGATATGTAGAGGCATGGTAGGCATCGATGTGACTTGATTCAAGATTCTTCATTTGGCTTCAAGTGGGAGAATTTTAAATGTGAAGCCGCATTCAGCTATCGGCGCTGAACCTAACCTCACCACCCACGGAGTCCCATCTGACCAACACCGTCACCACCCTTTGAATTTTTTGGCTTCATAGTAGAACCATATATTTCACATGCATATTCTAAATCTTCCTCCTTGATCTATAAATTTGTATTTCCTGCCTTTGCCTAAGCATGTCAAGCCAAGCAAGGAAAGGCCTCCTGTAATAGAAATATGTGATTAATTTCTCCAGTTTCTATGTGTTTTTTTTAATCTATCTTCTGTCTCTATGTGAGATTTTGATTCTGGGTTCTATTGTGCTTCTCTAATATCCCACACACTGAAATATCCCTTTGCATCTGCTCCTGAAATATATGAAGAAAATATTTTCATTCAACATGAAATCATGTGTCATGCATTTCAAAAAAAAAATAGTCCCTCATGCGGAATTTTGTTGTATCAACACATCAATGACTGACTAGCATGTGCGCATATAACTTGTAAATCAAGCAGTCAAATTGCAGTAAGGAAAAAGAAGAAGTTGTGTTCAAACGTTTTATATCTTAGTTTCCTACTTTCTTGGGGAATAAGAAATTCCATAGGGTTTATATTGATTGGAATCAATTTGTAGCCTATATTTATGAATGTTTTGAAATATAGAATCACTATTAGGAACCATGAAATCACTATTACGGGTCCCTAACTAAGACAAAAAAATTTAGTACTATTGAAAAGTTCATCTCTATTTTTTAGAAACTTACTTCCCATATTACATATATGCCTAAGTCATGAACTTCTCTACTACCAGGCTATATAAGGAAACCCAAAAATTCATGAATGCCCAAATAAAAAAGAAATACTATATTCCCTTTCTCCATCCCATCAATCCCTCCCCTCCTTCTCCTCCTTTTAAGATGCACAATGTAACTCATGTTAAAAGGGGGAGAACCAACTTATAGGTCTCTACTAGAATTGTGATGAGAAATATTTTCTTCAGATTGGGAGTTTGCAATTTCCATAGTCTTCATTTTTTAGTCTACTTTTCGAGTCTAGAACAAGACTCATCGTCAGGACAAAACCCACTAAGAAGAGAGAAACGTAGGGTTATAAATATACAGAAGAGAGAATGGAGGGAAAGCGGGGATAGGAACAGCAAAAAAATGTTTTCATGGCTATTTCAGAGGAATATTTAGTGGAAAATATTGAAGTTATATCTTACAATACTTTGCATGTTAGTACTGACATTCCTCCCTCTAATAAATCTAATTTGGCAACCCAAATCTTACTACATGACTTAAATGGTACTTCAACTCCCCAAATATTCAAGTTGATTAGGTACATCAAGCATTGTAAAGTTACTATCATAATTTATAGTGGTAGCACGATAACATTATTCACCACTAGGTATCCAAAGAAACTCATGTTGCCTCCATTTTGTAAACAATTTCCAAGATCATGATTGCTAATGGAGGTTCCATGAAATGTGGGGTACATTGTGAAAATGTAGAACTTCAAATGGGTGATTATATCTTGAAAACACACACATTTTATATTAAAATAGGTAGTTGTGACTTTAGTTTCCATCAACGATGGAATTGATTCAATTTCCAAGGAAGCATAACAAGTTCTCTAGAAATCATCAATTCACGTTGCATGGAAAAAATTCTTAAAAAAGGAAATTTTGTCATTGTTTTCCAATTTATGTCATTCAATCCTTTGAGAACCCTTCCCAATCCATTGATCATAACAAATAGTTAGTCTTTCACAAACATCAATTAGTCTTTATATACCCCCAAGGCCTCCCACCCTCTTGCAATTGGCATGGCCATTCTATTTTTCTTATAACAACTATCCTCCCACCTAACATATACCATTCTTTCCACCCATTATCTTTCATTCTTAATTCGATAGACTCCCTATTCTAGTAATTGATGATATTCTGAATGAGCTTAGAGAAATGAAATTCTTTACCAAATTTGATTTCCATTCTAGTTATCATTAAATTCATATGAAGGAAATTGATATTCCTAAAGCCTACTTTTCACACACTGTTGTGGAGGTAAATCCCCTCTGCAGACAGAGGCGATCCCTACTAGCCTAGATTGGGTCTAGCAACAATCGTCACACGCTATAGTGCAGGTTCCTAATTGCAAATAAACCAACTAGCGATGAAGGCTTACCTGGAATCCAATGCAGTCATTGTAGAAGAGGTGGTGCTCCCGTTCCTTAGCTCTGGCAGATCACGATCCCTACGATCTCCGTGATGGGACACCTGCACATGCGAGAAACAAAACAAATGCAAGCATAAAATCCAGTAGATGCAACTATATGTCTGTCAGAAAGAACATAACTCATCATTATAAACAACAACAAGAGTGGAACCATAACCAATAGTCGTTCATTAATAATCAATCAAATGAAAATTACAACCATAGTTCTGACGCTGAATTCTCCTTCGGAAGGGGTCGCCAGCAGAACACGTCTCAAAAATCCTGTCAAGGATGGGAAAAACCTCTCTCTTCAACTCTTGACGATAGTCTCCTTGCTTGAAATTGGCCTTAAGGGAATTATGGAGGCTGTTGCAGCATAAGGCTCTTGGGAATTTGGGAACTTGAAGACTAGCTATTCAGCCATTCAGCCATTCAACCCTTCAGCCCCTTCATCAATGGATGAAGGCTATATTTATAGAGGAGAGGAGGAGTTTGGGATCCCTACAATAGTGGAAGGGAGGCCTTATCCCTTGGGAGGTTCCCCATAAGGTGGAAACAAGAGGCCAAAGGAGGAAGGCCGTGGTTATTCAGTCAAAACCACTCCTGATATCTCATCCACGAAGTTGTTGTAATCGAAACTTCGCCTCTTTTTTTAAAAAACTTTCCAAAAATAGATTGGTGCGGGTGCTTAACTGGGACAGAGTGCCAATTGGCGCGGGCTCAAGCAGTTAATTTTCCACCGCGCACAGGACATAACGTGGGCTAATAGCGCCAAGGAAAAAAAAGTGTTTTTAGGGGTTCCCAAGCCAGAAATGATCAATGTAATAGAAATGTTGTCCTCATGGAAGGGATGCAATGATGGGCATTGAAAAGCACACCATAATGCCATGCAAATTACCCTCTCCAATAGGAAGTAGAAGTGGATTGCAGTGATGTGAAAATTACCTGTAAAAGATATGCCCCTAAAGCATGAGGCCTGAAAGAGAGAGAGGGGTGAAATGCTTTACGAGAACGTGTCCAACTGAAAACACCGCCGTCAGAAAACCTGCGTAGAGAAGTACAACTGATATCTCAATATACATGATATATGTGGTATGGGTGCAACCATCCATAACAGAGTATACAATAATCCAGATCCAAGGTATGGACGCAGCCATCTAGTGAGGATCGATAAATAGACTCAGGTATGGTCGCAGCCATCCAATCAATGAGTCATGTAACTAATCATAAGAATCCACAATCGCAGCCTGGATTACAACAGACACAATCCAGGGTCTTGCGCTCCATCTCGACCCAAACAAAGTACAAGTTCAAGCATGCGAATATGTGAGTTGAAGTCGAACATGCAAGAACATCGTCTAATTACCAGCCAATGATGAGAGCTGTTAACAGACGCGAGAGGAACCACCAATAATGACAATGGCCCTCAAGGTACTACAGGTACAATCTACGGCGTGTGAATCAATGAGCTGGTGTCGAACACCCATAGAATCACTCGATCGGAGGCCAATGATGAAAACCTCACGTCGAATGCGACGAACCCGCCATTGAGGCATGCAGGCTCCAAGGTACCGGAG
This sequence comes from Pinus albicaulis, assembly GCA_034641835.2. Classification (NCBI taxonomy): domain Eukaryota; kingdom Viridiplantae; phylum Streptophyta; class Pinopsida; order Pinales; family Pinaceae; genus Pinus; species Pinus albicaulis. Next base: position 1,423,037,594 of record CM076581.1, on the reverse strand, counting down.
TTCCCAGACCAGCTCCTGATAATGAGCTGAAGTCGACAGAAGTGACATTGATCGTAAGGTGGGCCATAGTGTTTCCCACATCATTGAAGAGGTTAATCCCCTCTGCGGACAAAGGTGATCCCTACTAACCCAGATCGGGTCTAGCAACAATAAAACACGCTACAGTGCAGGTTCCTAATTGCAAATAAACCGACTTGCGATGAAGGCTTACCTGGAATCCAACGTTGTCGTTTGTAGAATAGGTGGTGCTCCCATTCCTTTGCCCTGGCAAATCACAATCCTCACGATCTCCGTGATCGGACACCTGCACATGCAAGAAACAACACAAACGCAAGCATAAAATCCAGTATATACAACTATATGTCAATCGAAGAGGACATAACTCATGAACATAATCAAGAACAAGAGTGGAACCATAACCAATAGTCGCTTATCATTAATGAGTCAAAAGAAGAATACAACCATAGCTTCGACGTAGCACTCTCCTTTGGCGGGTCATCAGCAAAACATGTCTCGATAAAGCCTGTCAAGGATGTTACAAGATTCTCTCTCCGGATACTTGACAATAGTCTCCTTGCTTGGATTTGGCCTTAAGGGAATCAAGAAGGCTCTTGCAGCATAAGAATGTAAAAGCTCTTGGGAACTTGGGAACTTGAAGACTAGCTTGCAAAGGAGATGAGCAAGCTTTTATAGATGGAGGAAGGGGAGTTGGGATCCCTATAATGATGGGATTGGCCCTATCATGAAGGAAGCTTCCATGAGAGGTGGAAAACCACTTCCTCTCTATGGAAACCCATAGCCAAATCTCCCAACTCAAGATAGATATCAGGTCCTGGATCAGTTAGGATGAAACTTCCGCCATTTATTTTAAAAAAAAAATCCTTAAATTGGCTGGCACGAGTGCGACTCTGGGACAAAGCGCCAATTGGCGCGACCTCTTTGAAGGATTTTCTCCATTGCCGTGGGTACTGAACCGCCTGCTCACGCCAATGCAAAAAGGGCCATTTTTAGGGTTTTTCACAAGGAGATGTCTTCAGGGCAATGAAAGCTCTTGTTTAGAGGGATGTCATGAAAGTGGTTTCAAGTCATGTCACTACTCACAGGTCACAAAATGAGCCCTCCAATGTGCGGGATGGGGATTGTAGGGACGGTGACAAATTAATGTGTAACATATGCCCCCTAAAGCATGAGGCACGAGAGAGAGAGAGGGGTGAAATGCTTTAGGAGAACGTGTCCAACTGAAAACTCTGCCATCGAAAAACCTGCGTGGAGAAATACAACTGATATCTCAGATACATGATATATATGTGGTATGGGTGCAGCCATCCATAACAGAGTATACAATAATCTAGATCCAAGGCATGGGCGCAGCCATCCAGTGAGGATCGATAAATGGACTCAGGTATGGTCGTAGCCATCCAGTAAGTGAGTCATGTAACCAATCATAATAATCCACAAACTTGCAGCCTGGATTACAACAGACACAATCCAGGGTCTTGCGCTCCGTCTCAAACCGAACACAGTACAAGTTCAAGCATGCGAATATGTGAGCTGAAGTCGAACATGCAAGAACATCGTCTGATTACTAGCCAATGATGAAAGATGTTAACAGACGCGAGAGGTACCACCATTAATGAAAATGGTCCTCAAGGTACTACAGGTACAATCTACGGCATGTGAATAGTGAGCTGACGTCGAACACCCGCAGAATCACTTGATCGGAGGCCAGTGATGAAAACCTCGCGTCGAATGCGAAGAACCCGCCATTGAGGCATGCAGGCTCCAAGGCACCAGAAAGGAGTCTCTAGATCAACTTCCTAGATAATGAGCTGAAGTCGACAGGAAGTGACCTTGATCGAAGGTGGGCCATAGTGTTTCCCACATCATCGACACGAGACAGAGGAACATAATGTTTTTGTGAATTAGGATCAGATGAGAATCAGAGGGAGGTTGATATTTGCAGAGGTCAACTTCTCTTACACATATGAACGGCACGACAGTGGACTCGACAGTATTTGACATCAAAAGATCAGAGGTCATAGTGACGAGGCAAAGAGCAGATGAGAGGTCAAAAGGGATTATCCAAACCCACGGAGGCAAGTGAAAAACGAGATGAGATGTCCCCAACCCGACACGAATGCAGACAAGTGCCATGTTCAAGAGCGACATACTGCCGACACGACAATGATGCTGGTTCCATTTTTCCCCACCATCCTGGCGAGTACCTCTTTATTTTTACACAAGCTTGAAGAGGATACCATATGCTTGTCATATAAGTCCATCCTTCGGACGAACCCATCCTAGTACATTTAACGAGCCCTAGGAAGGAGAAACTCGAATATCGTCATCACGACTGAATCCAATGTCATCAGGGTTTAACGCAAAAAAGAAGAAATCAAAACAGTTTCTTTTCATGTTTAGAGAGTTTGAAAAGACATGAAAAGTAACCTCCAACGGCCCCTTCTCGTAAATAGTTCCTCGTATCCGAAAAGGTAAAACTATGTATGAGAAAACCTCCTAGTCGCAATAGGTTAGGTATTCCTTTTTCGTAAATAATCCATCCCAGCCCGAAAAAGGGGTAAACGTATACTGGGTAGATGTCGTTTCGGGGCCACTTTAACGAGATCGAAATGACAAGGGCCTCGACAATATTTTCATGTTTAGAGAGTCAGAAAAGAGCTGAAAGGTGACTCCTCCTAGAGGAACGAGTGGTATAAAGGGTTGCTACTGGTTCCGGTAACGGTGGAATTGCTCAGAACATGATAAAAGTTAAGAGGATGGCTAACAAGACCACTCATCGCAGCGGTTCCTCAGGAATGGGTAAAACAACCAAGTGAAGGCATATGATCGGCCAAGCAGATAGTGACGATGGAGTGAGAAAACCAAGGCTCATCTCGGCAAAAAATGTGCCGATAAAATGGAAATCGAAGAGGCATGGTTGTCTTTTTACACAAGCTTAAACTGAAACTTTGCTTGAAGTTGGTTTCATTTACACAAGCTTGGAAACAAAGATAAACTATGCTTGAAACCAAACATTTTACACAAGCTGAAACGGACACAAACTATGCTTGAAAGTAAAGCATGCCCCAAAGATGGTGACTCACCCGAGGTACATGCCCCCCAAGCTTCAGTCCATATGAAAGGCAGATGGAGTGAAGGTTCAAATTACGAGATCAAGAGAAAGACTCGACTGAGATTTTACAAGATCTAAACAAAGACTCGAATTGAACAAGAACGCGTTTCATTGTTTTAACGAGGTTGACACATTAAAAGAACTATCCTCAGGACACCTTGTTTCATGGTTTAAGGAGCTTGGCACAAGACAACAAACTGTGCTCCGACAATCTAGTTTCATTTTTTAAGGATCTTGACACAGGAAAAGAACCATGCTCTGACAACCTTGTTTCATTTTTTAAGGAGCTTGACACAAGAAAAGAACCATGCTCCAGCCAGCTTGTTTCATTTTTTAAGGAGCTTGACACAAGGGAAAGAACTATGCTTCGACCAGCTTGTTTCATTTTTTAAGGAGCTTGACACAAGAAAATGAACTGTGCTCCGACCAGCTTGTTTCATTTTTTAAGGAGCTTGACACAAGAAAAGGAACCATGCTCCAACAACCTTGTTTCATTTTTTAAGGAGCTTGACACAGGAAAACAACCATGCTCCGACAACCTGGTTTCATTTTTTAAGGAGCTTGACATAGGAAAAGAACCATGCTTCGACCGACTTCATCATAATGAACAAGAAGTCATCGCTTCCAAGATTTCCACTTCCGATGGAAGGAAAAAATCTTGGAAGTCAGGACCCAATGCCCCCAGCACTCTATGCGCGACGGCATTGTCACTGAGTATAGGCACGGGGTAGGTAGCCACATAGTTGACCTACGGTGGGGCAGATACAATGGGTGGATAAAAACCAGGAAGGGATGATGGCGGGCCAGCTGCCATATCAGGACCAAAGAATGAAAGCTGATCAATGGTCACAATCCGTCCTTCATGTGGAAAACAGACCACACGAAAAAGGGAGGAGACAAGCACTCCCATGGCATAGGTGTAATCGCGCCCCAAGAGAAGATTGAAATCTAAGGGGCCTGGAACAACCATCATGTCCATATGGATGGTTTTACCTCCCAAAGTAACAGGTAACCTTGGAAGGATCCCTAATGGTTGACTCGTTATTCTATTAAATGCCAACAGATTCTGCGTAACAGGCGCAAGCGGTGGTGAACCAAAATCTTGCCAGGTAGTTGAGGATAGAACACTAATAGATGCACCTTTTTCTATAATGGTGCTGGGTACGACCAGACCAAAAGCCTGTACTGTGATCTCGAAAGTTACATAAGACGGAAGGCGGTATCCTGAAAATCGATTCCAATCAAAGGAAGCGACCAAACTACTTGGAGTGGCTACCATCAAACTGAGATGGTCTTCCCCTAGTGTTACGGAAGAATAAGGAGCATCCTCCATGACCTCCATCTCGAAGGTGGGAGGGGTATCCTCCGAAACCTCCATCACGGGAGGCAGAGGAGCAGCTTCTTGAGGTATAGGGACAGGAGAATCTTTCTCCAAGCACGAAGAATATAAAGAAACCAGAAGAACATGAGGGGTATGAGGTCCACTCTCAACGGAAAAGACCTGGTGCACCGCAGACGGGGCCAGCTCAACCGATCCCACGACCAATGGTTGGTCAGGAACAGATTCCTGAATTTGAATCTCCGAGGGAGCGGGATCGACCAAGGATGAATCTTGACCAATCATAGGATCAACTGGTGGAGGAATCAAAGAAAGTCGTTTATAACCATCCGGGAGGCATGGTGTAGAAACGGTTGAGTTGTCCAAAAATCTCTTGGCTTCATCCATATATGGACAAAGGTGAATGGCATGGTGCCCTTCACACAACTTACAGGGATTGGTAATCTTACCCTGCTTCTTAGTAGCCTTACCAACACCAGTTGAAGACGTGCCCCCAACTTGACTCCCGGAAGCCAAAGGAAACGGCGGACGACCGCTGGACCATTCTTCAAGCACCTTGGGAATGCCAGGGCAGTCTCGAAGAAGATGGTCTCCCGTGCACAACATGCAAGGGAACTTGAATTTCCGCGGAGGGTTGGGAGGTTTATCGACGGAAGGCTTCTTAGGCGCAATAGTCGCAGAGCTAGCCTCTCCTTTATCTGACTTCTTCTTCTTTGTCTTCTTCTTCTTCTTCTTAGCCGCCTGGTTACTCGAATCCAGACTTTCACCAGGCAAAGTAGAAGAGGAGGACACAGAAACAGGCGAAGAAGGGGAGAGGTCCACCTTGGAATCAAAATGATGTTGTTCAGGCAGAGGAACTGATTGAATAGTATCCGAGACATTCGAGACCACAGAGGTTGAAAACAACCAAACAGGCAACCCAACAGTTAACCCAGGAAGGGACAACGTTGCCATATAAGGAGCACCAACATTTCCAAAAGGAGGAAACGGACCAGGATTCCCATCGGAGGGGATTCCTTGGTTGGTGAACTTCGGAAAAGTTGCCATCAGAAACGATCTTCAGAACAACACCCTAAGGAAACTAACTTTAACCAGGAATATTTCGTGGGCAGTTAATTTTTAAAACATTGAAACAAAACTCTATTGTTTCATATTTTAAGAGTCGAGAAACAGGAAAAAGGTGACTCTATCACTTTCAGATTGGAAACAAGCGTGAAAGGACAAGCGCTTGATGATCCCTTCAAATTTAAAGAGTCAGAAAAGATCAAAATGACTACTCGGGAATACTAGGCAAAGGGTGTACCAAATAACCGTGAACTGCAATATACACCTTGGTTTCAAAATGAAAGAGAAATCAACCAAGGACTTAACGTACGTGCAGGAAATCTCCCCGAATGTTGTGTCTGGTGTATCACGGGTATAGGGCGGTAGACTCGACTTCCTATGGATAAAGGATAGAAACCTAGTGGGGTTTCCCTTTATATACGCGACGGTACGGGGAGCACAAGTCCGTACTAGTGCTGTCTAAAGCCAAGAGGCGAATGACAGCTACTAGGTTTAACGACGCCGAAACACGTCTCTAACCTAGACCTCTAAATGTTTGTTAATGTTTCAATGCTTCCATAGGTAAATTGAGGAAATTTTATGGTTGATCTTCAATTATGTTTCGGTTTCAAGGCCCTACCGTATGTCATATGACAATCTCCTGTATGCAGCTATATGAGAAAAGAAAACTTTCAATTCGATGAATGCTATCTAGTTAAGGGAAGAGCTTCAAACAATGATGCAACAAACACCAAAACTGAAAACGAAACTTTTCCAAACTAGATGACTTTCACTATCCAGAAGTATTCTAAAACATTCAACGAAGCGAATTATGCAATGTAATCTATGCAAAATTCTCTTTTCCGAAAACTATGCACTTGTAATCTATGCACAATTTCCTTTTCTTTTCAAATGATAAGAATGCACTCAATGCATTTTTCGATGAAATGAGAATCTACTTAATGCACACTTTTAATAAAAGAGAATGCAATCAAAGCGATTTCTAGCTTTCAATAATTAAACAATGTGATCTAAGTTCAATGATAAATCTCAAAAATACTTTTCAATGCAATGTGATCTAATGCATTTAAACAAAAAGAACACTTTGAGACGAAAAATAAATAAATGCAAATCTTCTTAAAGAAGGATGAATGCAAAAGAGATGTAAACAAACACTAAGAATGCAATCGTTGTTTCAAACACTTTGTAACGAAATCCCTCAAAAGGCGACAAGACATATGAGGTCAAACACAAAGAGGACTTCCAAAGAAAGAGATCAAAACAAGGCATCCATTCCCTTTTACATCAAACAATCATTCAAAGAAGACATTCCAAACAATGAGCAATGTAATCTATGCTCATACAGTGAAAAGACCGGAAGGGAAAGACACACTGGTGAAGGATTTAGGGAAAAAGTCTCAATTTTCATACATCCTGAAATTGGCTCGACTTGTACATTGACAACTAGCACCAACTGGCGCGACTTGCACATTGACAACTAGCGCCAATGGCCAATTGGCGCGGGTTGCTAACTGACAACAAGCGCCAACGCCTGAAAATGAAAAAAACAAAGAATTTCTCCCAACCAAGACCAGACTCACCACTTCAAGCAGAATCTCCAAGACTCAAATGAACCATGTAATCTAGGCTCAAAGCGAGACACACACAGATCAAGCTCAGGAAGCTCAAAACAAATCAAACCCTAGTAACTCACAGGATTGGCGTGACTTTGAGGCTTAAACTAGCGCCAGAACGGAATTGGCGTGGGTAATACACTAGCAACCTGCGCCAATGGGCGCGACTGTCAAGCTGAAAAGCGCGCCAGTAGAGTTTACCAAGGAAAAATGAAAAAGAGCAATCCAAAAAGCAGACCAGTGATGATCAAGCTATCCAAAAGCCAAATTCACAAAAAGAACCAACCCAAAAGAGCTGATCAAGCAAGGAGGATCAAGAATCAACCAAAAAGGAAAGACAATGCTCCAAACGTTCAGTTTACAAACTAAACCGGAGATTGACTGAAGCAGCGTTGATCTACTTCGCAATTGCAGAGCAAAAGCGTTTCGAAGGCTATCTGGCTAACTTCAGGCTCCGTCTATAGCTAATGATCTCCAGTGGAGTTGCCAATTTGTTGAGGTAAATCCCCTCTGCGGACAGAGGCGATCCCTACTAGCCCAGACCGGCTCTAGCAACAATCGTCACACGCTATAGTGCAGGTTTCTAATTTCAAATAAACCAACTAGCGATGAAGGCTTACCTGGAATCCAACGCAGTCGTTGTAGAAGAGGTGGAGCTCCCATTCCTTAGCTCTGGCAGATCACGATCCCTACGATCTCCGTGATGGGACACCTGCACATGCAAGAAACAAAAAAAACACAAGCGTAAAATCCAGTAGATGCAACTATATGTCAATCAGAAAGGACATAACTCATCATTATAAACAACAACAAGAGTGGAACCATAACCAATAGTCGTTCATTAATAATCAATCAAAGGAAAATTACAACCATAGTTCTGATGCTAAATTCTCCTTCGGAAGGGGTCGCCAGTAGAACACGTCTCGAAAAGCCTGTCAAGGATGGGACAAACCTCTCTCTTCAGCTCTTGATGATAGTCTCCTTGCTTGAAATTGGCCTTAAGGGAATTATGGAGGCTCTTGCAGCATAAGGCTATTGGGAATTTTGGAACTTGAAGACTAGCTATTCAGCCCTTCAGCCCCTTCATCAATGGATGAAGGCTATATTTATAGAGGAGAGGAGGAGGTTGGGATCCATACAATAGTGGAAGGGAGGCCTTATCCCTTGGGAGGTTCCCCATAATGTGGAAACAAGAGGCCAAAGGAGGAAGGCCGTGGTTATTCAGTTGAAACCACTCCTGATGACTCATCCACGAAGTTGTTGTAATCGAAACTTCACCTCTTTTTTTAAAAAAATTTCCAAAAAAAGATTGGCACGGGTGATTAACTGGGACAGAGTGCCAATTGGCGTGGGCTCAGTGTTAATTTTCCCCCATTAGCGCGAGGACATAACGGGCTACCAGCGCCAAGGCAAAAACAAGTGTTTTTAGGGGTCTGCTCAGGAAATGATCAACAGAAGAAATGTTGTCCTCATGGAAAGGGATGCAATGATGGTATTTTCAAGGCATGACACTTCTTATTGGTCACAGAAACGACCCTCCAATAGGCGAGATGGGGATTGCAGGGACGGTGACAAATTACTGTGTAACACACACATGGAGGCCATTACGAGTTTTTTTTTATTCCCTTTTCCATTTTGAGTACATGTTAGATATTAGAAATTCTGATGAACTACATGCTTCAACATTTTATATATCATTTTGTCATCATATTTTTGTATGATATTCCAATCTATAGTAAAACTTGGCATGTCCATGTCATCTATGTGAATCAGGTCTTATAACTTCATTCTCATCATCAAGTCTTTATGAAGAGGTTTAAATTTTATTTTGGTGTCCTTGAAGTGGAACATTTTTGTCATATTGTTAGTAATGAAGGTGTCCAAGTGGACCCAATGAAAATTGAAGGATTGGACCTCTCCTAAGAATCTTAAAAATTTACCAAGTTTCCTCCATTTCATTGAGTACTACATAAAAAAAAAATATGGAAACATTTATACTTCCCTCACTTTCTTATTTAATAAAAGAAATTATTTCAATTGGGATGGAGCTACAAATCAAGAATGGAGAATGTCATTCTCACAACATCTTTGCTTTCTTTGCTCGAAAACCTCTTTGCTTGGAATGTGATGCGTAAAGGCTTCAATGAAATAAATATGTGAGAGGCACTTGGGAAAATACACCTATAAAAAATAAATGTTGGTTAGCATACGCGCTATGTATATATAGTTTCCTACTTCCTTGGGGAATGCTTCCATATTAAAATTGATCATTGTATCCTCAAAAAGTTTCTAGAGAAAAGGATTTCGTTCCTAAAGAAGCAAAAATGGTAAAGTTCCAAAATGTTAGTATATTGTTATGAGATCATTTATAACAAGGGAAAGAAGAATGTGGCAGCTAACACTCTCCCTAGAAAATATGAAAGGATGGGTACTCCTTTTCATTCTCCTTCAACATAACGTATTGGTTGAATTAGGTATGCAAGGAATGATTCATATATTTCAAATCCAACAACTTCAGTAGTAACCACATGCATCTTAGGGATATAATTGTCACAACAAAGAGATTTGCTACAAAGGGCATTTATATTTGAACAAACAAAGAAAATTAAATCAATTGTGCTATTTAAACTCAATGCATCTCTAACAATAGGTCATTTCAACTTTTATCAAACATATGTATAAATGAAACACTAGTTTTATAAGAAGGCGTGAAGAGGGACATCCACACTTTTGTAGCCAAATGCATCCTTTTCTAATGACGCAATGGATAAATATTCGAAACTCCAAGAAAACTATAACCTTTACCTATTACACCCACTATGGACTGGAATTTCTATAGACTTCATTATGGGGTTACCCAAATATTGAAATAAATATATTAGCATGGTTGTGGTTGATCACCTTTCTAAATATAATCATATGTGTTCCCTACAACACCCATTTGAAGATTCCATAGTCACTTGAGTATTCATAGATAACACCTTTAAACTTTATGGTATGCCATAATTTATTCTCCTAGATCATGATTTTAGTTTCATTAGAAATTTATGGAAAGAACTATTTAGGATCCAAGGAGCTCAATTACATCCTAGCACCACCTTTGACCCCAAACTAGTGGTTATATGGAATTGGCAACAAGATTTTGGAAGTGTATTTGAAGTGTTTTATTTTTTAAGATAATCTAAATGGGTTCAAAGGCTACCCCTAGTAGAATGGTGGTATAAAACAACATATCATGGTGCCGCTCAAATGAACCCATTTGAGACTATTTATGGCCAAAGGCCCTAGTTAGTACTAAGGTATAGGAGGTCAAAAAAACCCTCATAACTTAGGTTCATATTTTCCAGACTCTCAAAAATAATTTGTTCATGGATCAAAATCATATGAAACAACAGATAGTAAACATCACTCTAATTACCATTTTGAAGAAGGATGTTAGGTATTGCTTGATATGTACCCTTACAAGTATGCCTCTCTTAGATAAAATCACCACTAGAAGCTTTATCCAAAGTTTGATAGCCCTTATAAGATCCTTAAATGTATTGATTTAGAGGCTTAAGATTTAGAAATTTTAATCCACTAAAATACATCCAATCAATCATGCCTCTTTCTTAAAGAAAGTGGTTGAATCAAATTTCCATGTTCAAATTAGTCTTCAAAAATTGGATGAAGAAGGTTACATTTGCTTATAGTCTGGTTCCATCATGGAAAAAATAAATCATCATCTATGCTACTGCAATATCTAAGAGGTCATAAAAGAACGGAAGGATTCACAGTCCATGGATGCCACATGGTAACCAATAGTGATCCTTGAACAATTCCCTCATCTCTATCCTCTAGGACAAAGCTACTTATTAAGGGAGAGGAAATTTTAGGGTCCTAACCTCACAAAAACCATATATATATATATATATGGATTCTATCTCTAGAAAAAAGGCCAATGTAATAATTTGAAAGATATAAATGTAAGAAGGCCTACTATAAGGTTCCACCTACTAGAAATTTCCTTCTCTAGAATGTTCCTCGGAGGTTGAAAATATTATATGAAGATGTAGAAACAATTTAAAATATATTCAATGGATTTATTTATACTTGGATATATATTTAGTTGAAGGTTGTCCGCTTGAAGAGGTAAGTGAACATTGCTTCTGGTAATAAGAGTATAACATTCTAGTGTTATTCTAGTTCCTTTTTTGATAATTTTGGTTGAAATATGTTTTCCATAGTTAATACAAGTAATATATATATATATGTGTGTGTGTGTGTGTGTGTGTGTGTGTATGGAGTCTATCTCTAGAGAAAAAGGCCAATGTAATAATTTGAAAGATATAAATATAAGAATGCCTACTATAAGGTTCCACCTACTAGAAATTTCCTTCTCTAGAATGTTCCTCGGAGGTTGAAAATATTATATGAAGATGTAGAAACAATTTAAAATATATTTAATGGATTTATTTGTACTTGGATCTATATTTAGTTGAAGGTTGTCCCCTTGAAGAGGTAAGTGAACATTGCTTCTAGTAATAAGAGTATAACATTCTAGTGTTATTCTAGTTCCTTTTTTGATAATTTTGGTTGAAATATGTTTTCCATAGTTAATACAAGTAATATACTATTTATGTTCTGCATGTTTCCATATTTTAATAACCATCACCACAAAACAAACATTTGATCCAAGTAGGAGATGATTTTGCATAGATTGAATAAAATTCCAACCATGGAAATGTAAAAACCCCATTTTTATCCCCTTTTGGTGATGTAATCAATTATGTAATAATGCATATATTGGCATGTGTAAGTGGAACTAGCCAGACATTGAGACAACATATATGAATTTTATTTTAGTGCAAATTTCCAAATGATTGAATGAGGGAATGATCACTTATACTAATTATGATGTCATGAGTGGGGAATAGTAGGGGAAATGGATGGAAGTGTTTCATTTTGAAACTCCCTTGCCTATAATTTTGTTTGTTGGGATGAAATTAAAAAACCAACCTTTCCCATTTCCCCAACAAGTTAGTTAATAAGGGAATGTGTGTTTGATCTTCCAACTTCCCATGAATATGGAAATGAGTGTGGAATTGTAACAAATTGAACCTTATAGGTATTGGAAAGTACCTACCTAGAAATTTCTAATCTAACTCATGAGATTGTGACTTTGGCCCATGAAATATGATTCTAAGAAAGAGAGAAAGTAGTCAATTTTTTAGTAGAGAGAGTGAGATGCACATGAATGAGTCTTGGGATAATTTATAAGAGAAATTTATGCTTAGAGACATTATGGTTGGTTGTAGAACAATAGGTAATTGTTTTAATCATCTGCCCCCAAGGAAATCAAGTAGAAATGGCATCCACTAAAGTTATGAAAGGGAATTATGTTTTATAGATGTTTGTTGGGAAAGCACAAAGGCATTAAGAGGGGAGGTCATTGAGGGACCAATAGGTTAGTAAAGGGAATCCCTTATGATGTGCAGACCATATTAGAAACCACCTATGAGTTTGGTCTAGAAATTTCCATGGATATTCCACTAAACAGTTCACCACAATAGACCTACTAAATTATATTATAAAATCCAAATTCTACACTATACAAGTTTATTTCTCCCTATATTTCTAGATATGTTAATTATTGTTTTTTTTTCTTTTCTAAATAAGGATATATTTTATTATATGATACAAAAAATACAAAGGCACTGTTCAACTTCCAGACCAGAATTTTTAAGTTAGCCAATTCCGGTGGAAAAGAGAAAATTCAAAAATACAAAAATGGGGCTCCCCCTTGGGTAGAAATTAGATGATAAACCAGTCCACTAAGCATAATAGGAGTTGCCCCTTAAGGGGAAAATAACATTAAATATTAGAACCCAGTAGCCATGTTTGTTGTGCAAAATGTAAATAAGCATATAAACTATAATTAAGCTGGAAAAAGCTAGAAAAAGGAGGAACCATGGTTCTAGGCGTTATGGTCCTTTGTATCCTAAATTTGCTGAGGAGGTTACTCTTCCTCTATGTAGCAACCATAATCGAATGGGTCATCCTCTGGCTTAGAGAGTTGAAGATACAACTTAGGCATGGAGGTCGAACGAGCACCTGTTTCTTCTTCTTTGCCCCCTTCTGCTGAACTGTTGCTACCTAAGTTGTTTATTGAATCCGCCATAGTTTTGATGGGTAGAGCCACGATTTTCTGAGGCTCCTAAGGGTAAGAGGGAGAGAAAATTGATTTCCACATCCTCTTTCTAGACCCTTAACCAGAAGGGTGGGACAAGGCTTTGGGAATTCAGAGATAGATATGGGTAGAGAGGTGTTGAGGGTCAAGAACCTCTGACACATGCATGGCCAAGGAGAAATCCACAAAGCGCTCTGCCATTACAGGGATGGGAGGGTAGGAGGGTGAACTTCGAACTCCGCCTCTACGACAATGCATATGATGGCAACAAGGCATGGAGTCAGCAGAGTTCTGAGAATGTAGGTGAGGTGAATGAAATGAGTGAGAAGGGTGGGTAGTGAGGCTGTATGCAGTGTGGAGCGAGTGGGCGGAGGGCGTCTGAAGGGCTAAGAGGGGGGGCATAGGTGCAACAAGAAGTAACATAGCCCAAAGCCAACTTGATAGAGACATGGAGGGAGAAATGTTGAGAGGAGTCGATGCCATTTCCCATAAATGGCCAGGGTGCTCTATAAGCAAGATGAACAAGAGTGAGTTCACGTTGAAGGAATTAAATTTCAATTATGGCGTCGGGTTGTGAAATCATCAAGTTGTATTTAATGGCACCCATGGCAGCCCCATGTGCTACCTTGTGGCAAGGACGGTTGCACGGTGTTGGAGAGCCCATGTGGTGTGCCATATGCTCTCTACGAGGCACCCGCATCCTGGAGCCGAGTATCTTTGAGCACCAACTGAGTGCATGTTGTGCGTAGAGATTCATCATCAATGTTTTGGAGTCTGTAGGAGAGAAGGGGAGCATCATGATCCACTCCTTTATTGGCTAGGAGGTCCGCCACTGCATTGGCAGATCTGCGAACATGCTTGAAAGAGATGGTTTTGTGACAATGAAACCATTGCTCAAGGAGCTCAAACCGAGCAGCTAATATCCAAATCTTTGAAATTTTGGAAGATGAGGAGCCGAGGAGAAGGCAATGAGAGGTGTTGATGATAACTTGGGAATCTCCTTCAATTTCTAGAGGAAAGAAGTTATTTTCATGAGTAAGGTAAAGGCCTTGCATGAGACCCTCCAGCTTTGTTGAGTTTTTAGTGTACCATTCAATGGAGCCAAAGTAGATTAACAAGGGATTCCCTTCACTGTTTCTGAGAATTCCTCCAAATCTTGCTTCTCCTGGATTGCCTTTGGAGGCTCCATCAAAGTTGAGTTTGAAAATTCCTTGAGGAGGAGGGCTCTAAGCGCTGGGAGTTTTGGGTGGTCGGTTGGAAGTGAGAAAACCAACAAAGTAACAATGGATTGAGAGAGTCCAGTTGGCTCATATGATGCTCTCTTGGGGTTTAGATAGAAAGTTTGTGTCTTTCCAATGGTGTAGGGAAAGGGCCTCCTTTATGTTGTTGCATAGATTAGTCCAAATAATCTCTTGTGGAGTTGCTTGATCCCTGAAGATGCATCTATTTCTCTCTTTCCAGATCATCCAAAGGAGGAGCCCTGGTAGGAGAGTCTAAAGAGAATTGAGAAGATTGCTACTGAAGGGAGATTTCTGCCAGAGTCGAATGGATTTGATGACGTCCCCTCATTTCCTATCAGTTCTTCGACATAGGATAGCTATATTGTCCCAAAGAGAGCTAGCAAGGGGTCACATATACAACAAATGATTTATATTTTCCTCTTGGTTTTGGCAATTTGGACAATGTGAAGGGCCTATAAAGCCTTTTTTCGGAAGATTATCTTAGGTCAGGATGCGCCATTTGCTGAGCAGCCATAGAAAGGTGGAGACATTAGGCCATATGTGGGGGTTCCCGATCTGTGTCCAGATTGCATCAATTTGGTTCGGATCACTGGGGTGGAGCAGGTGGTAAGCCTCCTTAGTGGTGAAATTGCCTTGGGTGTTATACCCCCATCGGAGGATGTCCTCTCCTTCTATAGATCTGATTTTCCTTTTATTTAGCTCCCTTTCAATGTCCTCATGAGATTCCTCATTCCAATTGTCTTGCCACATCAATAACATCATGGGAGCACGTATCTGGTGGAATTGGGTTTCTAAATCCAATTCTCCATGGGATTAGCTTTGGGAATCCAAGTATGCTGGAAATTGGCCCCAGGAGGAAAATATTAGATACAATTCAAAAGACACGGGTTCCAAAATTTGGAAAGTAGCAAAGAAACATAAATCTATAATTCAAGATCATAGCTTCTGGGAAATCTGTTCAGGATCTCAAGCTCGTCTATATGATGACTCTTGGCAACAATAACCCAAATTAGCCACGCTGCTTCAAAAACCAAGATGGCAATCCATTCTCTAGAGAATGGCCTTCTCTGGAGAATGGATTGCCATCTTGGTTTTTGAAGGAGCATGGCTAATTTGGGTTATTGTTGCCAAGAGTCATCATATATATGAGCTTGAGATCCTTAACAGATTTCCTAGAAGCTATGATCTTGAATTATAGATTTATGTTTCTTGGCTACTTTCCAAATTTTGGAACCCGTGTCTTTTGAATTGTATCTAATATTTTCCTCCTGGGGCCAATTTCCAGCATACTTGGATGCCCAAAGCTAATCCCATGGAGAATTGGGTTTGGAAACCCAATTCCAAAAGATACGTGCTCCCATGATGGCATTGATGTGGATAGGATCCCAGAGCCCCAAGCCTCCAGAGAGTTTGGGTGTGCAGATCTCAGACCATTTCACAACGGTCATTTCTTATTATCTTTCTTGTTTCCCTAGAGGAAGCTCCATTACAGGTTTTAGATTGACCTGAGAACCCATTTGGGGGCGGATAACACAAATAATAGATACAGGGGCATGGATTAGAGGAAAATTTTGATCAAGACAAGGTGTCCACCAACCTTGAGAGCTCCATGAGTCCAGGAAGAGAGTCTAGCTTCTAGCTTGATGTTAATTATTATTTATTGGGTATCCATGAAAATTATAATTATGTAGAAAATAGAGAACGATGAAATAAAAATAAAAAACCACAATTAACTAAAGATATAACCCAGGAAACCCATTCAGGAGAAAACCCAATTGGGAGGTGAGACAACTCTGCTCTCTTCCACTAAAATGGATAATGGATGAAAGTATAAAGAGGTGAGGCTTGTGGCCCATGCACTTCTACGATGCACAAACCCTTTTTTTTTTCTCTCCCATTAACCATTATTAGCTACTCTGCTGATCTATGGAACAAAATTCATTTAGACATAATTGAACCCATTTTTCTCCTACTGACCCGATTAAAACACATCCTAATAGCCTACTAGTGGTAAAGTTTTAATCCTTGAAATCTTAACTATAGTTACAAAATGGACTCTTCTAGATTCTTCTTCATCATGATCATGTGGGTAGCCCATTTCCATGAATAATGGGGTTGATGTGGCATCCTCTCAAGTTATGGTGGGAAAAACACAAAGATCAACTTTTGAGTAGCATAACTTTTGCATATAGACTCTCATTGAGGTGATTCTTACATCATTGGAAAGGTATCTATGTACATAATATCACTAAAAGATGTGGTGGTTAAGTAGTAAAGCTGTACCCCCAGAAAATGTCATTTAATGCCTCAAATTACTTCGAGAAGGTTCCAAACCCAAAATTACCAAATTAGTACTCGCTGATAAAAATGTTCCTATGAGTTGATTCATCCACTTTTTCCACGCTAAAAGCATCGACATGGATGACAAACAATATAATGATCCAATCTAGATCATATTTTTTGCAATTCGTGGACACAATTGGTTGGAGAAAGAAAGTGTTGATTTCTTTATATGAACAAGATTGGTCTTCATTTGTCAATTATTTGTCTTCAAGTGGAATTTTCTGTAATGACATCATGGTCTAGCTAGGGGATGTTCAAGTGAAAATATTTAACTAGAAAATTGAGTCTATGGTTGGATGGAAAAAGGCTTACCCTCATGAATTGCACAAAGCTTTAAATTAATAGATATGTGTCTTCATGCCTCAATATACAATATAATTATTATTTACTGTTAATGAAATATTTGTTTATGGTAACATGTAAATGATTATATACCTATTAAACTGAAAATTTCAATGTTTATTCACATAATGGTTTTCTTGAATTCATATTTAAGATTAATAAATAATTTTAGTTTCCTCCCATAGATAGGAGTATTTGGCTTAATAAACTTGCCTAGTTAAATAATTCATGTTAATATTCAAGCACCAAGTACGAATGATAATAAATTTATTAGTTTAAGATATTTCAAAATACATATAGAGAGCATTTAGTTTATTTTGACATTAATATTATGATTAAGGAAGACGTCTAAATTCTTTTTATGGGCAAGCTTGTCCCTTTTCTAATTTAGTGGGTAGATTAAATTTGTCCCTAAATTGTGAATCTCATATTTACAGTTAAATTAGAATAAATCTTGTTCTCTTTATGTAAATTTTCTAGAAACTCATAACTATGCTTCATCTTTATCTGGAAATCTGAAGTCCACATATTTATCCGGAAATCTTTTAGTGTTTTCACGCTCGAGACACAAACAACCGAAAGTGTACCGTAAGACTTCTTTCACTCTCTTTCTTTTTATAATAATGGACCCGGCTTTCACTTTATCTATGGACTTACTATGACTAGCAGTACCTAAGGCAAAGACCTTACACCTTAAGGAACAAAGAATGCAACCCTTCTTTTTCTCTTTCTTTTCCTACGAGGAGCATAGGCCCATCGAGTGAAGTTGAGCTAGTAAATACAAGGACATTTATGATATGATGTAAAAGGTTTTATTTAATTTGGATTAGACGGAGTTGTCAAAGCAGAGGAGGAAATTTATGCTATGATGTAAAAGGTTTTATTTAATTTGGATTAGACGGAGTTGTCAAAGCAGACGAGGAGAATCCCTTGTAAAATAATTCAATGAGTAGAACCCACTTTCCTGAAATTTGGAAAGTGTGCGTGGCATGACTTTTAAGGAAAATGAAATATTCTAAAGATCCTAACTAGAGCTCCTCATTTGAAAAATCTATGAAACATTAGAATATAAAATAATAATGGTAATGGTCTCATGAACGGATGAAAGTCTTGATTCGATTGAAAATTCTATGGAACATTGTAATATAAAATAATCATGGTAATGGTCCAATGAACGGAGGAAAGTCTTCATGAGATTATTCAATTAATTAAGAATCAGTTCAAAAATAAAAATATATTATCTAATGTCTTGAAAAAGGGTTTGATTAATTTAATTTATTAGCTGTGCGTTAAATAATAATTAATGTTTTAATAAATATTCCCAATGATTTATTAAAATAATATTATCTAATGTTTTGAAAAAGGTTTTGATGAATTTAATTTATTAATTGTGTGTTAAATAATAAATAGTGTTTTAATAAATATCGAGAGCAATGATTTATCGATAAATAAATAAATAATAATTAAATTTAAGTGATTAGGAAATTATATAATTATAAATAATAAGTAATTTTACAAAGTGAAAAGAGAAAAAAAAATAGATAATATTAATTCCAAGGATTAATATTTTTAATATTTCATATATATTTTGATGGGGTGTATCCTTAAGTCATTTTGTGATGTGGAGATTTTAGGTCTAATGTTATTAGAACGAGACCAGAATTGACTAGCCGAGTTGTTTTTGGGTGAAATTTCCTAATTTCTAATTTTATCTTAACACCTTTCTAAGCTTATTTAAACACACCCACCCCCTTTATTTTACTCACACTATTCAAGGTGTGAGGGGAATTGAAGTGTGTTTGAGTGTATACACACTAAGAGGAGGAACCCTTTGGAGAAAATAGGATTAAATTACATGGTTTTTGTTCAGTTTAACCTTAGGTTGAGCTCAACCAATTGCTCAACAAAACCCTTCAATCAAACAACATTGTCTTGGCTAACTATGATTCAACATAAAAATGGGTTGTGGAAAGTCAAGCACCAACATTTGACAATGAAGACCTTTCTTGGTTGGATTTGGACACACCTCCATAGGCTGCAAATGTAGATATATCAGAAGCACCTGTAGCAGCTTATTAGGCCATAATTGGCCGTAATTCCATTGCAGACTTAGATGCTAATCATTCATCAAGTAAAGACCAGAAAGATGTTCAAGATGATGATTTTAGTGATGACATTGACAATTAGCACTTATAAGTTGTAGTTATAAAATTGTAGACTCTAGTATCATGCTATCATTTTATTTTGGACTATTTTAATATTGTAAAATCATTCTTTTAGATAATGTTTCTTGATGTTTTTTTTGGTTCAACGATGTTTTCCACTAAATGCTATTTTGGTTATATGAAGAGAAAAAGGATTATTGGTTATATGAAGAGAATAAGGCTTAGAGACACTATCCGTTACAGTTGAAAAAAAAAAAAATTATTATTTTTTCAGGGTCGAGCAATAACTTTACAGGGAGGCTAAGATCGTGGATCGACCCTCCGCTCGAGGACTCCTTTCCTGTAGACTGTGGAGAGCGGGTAGCGAGAATTGCTTCTTACTACGTGGATCCGGATCCCGGAAAGAGGGCAGATACGAGATATATTGCAGGGGAGGTGTCAAAAGTGTTTATAATGTCGGAGCAATGGTCTGAGCAAATGAAGGCAAACAAAAGCTGGGTCAGTGGCACCTTTGAGGCTAGATAGAGCCAGTTTCGATGATATTTCTTCCGCGTTGCTTTCGTTTTAAAATATTGGAAAAGTGCATAGCTTAGATAGCGAAATAGAATGATAATGGGAAGCACGCCTGGAACGAACGTTGTTTTCCTATATTTTGCTATCTGAGAACTATTTAACAGTTCATTATAAATTTAATCCGTTAAATGTGAAGCTTATAAAATGATCAAACAGTCTGTTTGAGGTTTGGCGGTCTGTATAACTTCCCATAAATTTTTATGGCTAACTAGTAGAGGTAATGCTCGATAATGTATCTGAGATGGGAGTATCTAGTGGTTAATTGTGATATGATTCTTTTTTTATCAAATATTCCATATGTAAAGATGATGAGATCGAAAACAATTTCTTATAATGATGTGGTGATTGGATTGATAATAAACAATATCTTATTATTAGTATATTACATTATTAGTATATTGTAATGTATATCTTGTTATTAGTATATTGTTATTAGTATATTGTAATGTATTTGATGGGTGATTGGGATTGTTATTTTTGAAGGTAGATTTCAAATTTTATTTCATTTTTTTATAATTAATTTATAGAAAGATTATAATAGATTTAATATAAGTTTAAGTATCAAATTTCTGAGATAGTTCGTATGCTTTAAGTGTGTATAGATAATTTCTCTTATATTATATTTGATGTGGCGATTGGATTGATAATAAATAATATTTTATTATTGTCTTATTGTAATGTATTTAATGTGTTGATTGGATTATTATTTTTGAGTTTAGATTTTATATTTAATTTAATTTTTTTATAATTAATTGATTGAAAGATTACAATGGATTTAATATGAGTCTAAAGGATTAAATTTTTTTAGGTACAAACTTACTTTAAAATGCACTTATCAAATATTCTATAGGTAAAGATGATGAGATTGTTTGTATGCTTTAGGTGTGTATAAATAATTTATTCTTATAATGCACTAGATGTGGTGATTAGATTGATAATAAATAATATTTTATTATAATTATATTGTAATGTATTTGATGTGGGGATTGGATTGTTATTTTTGGGTTTAGATTTTAAAGCTAATTTCATTTTTCTATAGTTTATATGCTTTAGGTGTGTGTAAATAATTTATTTGTATAATCCACATCATGTGGTGATTGGATTGATAATAAATAATATCTTATTATTATTATTATATTGTAATGTATTTGATGTGGTAATTGGATTCCTATCTTTGAGTTTAGATTTTAAATCTAATTTCATTTTTCTATAGTTTGTATTCTTTAGGTGTGTATAAATATTTTATTCTTATAATGCACTTCATGTGGTGATTGGATTGATAATAAATAACATATTATTATTATTATTATTATATTGTAATGTATTTGATGTGGTAATTGGATTGTTATCTTTGAGTTTAGATTTTAAATCTTATTTCATTTTTCTATAGTTTGGCATTAGGTGTGTATAAATTATTTATTCTTATAATGTACTTGATGTGCTGATTGGATTGACAATAAATAATATCTTATTATTATTATATTGTAATGTATTTGATGTGGTGATTGGATTGTTAGCTTTTGAGTTTAGATTTTAAATCTAATTTCATTTTTATATAGTTTGTATGTTTAGGTGTGTATAAATAATTTATTCTTATAATTCACTTGATGTGGTGATTGGATTGATAATAAATAATATCTTATTATTATTATTATATTGTAATGTATTTGATGTGGTGATTAGATTTTTATTTTTGAGTTTAGATTTTAAATCTAATTTCATTTTTCTATAATTAATTGATAGAAAGCTCAATAAGGATTTAATATGAGCTCAAACGATCAAATTTTTTTAGGTGCAAACTTATTTTAAAGTGTAAAAAATAATGTATAATTTTTTACTGTTTACATTGTATTTTTGAATTCAAAATCACCCAGGTATCACACCTGCACTAAGCTAATTGGGTTTAACTTGTCTCCTGCCTCTATCACGATCGCAACAATCTTCGTGAGGTTTGATTCCGGGTCACACATTTCCTTAACTTGTCTCCTCCCCCAACACGGGCGCAACAACCTCCATGAGGTTTGATCCCGGGTCACCTTTCTGAAGAGGTCCATCCTCAATGGGTTGTGCGAGTGGGACTTGATACATTAAACATCTTTATTATTATTATTATATTTTAAAATATATTTTTAAAAAATTTATGGAAGACTTCTTATTTCAAATTAAAGTGGATGAGGATTTGTTGACTTGTATTTTTACTTTTTTAATTGATGACCTAGATTGATTCTTAAGGGAATATGCTCAACATATGCTTAGTCTAAATGCTTATCAACGGTTGCAGTGTTTTACAAATTTTGTTAGGGTGAGTTAACTTTTAATAAATTTTAAAAATTATATTCATGCCACTTGGCTCCCTTCCCACCAATTTCCCAAAGATTTGAGATTATTCCAATTTTAATAAGTTCCTAATAATTATTTATTACATTCATTTATATATATAGAGTTTTATTTAGCAAAATGGTCCATTACTTTTAATAAATTTTAAAAATTAGATTAGTTCTAGGTGGCTCCCGCCCAACAATTTCCTAGGGATTTGAGATTATTCCAATTCTAAGAAGCTCCTCCATGATAAGTTCCTCATTATTATTTATAACATTCATTTATATATATGAAAATTTTATTAAAAAAAATGGTTCATTTTAAACTTGGAAATAACACTTACTATGTTAGGATATTCTGACACAGAGGAAATATTTAAGTATAACTTGGTCTAGCGTAGAGTTAGGTAAAGTGTGTTTCTTTACAATGTACATTTGTAACTTACAATCTCACAATTACATTTGGAAATAATGCTTACTATGTTAGGATATTCCGATACATAGGAAATAGTTAATTATAAATTGGTCTAGCGTAGAGCTAGGTAAAGTGTGTTTCTTTACTATGTACATTTATAAATTATAATCTGACGGTCACGATATGCAGTGATTTGACGATTCACTCTTTCCTTGGTATTACTGAAACTTGATCTGTGGCTTACCACCCGATTGGTTCATGATCTCTATTTAAAGAGCACGGAGGGTCATTTGTCCAGTAACCATTTATGAGATAAGTTTATGTAAATTGTCATTCTTTATATTAATAAATTTCATGAAGTGTTCGCGTTGACTCAGGCCATGGACTATTTCCCTCTTCAAGGATTTTAACCACGTCAAATACTTGTGTATTTATTTGTGATATGTTTGTGAGTGGTGAAATTTGGTGTTTGATCTAAGAAACTTCTTGTCTCAATTCCTACATGGTATCAGAGCTTTTTTGAGGGCCTCATCTGTTGTTGATCCAAATTGGTAGCTGTTTTGACTGCATGCAACTATAGTTTTCCATATCTACTGTTTCTGACCACTTTCGGGCCAGGAGAACTGCTCTGTTGTGTTTGGAGTGTTTGTTACAGTGAGGAACCCCTTTCGTTTCATGCGAAGAGGTCTCTAGTTTCCTAAGTTATGTCATTTTAGATTTGAAGGTATAAAATATTTGTTTTGCAGTTATATTTACTAATCCCCCTCTTTATTTCAGTTTATCATTTTTTTATTTATTATTACGGGATATATACCCTCTTCTATACATATGCTCTTTTCTCTGCGATTTGTGTGATCTGCAAATTAGAAATAGGAAGACATGATTTTTCTGCTATGTATGCTCTTTCCCCACGACTTTGTGTGATCTCGGGAAATCAGAAATAGCGAGAAAAATAGATAGTTTCCGGAAGGACTAACTGGAAATATAAAGTTCTTTCGTAAGGCTTGTATTTTTTATTTCATGGATTGTTGTTTTTTTAGGTAAAAACACGCAAATCGAATAAAATAAAAAAACCCTTCCTCCTTTCAAACAATTACAAAATTGTTTTACTAGCTGACTTGGTGTAAAGTTACTTTATGAGAATAGAGGTCTTGGGTTCAAGTATCTTTGTCAAATTTCTTATTCTAAAAAGTTTTTTGTTAAGTTACTTTTTCTTAAAAAGTTTTTTGGCAAGTTGCCTTTTTTTTTTAAAGTTATTTAAAAAACACATGTAAAAGTAACATTGTAAAAGCAACTCTCACTTATTTATAAAAGTGGGTCACATAAAGTAGTATTTTTTTTTTTAAGTGAGTTTATTATATTAAGTTTGGAAAAAGGGGTGAATTTTTTTTACATTACAACTTCATCATCAACTTTCAACCTATCACATAACTCCTTGGCATCTACTACAAAGTTTTTCAAAAAGGCATAACTCCTTCATCCGAAAGTCGTTTTGAGAGCCGTTTTTTTTTAACCAACCTAATTTTTCGAGATCTTTCCATTGGAGTAGATAGTTTCAACTTTTTCAGCTTTAGTTTTTAAAAAATGATAAGCACATGCCCGGTTATTCTTAACAACACTAATTATATCCAATGACTATCCTACATGGTAGACTTACTTATAAGTAAATGGATTTATAGAATAACCACATAACAAGAATCTAAACCTAATGATAGAGATAAATAGTCTAAATGGTAAAATAAACAAGATCAAGCACGAGGGTTGATAGGAATGTCCATTGCTCAAGATCTTATATTTCATATCCAGGAAATTGACTCCCTTGCTGAAGCTATGAAAAATCTAAATATTTTTTTTGGCATAAAAAATGAAATCAAAGCCCACAAGCTTGAAAATGAGTTGCTTACTTTGGACCCCAATAATTTCTCCTCTATTAATTTTTTTTTGTCCAAATTCAAGACCCTTAGACTTCTTTTAGAAGGTTGTAAGGTCAAAAAGGAAGATGGTAGCCTTATCTATTCCATTCTTACTAAGGTAGGAACTGCATGCTCTGTATTTGTTTCCACCTTCCATTCCACTAGAGAAGTGCTCATTTCTCAAGGAACAACCTACAAGTCCACCTCCTTTGATGCCTTTTGTGATTCTTTGATAAGAGAACAAGAAAAAATCTTACACCTTGGTCTTATTAATATTGGAAACTCTTCTAAGAAAGCCTTAGTAGCCCAACAACAACCATATACTTAGAATCCTAAGAAGCAACATCCTAAAAAGAATGGTCCTAAATGAAACAAGGGTCTTAAGCAATTTCAAACGCAAACTGAAAAATCTCCTCAACAAACTGATAAGGAAAATAAAAACAAAGTGAAGAAGACATATAGACATTGCAACTTTTGTAATCGTGATGGCCACATAGAGTCAAAATGTTTTAAGAAAATGGAAACCTTAGAAGCAGCAATGAAGAAGAAAAACATCAATTTGGAGAAATATTCAAATTTATCTTTCGGAATGATACTTTCTACTTGTGGTTGTCAAGAATCAAGATTTGGTTATGCATTGAATATATCTTCTTCTTCTCATTCTCATGAGCAGCTCATTGATTCTAGAGCCTCTTACCACATGGCCAAAAATAGAGCCATGTTTTCTTCTTTAAATGGTTGTAACATGAAAAAAAATATATGTTGGTGATGATAGATCTCTTAGTGTTGTAAGATATGGAACCATTCATCTAGATAATGGTCAGTATAATGATGTATTATGTGTTCCTACCTTGTCCTACAACATTCTATCTATTTATAAGATAACTCATTTAGGTGAAGGGAAAATAGTAGAATTCTCACCTCATGATGTTGTAATTAAGGACCTAAGATATCCTAAACATATTCTAGCTACTGGCATTGTTGATGATTCCACAAGGTTGTATAAGTTTGGCAATTTTGGGTCATCATGTCTTCCCTCCATTTTTGTTTCTCATTATGATGAAGTGAGCAAACTTTGGCATGAGCGATTTGGTCACTTAAACTATCTCTCTCTTCAAACTCTATGTAAAGAAAATATGGAGACAAGTCTTCCTATGGTATCTTAGTGAGATGGTGTTTGTTCCTTATGTGTACCTGGTAAAAATTATTGCGATAGTTATGAGAAACGTGCCTCTTGGCATGCTTCAGCCCTTTTGCAACTTGTGCACAGTGATTTATGTGGTGTACTTCTAGTTGTTTCTTTCTCTGGCTACAAGTACTTCTTAACTTTCATTGATCATTTTTCTAAACGCAGTTGGGTATAATTCTTAAGACTCAAGAGTGGAGTTTTTAACATGTTCTTGGCCTTGAAGTCCTTTGTTGAGAAATAATCTAGACATCACATTCTTAAGTTAAGATATTACAATGGAGAAGAACATATTAAAAAAAAAATTATCCACTTTTGCACTGAGCATGGCATTCAATTGAAACATATTGTTTCATATACTCAATAAAAAAATGGTGTAGTTGAAAGGAAGAATCACACTCTAAAAGAAATGGCTAATTGTATGGTTCAATTTAAAGGACTTAGTATTAATTTTTGGGCAGAAGCAATTAGCTGTGAAAATTATATAGTAAATCACACTCCTACTAAGGTTTTAAGGAATATAACTCTAGAAGAAGCCTAGAGCTCAATCAAACCAGATGTAAGTTAGTTTCATGTTTTTGGAAGTGAAGCTTGGGGCCATAATCTCGATGCGCAACATAAAGCCTTAGAATCGAAGAGTGAAAAATGTATTTTTGTTGGATATTTTGAAGATGTCAAAGGATATATACTCTTCAACCCAAATAAAAAATGTAATAATTATAAGAGATGTAAAATTTAATGAAAATATATCGGCTTGCAAGCCTAGTTCGACGAGTGTGACACCTTTGGCCTGCAAGCCTCATTAGGCATATGTGCCACCTCTCTCTAACTCTTTTATTTTTAACAGAATTCCTTCTAGTTCGGATGATGGAAGAGAGGATGACAATCATGCTCCACCTCCTCAAGATATTCCTTCAACTCCACATCTTCCAAAATGGGTCTGCTCTTCTCGGGATGCAGTAGGTTCTCTTGCAAGTGACCCTGCAGATCAACATCATACAGTTTCTCAGTTCGACAGAGCCTCTTCCTTATTGGCTCATGTTCCAGAAAATCCTGATTCAGACACCTTTGAATAAGCTTCAGGTCATCCATATTGGGATGCAACTATCAATGACTAATATCGTTCCTTATTAAAAAACGATACTTGGTATCTTGTTCCTCTTCCAAAGAGATGAAAAATTTTCAGATGCATATGGGTTTACAGAATAAATCTCATCTTGTTGCTAAATAATTTTCACAAGTTGAGGGCATTGACTATACTAAAACCTTCTCCTCTGTTGCCAAAATGAATTCTATCTACCTTGTTCTTTCCCTTGTTGCCTCTTTCAAATGGGAAGTCCATCATATGGATATTAAATCTGCCTTATTACATGGGGATTTTCATGAATAAATCTACATGGAACAACCCCCCAGCTTTATCCAAAACAACTATGGCCTTGTATGTCGCCTTAGGAAGTTTCTTTATGGTCTCAAAAAAAATCTTGGGTTTGGTATGCCAAAATGGATAGCTTTCTCTTAGATAATGGATTTTCTAGATGACATTCCAACAACATTGTCTACACCAAGAAAGTGGGTAATTCCTTAATCATCCTTGTTATTTGTGTAGATGATATTATCCTTACTGGTAGTGATCCCAACCATATACACCATGTGAAGTCTAGCCTCAAAAATAAGTTTGAAATGAAAAACTTTGGACACTTGAATTATTTCCTTGGTCTTCAATTCTTGCAATCCAAAGAAGTGATTACCCTTTTTCAGTCCAAGTATGCATGTGATATTCTACGCAAATTTCACATGGAAGACTATAAGTGAGTCCCTTCTCCCTTTCAGTCTGGAAACAAGCTTTCAGTCACTTGTACTTCCCATGAAGTTGATGCTACCTTATATCGTCAACGTTTTGGTAAACTTCTATATCTAACCCATACTCGTTCTGACCTTTCCTTTACCATTGGTCTTGTTGATCGGTTTATTAACCAACCTCACGAAAGTCGATATAAATAAGCTAAAAGAATACTTCAATATATTCGAGGTACAGTTCAGTTTGGGATTTAATAGAGTGCAGGATCATCTCCATTATTGATTGGTTTCACTGATTCTGATTGGGCTGTTGACCCTGATGATTGAAATTCTATTGCAGTTTATGTATTCACTCTTGGTTCAGGACCTATTACATGGTATCGCAGGAAACA
The DNA here is from genome assembly GCA_034641835.2 of Pinus albicaulis. NCBI lineage: Eukaryota > Viridiplantae > Streptophyta > Pinopsida > Pinales > Pinaceae > Pinus > Pinus albicaulis. Next base: position 1,423,009,590 of record CM076581.1, on the reverse strand, counting down.
AAGTGTCATCTCTCTTTATTTGGCAGAAGAAGAGTATCGTGGTGTTTTTGAAGCCAACAAGGAAGCCCTGTGGCATTGTCAGATCCTATCTGAATTTGGTCTTCATCAACAACATCAAAATACACTTTGGTGTGATAATCAGAGTGTGCTTCAACTATGCAAATATCTAGTTAATCATTAGCATATGAAACAAATTGAGCTACACATACACTTCATCATAAATATCATTCATGATCGTGTTCTTGTAGTACATTATTGTTCAACCAATGATAAAGTTGATGATATCTTTACAAAGGCTCTCACAAAAGCGAAGTTTACCAAACTTTGATCTATGCTTGGATTTCAAGAAAGTTATCGTTAAGGGGGGATAGGCTCTAATGCCTCCTTCCTTCTCCTATTGCGTCACCTTTGTAAATCATTCAATCCTATCCCAATTTGTCCTTAAGGGGGATGTTAGGATATTTCGACACATACGAAATGGTTTCCTATTGTGTCACATTTGTAAATCCTTCAATCCTATCCCATTTTTTTCTTAAGGGGGGATGTTAGGATATTCCGACACATAGGAAATAGTTAAGTATAACTTGTTATTGCGTAGAGTTAGGTAAAGTGTGTTTCTTTACTATGTACATTTGTAACTTGTAATCTGGCAATCACGATATGTAGTGATATGATGGTTCACTCTCTCCTTGGTATTACCAACACTTGATCCATGGCTTTACACCCGATTGGTCCATGATTTCTATTTAAAGAGCATGGAGGGTCATTTGTATGGTAACCGTTTATGAGATAAGCTTCTGTAAATTTTATTTATTTGTATTAATAAATTTCCTGAAATGGCTGTGTTGGCTCAAGCTATGGACTGTTTCCCTCTTCGAGGGTTTTAACCACGTCAAATACTCATGTACTGATATGTGATCTGTTTTTTAGCGGTGACCTTTGATGTTTGATCTAAGGAACTTACGGTGTAAATTCCTACATACTATAGTGAGCAGAATCGGTTTGTTAATTGGTTGAGTTGTTGAGATAATTTCTCAATAACCAATCTATTTTTTTGGAATTCGTTGGATTTCATAAGCACCATAAATATGTAATGTATTTGTAATGTAATAGACAAATAATTTATGTGTCGTGTGCAATTCATGTTTTTCCTTCTTGGTATCAGAGTTGGTAGCTCTGGTTTTACTCCTCATAGTAGGGCCCACGAAAATGTGAGAGTTTGTGAATTTTTGTGATGTCAACAAGTGTGAAGTCTATCCATGGGGCGCCCCCTTCTCGTGCGTGATAAAACATTTGAAAATAAAATTCATATGTCATGAATTTTCCTATTGCAGTAGATGAGCACTAATGGTTTTTCGCTCAATTTTTTCTGCCCAAATTCAATTATATTAATATCTCTGATGCCTAGCGTTACATGTGTGTCGAACAAGATCAGTTAGTGCCATGCATAATAAGTATGAAAGTCTCAGAGAGAAGATCCTGATGCTGGTTGTTTTTTGTTTCACATTTGGAGTGACTCTAAAGGATGGACTTTTCTATATTGGTGGGTTCTATCTAACAGAAATCATGCATGATATCTATAGAACCGTTTGCATGACTGGTCTACTACACGACTAGAAAATTTTCTCACACTAATTTTATTTTTCCAGTATTAACCAACGAGTCAAGTGTTCATGTGTGGGGAGTCAATATACAGGAAAGAAAGTGTTGTAAACTGTGAGTCTGTATTACAATAATTAAGTTAATCAATTATGATGGAGTGATGAATGTGGACTGTTGAGAAGTAGAGTTAGTCATCAGATCTATCACAAGAGTTGTGAGGATAGTGCACGAGGTAACAATTAAGATTTGTTGTTTATTTTAAACATGGAACAAACATATTTTGAAAAACTTAATGGATTGAGCTTCCACAACTAGAAGGTAAAATTCCAAATTCATTTAATGCATAAAAACTTATGGGGTTTAGTTAAAGGAATGGAATCAACACCTCAAGACCCTAAATTATTAGTCGATTGGCTGAAAAGGGAAGAGAAATCTAAATCCATTATAGGCCTCTCATTGTCAAATTCACAACTTCATCTCATAGATTTGGAAAAATATTCTACAAAAATATGGGAAGAGTTAAGAAAAATATTGGGGAAAAGGTTGTGAATGAAAAATTATCCTTGAAATTATAGCAATGCAATCTTAAGATGCATGAAGGGGTGAGGGGGTATCATTTTATACACATATAAATGATTTAAAATCTCTCATAAGGAAGTTGGGGGAAACTGAGGTAAAAATAGAAGATGAAGATGCCAAGGCTATTTTGCTAAACAATTTATCTTCCAATTATGATAATGTTATTTTCACCTTAATTCAATTTTCTTCTAAATCACTAGATGGAATGGTAACAACTCTCTTAGCAGAAGAAAAGATAATGAAAAAAAGTTATGGAGAGAATAATTCACAACCTGAGATAACGCTATTCTCCAGGGCAGGGTGAATAAACAAAAAAAGGAATTCATTCAAATGCTTTTATTGTCAAAAACACAGACACAACATTTAATTATAAAAATCGTGCCAAATATCTCTCAAATGGGAAATTAAAAGAATTTTCTAACACAACTACTTTTGAAGACTTGCAAAAAGACAACTTTGAGGACTTCTCAGATTATGATAGCAACGATGAGTTCAATGCATGACCTCTCAAAATATTTTAAGATATCAATGATATTTGGTGCAGAATCAATTATGAAGAGTGTTGCATAATTCAAATTAGTGGATTTTGGCATGCATAAAACCTTGAACACATCATTAGTTTCATCGTGTTTAATCCGTTATGGTTTGTTGTTATTGGCTCCGAAACCCATGAAAAACGACTATAGGTTACAGTTTGAGATCCATGTGTGTGAAATTGTTCAAGTTGTTAGATCAAATTTTCAACACATTCAGTATCCAAACATCCATCCTAGCAACTGACAGATAGTCGAAAGCGAAATATATGCCAAATGGTGGTTGGTCCATAGGATGGTTCATTACCTTACAAATCTCATCACAAAAGCCCCGACAAGCTGAGTTGTCAATATTGTTGATATTACAATGTTCATCAATCATGGTGATATGAAAACATTTTTAAATGTAGTTCAAGTGACAACTCGAAGAAGTGGTGGTGAAGAAAGAGAGATGTTTGCAAGACTCAAAAGTGGACGTGAATGTTGATGAAGACTAGTGAGACAAAGAACAATTATTTTGTTGTAATATGTGTTATCTATATTATAATTTTTTTATTTATGTAATAATGTAAGCGTTAAAAGGGGGACTTGGAAATAACACTTACTATAGTAGGTAGATTTGGTTTGTTAGTTGGGTAAGTTGTCGAGATAATTTCTCAACAACCAATCTCTTTGTTTGGAATTGTTTGGATCTCATAAGCATCATAAATATTTAATTTATTTTTAATGTAATAGACGAATAATTTATGTGTGGTGTTCAATTCTTTTTTTTCCTTCTTTTGCAATAAGATGTGTAATTTATTTATTTTTTCTAAAGTTAAAGTTTACCGATGACCTTTTTATATATGGTTAATTAGATAAATGTGTGTATTGGTAAGAAATACTTAGCATTGGAATTTTGTTTTTCCTTCTTTTGTAATAAGATGTGTAATTCCTTTTTTTTTTTAAGTTAAAGTTTACCCATGACCAATAATATTTTTAATGTGATTGTACTAGTTTACTGATAACTCATAATGGATATTTTGTTCTATATAATATTAAAATATTTCTTTTAACATTTTTTTTTTCTCTCTCTCTATACATACATACATACATAGATATATATATATATATATATATATATATATATATATATATATATAGATATATATGACGCTGATATCACGTGTTAAAATAATTTTGAAAAGTATAGGGTTTAAAATATTACTCAAGTATTTTATTTAACTTCAAATTACTTTACATGAAATTATATTAGGTCATATGAGGGTAAAACATACTTACTAACCCCCTTCACACTTGGTTGTAAAACGAGCCTCTTGGCTCAATAAATAAATTTGAATTTTGGATAACAAATTAAATGACATTTGTAATGGTTAATTGTATTATTAGTAATATATATATATATATATATATATATATATATATATATATATAAATTTTTTTGAAAGTGAGAATGAAAAACATCAAAAACATACTATTATTATTAATTTTTAATCAAAAAATTAATGAGATTTGAAAGTATAAATCTAATCAGAAACCATTTATCCTTTTGAACAATGAAAAATTGTTTGTTTGTTTGTTTTAAATAAATATATGTTATGTTATTTTAATAATTTTTTAAGATTTGTTTTTTGTTTAATATATATATATATATATATATATATATATATATATATATATATATATATATATATATATATATATATAAACATGTACATTATAATACTTTTTATCTTAGTTTGTTATTAGGGAAGCCAAACCATTTGCGGAAGAGTAGTTCTTTAGTCCAAAATATTACATAATACTCATAAAAGCTAGATGTAGGATATATCTCAATATATGTTTTAAGTCTTTCATGCAAACATATAATACTAGTAGCAGAAAAAAGGAAATGATGTTGTCGACGACTTGTGATATCAATGTATTATAGAATCCATATAAAACCATTGTTGCAAAAAAAATGAGGACTCATAGCTCAGATTAAGTAGAATATGGCAATTAGTTTTTTTGGAGTTCCTAGTCTAGTTAAGCCTTTTCACTTTGAAAGGAGAGCTTCAATTGATGCTAATCTATGAGCCATGTCCTTCTATTCTAGGGACATTTCTCCATTTTTCTCATCTATGATACTCAATTGAAAAGAGATCTTGCTTTTTCTATCCTCTTTCTCCTCCAAGGATTTACAAATGAGAGTTCTAATGTGCTAGTAGAGTTCTACTCTACACAAGTACTGGTTTTGATGGCCACAAGTGTGGTCCAAATATAAAATCCACTCAGTGGTTGAGGAAAGGATTTCCCCATCTATATCCACATTCCTTTTAGCCATAGCTTCTATTTCATGTCTGATTCACTGCATATTGAATCTTCTTATGGATGTACTCTTGATATCTTTGAGTTGTTTCTTATGCTCAAAATCAATTATGTGAGTTTCCTTCCCCTTGGACAGTTGAGCCACACCAACTTCCCATTTTCTAACAAGGCATAATGGACCAATGTGAAAGATAGGGAGAGATAAAGCCAGTTTCCATGGAGGTTGAAATAGGGTTGGTTCTATCTGAATTTCCCCACAGGGAGGTGGTGGACACTAGGTTATGATTATTTGTTGCATGCACCGATTCCAGATAACATGCGAGGTCTAACGAAAATGGAAGAGTATATATTAAGTTTTAGGATTCTTTGTTTATGTCCGGTGTAAGGCCTTTCACTTTGGTTGTGGTGTCGTATTTTTATTGATTTTCACGGTTTTCTCTTATTTTTTTTCTTGTCTTTCCCTTTTGTGTTTTGAGTCTTGGGAATTGGCTTGGGAAAGTGGAAATTTGATTGAGCTCGAGAGAGCTTTGAGGTACCCAACAAGTAATGTAGGACTTGGATGAAGCCTAGTGCATGTATAAGGTCATTTGAAGGTGAGAATATGATATCCAGTTTGATTGGTTGGGTCCATTGAGGTAAATGGATGGTGGTAGAGTAATCGCAAGAAAGGTAACATGAAAGGTAAAGTGAATGGATCTGAGGTGTTATATTCCTTAGCTATGTCGAGAACTTGTGTTCTCAATGTTGTGCACATTTTGCACTAATAAAGGAAGCTCTCTTAACCTATACCTTATGATATCTAGTATAGTGGCCATGGAGATCACATAAAGCATAAGGGTGATTTGTGTGCAAAGTATTGAGTTTCTTGGTTGAAGTTGGTAAAGTAACATGGAATTATAAGATATTAGACTCAGAAAATGCTCCGTTGACCATGGGTTTGATACAAGACAACTCAGGACAATCGTGGGTGCCATGACTGAGAACATAAAAAAAATCACATGGAGGTGTACGATTTGGAGGCTCAGGAGGAGTAGGTGTTATCTGGGTAGTCTTGTGCTTAGGTTAACTTTTGCGAGCTTTTCCCCCCCTCACCTGAGGCTTTCGCAATAGGATTAGATTCCTATTGAAGTGGCTGAGGCACAAAAGCAAAGGGAGGGTTCATAGTGAATGATTGGACCGCGGTTAAAGTAGCGTAAGGTTTGAGCTAACCAGGTGGGGTATTGGCTGAGGGATCAATGTACCAGACTGGGATCCCCAGGGTCATGTTGGGAAGGGTCAAGGTATCCATAATAGGTACCAAAAATACTCCATAAGGGGGATCAAGAAACATTATCTGATGGGAGGGGTAATGGCCAGGAAGAATAGCTCCTCGATGGTTAAGGTTAGGGGTAGTCGTTCCATGAGGAAAAAGAGGATTGAGGGCACTAGATACAGATGAAGGGCCTTGAGGAGGAGGTCCTGAAGGCTAAGTCAAAGTACTAGGAGCAGGTTTCAAAGGGGGAGGCTGCTGACTAGTCAAACCGAACTGTTTGAGGTCTAACCGAGACGATTGCATCATGCAAACATTCGACGAGTTGGCGTCAGAGATGAGAGGGGGGAAACCAAGGAATTAATGAAGTAAAGAGGAATATTTATAGACTCCGGGTGAGACAATGGTTAGAGGTTTGACTGTTTGTTTATCGGCCACCAAATAAATAACAAACTCTGGAGAGGTATGAGACTTCGGTTCATAATATGTGAACTGATCTATAATGACAATCTTTCTATTGTGAGGAAAGCATATCTTTTGATGAACCACAACTAGGACAAAAGACATCGCATAAGTATACATACGATCTAATAGAATCTTGTACTCTAAGGGGGCATCAATGACTTCAATGTCAACACAAATTATTTTTCCTGTAAGATTAATAGGACAATTACAGAACATGACAAGGCGCTGGGAAGAGTGGCCATCCCATGCATAGAGGGTGATAGTGGAAGGGGCTAACTAGGGAGATCCAAGATTTTTTCCAACATAAGCGCACATCACACAGGTGGATGCCCCCTCGTCAATGATACATCAGGATAATTTGGCATTCCAGATCTTAACATGTATTTGGAAGGTGACATACGCAAATAGGGGTGGATGCTCTGACTTTTCAACATCGAAGACAATCAAATGATCATCTGAAGGATCCAAATCACCCATAGCAGTTAGTAGAGCTTTACACTATGAATGGCATGACTGGAGGACTTCAAGCATTGACATGGCAGCAGGGGACTACGCCAAGTCATCTACTATATTGTATGTGTGGGAGGCTTTACCAAAGCAACGTTTCAGCATAACGGTCCTTTGGGGACCTTGGTATGTACCTCTGCCTTAGGCTGAGGGATCTGTAAAGGACCATTGGGTGTTGAAATTGGCTCTGTGGGACCTAAATACTAGGGCTTAGTTGTGGACATAGTAGGAGGCTTAGTGTACTGGCACGACCGAGTCTGAAGGTTGAGATCGACGGTATTGGCCTGGTCAGAGTGCATCATAAGGATATGGTAATTAGAGGTACCAGATGGAGGAGTTTATGTGGCCACCTGACCTTCAGGGGGTCGGGAAACCATATATCCTTGCTGGGGGAAAGGTTTGGTAAACATGGTTGATTGAGTAAGTGCAGCATTAGGAGGAACTAAGCCAGAGGCTTGCTATCCTCGAGATGCTACTTGAGCTTCCCACAGTTGACACATCTAAGGTAAAAGGGGACAATCATGGGTATAGTGACCATGGACACCGCAACAAGAACAAGGCTTATTCATGTGAAGAGGCATGTTCCACTTTGAATGATCACCCTATTTCTGGGTTGTAATGTTAGATATATTCCCTTAGTGATTATTTCCTCGATTACCTAGAGCTGGCTTGTTATGGTTGCCTTTCCTCTTATTTTTAGAAGTGTGAGGATTATTTTCATTCTATTGTGCATATAATTGACCTTGAGGGGGGGATGTTTGTTGTTGTGGAGCTTTAGAAAGCATGGGAGGAAGAGGTGCTTGTGCTAGAGGAGCTGAAGCACATGGCTGTGGATGCAGATAGTAAGGAGGTTGAGAAAAATTAGGGTAAACAGGTTGGGAAATAGTAGGCCCTATCATCGGAGGACGCGGTTGGGAAAATGCATGAGGCATGTTGTGTCTTGGATACATACTACTGGGAGGGGAAAAGTGCTAGAGGAACTAGCCCCTCCCTGAGGGAAACCATAACCCATAGGAGGATGAGTGTACGGATGTGAAACGGATCCAACGATACCGTCGGTGGCATGAGATGCCCCCCAGTTCATTGGCCCTACCAATTTTAGGGAGATTAGGTAAGACGGTATAAGCATAACCAAATTATGCATAGATCAAGTCATATTTCAATGCAACTTGGAGGGCTTATTCCTAAGACTGAGGAAAGTGAGATGCCACATCTTTACCAATAGAGGGAAAAAGGGATCTAAGAAACCAGTCCATGTAGACACCGTCTTAAAAAACTGGAGCTTGACATAGGCTCTTCCTTCTATGCCATTCTTGAACATGGTCAGAGAGGCGAGTGGCAAAAGTTTGATGGAAAGTGGTAAAAACTTTGGTACCGGTGTCATAGCGAAGGGGAATCTGGAAGTAGGAAATAAACATATTTATAAGAGTCGAAAAAGTAGCATGAGAGGCAATGACCTAGTCTACATACCACTTGGAAGCTTCTCTAGTAAGCATACACCGGAATAACCAAAGACAGACAGAGTCATCAGTGATAGAGTTGGACAAACACCACATGTGGAAAGAACAAACATGGTGGGTAGGATCCTCTCCAACATTTCCTTCAAACTTAGGGATGTCTGAAGGAGGCTTGTTTGGCATAGAAATCCAACCTGGATCATGGTGTATAGTGTCATTAATCAACTGGCTTAACTCGGGAAGGCTTATTCCTACCATATAAGAAAGTAAGGGAGCAGCCATAATCATTCATGTTGCGGTTCCACTAGTAGTGGTTCCAGCATTAGAGCCAGGGCCACCACCAGCGGTAGGTCCTGAATCAGACATGATGAAGGTGAAAGGTGGAGACGAACCAAGGATGGAAATAGAAGGGGAACCCAATGAACCAGAATGAGAGTCATAATGGGGATTTAGTGGAGGATTAACTCGGACCCTACGCGGTGGAGTAAGTCTTCCTAACAAAAACCAAGGATGAATGCCTTGGAGTCTCTGAGATAAATGCCTTGGGGGCGCAATGATGGAAAAGATACAAGGAACCCAATAAGGAAGAGAGGTAAACAAGGGCACAAATATGCAGATTAATTAATTACAATTTTTTAGTCTTGTCCTCGTGATGTAAACTAGGCGCTCTTCACTTTAGGTGTTTTTGTGTGTGATAAGTGTGTTAATTTTAATTAAGCCCACACGTGTGTATAGAAAATTTTTTTTTGTATAACTGTAAATAAAACTAAAAGCGATAGTAAAGAAAAATGAAAGAGACAGTAAAATAAACAGCTAAAGATGCATAAATTTAAACCCAAAAAGGAGGGCTTCCCAACAACTAGTATATGGGTGGGTGAAATCCACTCAAAACACACAATATGGCCAACAGATCTAAGTTCAAGAGGGACAGGGATATAAAGGTCATATTTTCTGAAAAGAGGTGCAGAAAAAAAGAAGAAATGAGAGGGAAAAATGTTGAAAAATAGGTGGAAAAAGGCTACAATCAAAAGGGAAATGTAGGGGACCCTAAAGGAAGGACAAAACAAAACTAAAAAGAGATGCTTTGGATGGAAAAAAAACCAATATGAAAAGGATATGAAAAGGCAGGTTCAGATCTGAAAAAATGGCTGAACAACACTAAAATCTCAGAAGACCAGCTTCAGCTAAACTCCTCCTAAAAGGTGGAAGCGTATTGAAGCCCTAACAGGCTTGGTTCCTACTTCGACGAGTAAAAATAAGCAAGTACAGGTCCAATACGGGTAAATACGAAGGTCAAACAACCATGAACAGTGCCCTCGAAAAACCCAGAAAATTCCAGAAAAAATCCTGCAAAAAAATGGAGGTCGTAGATACTGACCTGCTTTTTTTTTAGGTCGCAAATTTTGGGAAAATATCCACTACCTGAGTGCTGAGGTCAGAGGTTTTTGGCTTAAAATTCATACCTGCACTTCCGGTTGTCTCGGGGGAAGGTTTCAAAAAAAAGTGTCATCTTTGTCGCGACTGATACCTATTACCTGTGCAAATGGACCATAAACACACAGAAGTTATATTTTTTACTCTTTTAGGGTAAAAAATGTAAAAAACAACATCAAGGAATGCAAAATAAGAAGCTGGAGAAAAACCATAGGGGCTGAAGCAGCTGGTCATGCAAGGATATGAGAAATGACAACGATTGTAATAAAAAACCCTTGTGGAGTCACTATGATCCAGGTGGATATTAGTGGCCACCTGCTTATTTCACTTGGGGCCCCACCATTTTCTCTTTCAATTTTTCAGTTTCGGCACAACTTACTATTTTTATTAGTTTTTTGGGTCCTAAACTTCCAAAGCCGTTCTGAGGCCCTAAACGATGTTTTTTGGGCATCACGCCTGCGGTGAATACGATTATGTTCTAGAATCAATAATCACAGCCAAAATTTGTAGTCCTTGGATAGATATTTCTAATGATGTATCATGTGCATCAAACAGAGATAGTATGCCAAAGTTACGACCCCGGGAAGTTGAAATGCCAATTTACCCAAACGGGGCCCATAGTTTTGGTGCTTCATATCTTAGGGTTAGGTTTTTGGATGTTTATGGTTTTCCATTGTTTCTCTACAATAAATATTCCCTTGAACTTCATTGGAACACATTTCAGACGCCTGTAGCCACCACATCTCTTCTCAGAGATAAGAAACCAATGCCCTAGCTAGTTCATTTCCATTTTTTCTGTAAGAAAATTTAAATTCTTTGATATTAATGAAATGAAGTTTAATTTTCACTGCATCTTTGTATTTATGGTTATATGTGTATTCTATTGAATTCCTGCATAAATCTGGATCAATTGTATCAGAGCGGTCTTCTTTTTCTCGATCCTTCTTTGCATGTCCCCAACGAGGTCGGGGTGTGAGTTAGGACTCGATCTGGTTGAAACTTTGCAAGATCAACCTCACAAACCCTGACAGTCGCCCATGGGGGATGAAAAGAAAGATGAGGGAGCAAGAGATCCTATCAAAATATTACTCGAGGAGGCCCTCAAAAAACAAAGGAACATGATGATGGATAACTTTTCTCAAATATTTCAACGACTGCCCACCGGAAATGCATCTGCATCCAATAGCCACTCAAGAGGCACAAATCCATTTAAGGTACAAGTAAAGTTTGACATTACCATATTTGAGGGTCAAATAGATGCATATGTCGTAGATAAATGGTTGAATCTATTAGAAGGATATTTCTCGATTCATTACTTTTCCAACTGGGAGAAGATTATTTTTGCACTCCTCAAAGCTACCCCCCATGTTAAGGACTGGTGGGAAACCTACTGTGAGAAAAAGGATGAGACAAAACCCTCTATGTTCTCATCCATAACCACTTTGAATTATTTCTGAGACGCCATCAAGGATCAATACGATCCCGTGGGGAGAAATGAAGACAAGTACATACAATGGACCACGCTACGGCAATAAAGGGATCAAGATGTGAATGAACTGATGAATTTGTTCCATACCTTGTGCACAAAGTTGGGTATCAAATGTTTAGAGAAAAATTTGGTGCTAAAGTATCCAAGCTTCATGCACAGATACATTCAGGAAGAAATGGAGTTCCTCAACATCTCCTCGCTTGGTACGACATACCAGTATGTTGCCAAGACTGAGCATAAATTCAAATAGAAGAAGCGAGACTTCGAATATGTGAATCAAAAGCAAGGGAAGGGGGTCCCCAAATGGTACAAAAAAGGACAAATCCAAGGCATGGTGGCCCAAGACAAATTTCCAAAGCCCCAAGCAAAGAATAACATCGCGAAGCCAAAGAAGGACAGTGGAAAGTGGTTTGAGTTCCATAAGAGCTCCACTCACAACACAAGTGAGTGTCGGGCCAAGTAGTCGTTGGTGGCCGAGATGAGGGATTCTGAATCAGATGCATGCTCCAACTCTAAATCATAACCCGAAAAGAGGAATGACAAAGGGAAACATATTATTAATGCAGAGCCCAATGCCATGGTTGCCACTGCGAAGATCTAGAAGGAGGAACCGAAAGATCTAGAGGAGGAGGAGTGTCTCTTCCACTCCCAGATGTGGGTAAAGGGTTCTTCACTATAGTTCATTGTCGACAATGGGAGCCGAAAGAACCTCATTTCAGTAGACGCCATGAAGCGGTTGGGCTTGCCGACCACAACACACCCACATCCATACACCATCCGGTGGCTTCACCAACGACGGGATCTTCGCATCAGCTAGCAATGCCACCTTCCCTACAAAATCAAGCCATTCACAGAAGAGGTATTATGTGACATTTATCCTCTTGATGTTTCTGATGTATTATTAGGACAACCATACTTGTGGAAGTGACATGTTGTGTATGAGTCCCGACCTCGTGCTATTATTGTTAATTTGGGAAATAAGCTATACAAGATACGAGAGGTTCCACTGCCTGCCACTATCTCTTTGGTTACTGCAAAACAATGCAGTAAGCTCATTTCCCAAACTAGGAAATTTTTTTTCCTAATGATCCAGCCCTAGCGCAAGAAGAAGAATATTGTGGCCATGACCTCTAGATAGGGCTCCTCTGACGACAACAACAAATGGACAAGGTTGTAGAAAAGTACAGGGACATATTCACCTCACCCACAGGGGTTCCTCTGCACTGTTAGGTCAGTCACCCCATTGATCTGATCCCAGTTGCACCACTACCCAATGGACCGATCTATCGGCACTCTGTTTTAGAGAACGATGAAATTAAGAGGCAGATTCAGGAGCTGCTGCAGAAATGTCACATGCAGCCAAGTTCATCAACATGTGGGAGCTTGATCATGTTGGTACAGAAGAAGGATGGGACTTCAAGACTCTGTAATGACTATTGGGTGCTGAACAAGATCACTGTCCGGAATAGGTACTTGATCCCATAGATTGATGACCTTCTAGACCAACTCAAAGGGGTGAAATATTTCAGCAAGATTGACTTGAATTCTGTGTATCACCATGTACCAATCGAACCATTCGAAGTGTGAAATATGACCTTCAAAGCCAAAGAGGGCCTTTTTGAATGGCTGGTCATGCCTTTCGGGTTGACAAATTCTCCCGCAACCTTCATGAGGTTGACGGACAACATCTTGTGGCCATTAACCAACTCATTTTTAGTGGTGTACTTGGATGAAATTATAATCTTCATCCAGACTTGGGAAGAGCACCTCCACCACATCTAACAAGTCCTCCAAACACTGTGGCAACACAAGTTGTGAGCCAATTTGGAGAAATGAACTTTTGGCATGACCCAGGTTCAATATCTGGGATACATTATTGATGAAAGGGGGGTACATGTGGATCCAACCAAGATCCAAGTTATTCGGGACTAGCCAGCCCCAACCACTCTAATAGATATTCGCAGCTTTCTGGGTCTTGCTAATTTCTACCTTTGGTTTGGGTTGAGATTATCTCATATCACTTGTCCTTTGAGTCAATTCTTCAAGGGAGGAGCGAGAGAAAAATTATTTTAGTCAGAATATCAATAGAAGGCATTCGTAGAATTGAAACATCACCTCTGTTCTGCCCTAGCGCTCACATTACCAGACTTGCAACAACCATTTGAGATCGAGACAAATGCCTCTGACTATGCTATTGGGGTAGTTCTTACTCAACATGGGCATCCAGTGGCATATCACAGTGAGACATTGTCGTACATAGTTCGCAAGTATCCCACTTATGACAAAGAAATGTATTCCATTATGCAGGCTTGTCGACAATGGAAGCATTACATTCCGGGGAAGGAAAAAATCATCCACACAGACCACCGACCCCTGTAGTTCATACAGACACAAGGGAAGTTTCGAAACGATCGCCATCAGAAGTGGTCCACATATCTGCAACAGTTTCATTTGAAAATCAAGTATAGGAAGGGTAGCACCAATAATGTTGTAGACTACCTCAGTCGACCACTGATCGTGGCAATAACCACCATTCTCAAATCTTGTGGGCATGAGACTTCTGATTGGCCACTTCTCTACAAGATAAATCCACAATTTTTCCACACATATAAGGAACTCTTGGGGAGTACACAAGTTCCAAATTTTCATCTCCAATATGCACTGTTATGTCACCTGGGACACCTTTTTGTTCCTTCAAGCGAGCGTGCCACGATGATATTGGAAACACACTACAGTCGAGTCGTTGGGCATTTCGGGGTCGAGAAAATAGTACCAGTACTGCAAAATTATTTCTATTGGATGAACCTTCGACAGGATGTCGGGAAGTATGCCAGATCCTACACTTCTTGTGCCATTTCCAAACCAACCATCAAGAAGCAAGGCCTCTATACTCTTCTACCTACCCCTAGTCGACCTTGGTTATCCATCTCCATGGATTACATGTTGAGCCTTCCTTCTACTAAGCATGGAAATGACTGTGTTTTCGTGGTTGTCGACAGATTCTCAAAGATGGCCATTATGGCAGCCTGCAAGAAGAGTATCACAAAAAAACCCACTGCTAAACTCTTCGTTTAATGAGTGTGGGTGCACTTTGGGATCTTAATTTCTATCATATCATATTTGGAGAGTAGGTTCCTCAAAGCATTTTGGTCCATCCTCTAGTCAATGTTGGACAACAAGCTCACCAAGTACACATATTTCCATCCCCAAACTGACAACCAAAAAGAGTTCATCAATAGGATGAGGGTACACATTCTACGCATGTACAATTCAAAGCATCCATGCACATGGGATGAGAGGCTCCCCTATGTACAACACATTTATAATCAGGCTCTCCATAGCTCAACCGGCCACAACCCCTTTCAAGCGGGCTTTGGATTCTAGCCGCTATGTCCCATTGACATAGCCATGCCATTTGCGGCTACTCAAGCCGATTCGGCTCAAGTCTATTCTGAAACTGACAAAACGAACATATTCATTGAGCGCATTCAGCACATCCACCAACAGGTTCATGACATATTGGACAGATTCAATGCTAGGTACAAGCAACAACATGATCAACATCGGGTTCCACACAACTTCCAGTTGGGCGACAAAGTGTGGCTAAATTTGCAGAAGGAGAGCCTCACTGGACCCCACCGCAAGCTTTGCCTGCTCCGATATGGGTTATACACCATCACCAAGGCTGTAGGAAACAATTCCTTCCATCTCAGTATTCCACCATTCCTTGGGCTGCACCCAATATTCAATGTGGACCACCGTCGTCCCTACTTCCCACCTCTACTGGACACCTCCTACATTGCAGAACAATTCACGCCAATAGAGTTAAACCCAGACTGCATGGAATAGGCCACCACAGCTTGTATCATGGACATTCAAATCAAGAACACCCACCAACAGAAGATCCAACTGTATTGGGTTATCAAAGTTGGCCAATGCCTGCACCAAGGTAAGTGGTTCACCAGGGACCAAGTTCAGCAGAAGTTTCCTCATCTCATGGAGGAACTCAACGCAATGGGGACCATTGCTTCCTAAGGGGGGAGGAATGATCTAGCTGGATATTGGTGGCCACCCGACTACTCCACTTAGGACCCCACCATTGTCTCTTTCAGTTTTTTAGTTTCGGCACAACTTACTATTTTTAGCAGTTTTTTAGGTCCTGAACTTCCAAAGCCATTTTTAGGCCCTAAACGACGTTTTTTAGGCATTGCACCTCCAACTATTATGAATTTAATATTTGTAGCTAGTAGTTGTAGTCCTTGGATAGATCTTTCTAATGATTTGTCATGTGCATCAAACGGAGATAGTATGCCAAAGTTACGACCATGGGAAGTTGAAACACCAATTTATCCAAACGGGGCCCATAGTTTTGATGCTTCATCTCCTAGGGTTAGGTGTTTGGATGTTTAGGGTTTTTCATTGTTTTTCTATCATAAATAGGCCCTCGAGCCTCATTGGAACACAATTCAAAGGCTTGTAGCTGCCACATCTCTTTTTAGAGATAAACTACCAATGCCCTAGCTAGTTCATTTCCATTCTGTCTATAAGGAAATTTCAATTCTTTGATATTAATGAAATGAAGTGTTATTTCTGCTACATCTTTGTATTTATGGTTATATGTGTATTCTATTGCGTTCCTAAATCCGGATCATGCTAGTTATTAGTGTGAATTATAATTGCAAGCGTACGAAAGAAATTCACTTTACCTATGCATAACAAACAACCCTGACATCAATTGTGGCTTTCATTTTCCTTACATCTACAGTAGGTGATCAGAATAAATGTTACACAAATCCAGATCTATGCAGTTAAATACATTAAACATAAAAAATAAACAGGAGTTTCTCCGTACATCCAATAGACAAGACAAAATTTTTTTTTTTTTTTTTTTGTATTATGACACCTAGAAAGAGAACACAAAAATATGTTACCAGTCCCCCTCAATGGGATGGGTTCTTGTATGTCCTCAGTGCTTCAGATCCAATATCTCTCTCTCTTGATGGTGCAGAAAATCCAAACAAAATAGAACTCAAAGGGAGCTCACAAGAAAAAGTAGAAAAAATATGACAATGATAGAGGATCAAAGAGAGATCAAAAGTATAGATCAAAAGGTGATCAAAAATAGGTCGTGAATGAATGGAAAACCCTTCTATTTATAACAAAATATTAAGTTAGTCTAGATATTAGTGCATAGTTAAAATATTATTAACCAATCTAGATCCAACTTACTTGGAATATTTTATTATTTTTGGTGGTGGGAAAAGGAATTTAGAATTGGTTAAATCCATTTATTTAGAAATAATAGATAAATAAATAATTTGTTTATTATTTCAAGGATGAGGTTAAGGAAAAATTAAATAAATAATTATTTATAAATCATTAAGTCAAATTTAACAAGGAATATTATTAAATAATTATTTAAATAATTATTCCTAGAGAATAATAAGATAAATAATAATTTATCTAATTAATTATCATGTTTTGAGTTAAATATGACTAGTAATATTAAGTAAACAGTGGTTTAGTTAATTATCCCTAGAGGAAAATCAAATAAATAAGGATTTATTTAATTATTTCTCACGGGGTTTCATGTTTAAACCAGAAATAATTTAATAAACTGTGTTATTAAATTATTTCTCATAGTGAAAGCAATTTTACTATGGTAAAATTGCTCTTACATGGTGTACTTTAGTCCATCTAATAATATCAAATTAGATGACCAAAAATTAATATAACAAAATGCTATGTAAATATTTATTTTTAATTAATTTATTATTATTATTATATATATAATTTATTAAAAAAAAAATATGCATAATTGTTCATTTGTACAATTAAATAAATATTAGAATCATAAGCTACTGAGAACCAAATCTCTAGGCCAAGACATAGATACGTCCCTAAAAGAACATAATGTTTCTTTATAAATATATCAACAAGGCAACAAGGGTTTGTTTTATTATTTTACATGGCAAGTGGATAAGTCTACATATAAGGAGATACACAAATAATTCAACCAAACAAAAATTATCTTGGAATGTTATTCTCTTTCCTTATTTTCAATGTTATTATATAAAAATTATCATGGCATGTTTTTGTTATTGCAATGTAGAGAAATATTTTTTAATGTTTATTTTATTATTATTATTTTTATTTTATTTAATTTTATTAAATCAAAATTTTAGAAGTAAGTAAAGGAAAGAATAGGTTATTAACCTGAGAAATAACCTATTAGGATGGTGTGTTTATGATAATATTTATATTGATTGAATTTAAGTATTTTATCATGCATATGAATTAATACAATTATTTATAATAGATCATATTTTTAATTTTGAGTTGTAATTGAGATCTATTTATAGATGGTTAAATTACTATGTTTTGGAATATTTTAGTGTTTTTGTTATATTATTGGTGTTGTTATATATATATATATATATATATATATATATATATATATATATATATATATATATATATATATATATATATATATATATATAAGTTGTTTGAATTCTCTAGAGATTACAACAGATTTGATTTGTGGCTTGAGAAACAATAATGTAGGCAATGTTATTAGAACCAAACTGGTGATTGAATTGAAAAAAATGTGAACTGAGAGTCGTTCACAATACCAGAACCAGAAAAAATATAAAGAAAAAAAATCATATTTTAAAGAAACAAAATTTATATTATAAAGAAAAAACATATATATTCATGTGCATTCATATGAATCCAAACCATTTATAAATATATTCATATTTTAAATAAAAAACATATATATTCATGTGCATCCATATGAATCCAAACCATTAATACACAAATATGAAAAATTTCTTATTTATATAGTAATTAATAGTGCATATAATCAAAATAGCACTTAGTGAAAAACATTGTTGAAACAAAAAACATTAAGAAGAGGGATCTAAAAGGTATTTATAGTCCACAATAACATGATAGTATGATACTACAACCTACAATACTAT
The DNA here is from genome assembly GCA_034641835.2 of Pinus albicaulis. Lineage (NCBI taxonomy): Eukaryota > Viridiplantae > Streptophyta > Pinopsida > Pinales > Pinaceae > Pinus > Pinus albicaulis. The sequence goes on along the minus strand of CM076581.1, from coordinate 1,422,990,982 downwards.
AAAGATAACCTACAAGTGCTAATTGTCAATGTCATCACCAAAATCATCAAGTGCTAATTGTCAATGTCATCACTAGAATCATCAACCTGAACATCCTCCTCATCCTCATCTAAAGAATGAGTAGCATCCAAGTATACAATGTAATTACATCTTGATTCCCCTGGCCCTAAAGTTGCTACTACCGCTTGTGATATATCTACCTCTGCAAGGTATTCATTGTCAAATGTTGGTGCTTGAATCTCCACAACCCATTTTTATGTTGGATCAAAGTTAGCCAAGACAATGTTTCTTGATTCAAGACTCTTGTTCAAAATTGGTTGCACCTCAACCTAAGGTTGTATTGAACAAAAAACATGTCATTTAATCACTTTTTCTCCAGACGGTTCCTCTTCTTAGTGTGTATACACTCAAACAATCTCTAATTCCGTTAAAACCCTAAAATGTGTGAGTGAAATAGAGGGGATGGGTGTGTTCAAATAATCTTGGGGGGGCATGATAAAATTATAAATTAGGAAAATTTAAAAAAATAAAAAATAAAGTAAAAAAGGTTTTTTTTTTCCTAGTCCACGAGGTCAGGGGTTGTATGAACCAGTCTAAAATAGCCTCCAAACTAGAATAGGCTGATTCGGTACTGAACTGGCCTATTCTAGTTCAGACCAAACTTGGCCCAACAATGGTCGTACTGGTTAGTTCCACTAGTTGTGGTTCAGTTCTGATAAAATTCAACCTAGGGGCATCTAAGTCATTAAAATCACCCTGATATCGCAACCAACTTGGGTCACACCAACCCTTAACATGGATGGATTTTTTTCCCATAGAGTTTGAAAGAACTTCACATCACATGATGAATTAACAATACACCCCATGAATTAAGAGTTATTTTGACAAATTTGACAAGCAATGTAAGGCACTATTGTAGTTCTAATGCAAAATTGAAAAACATTTCGTAACTGGTATCAACAGTTTCCAAATAAACAAGACAACAAAAATGGGGAAAATATAGCTACAAGAAACCAAACAATTCATAGAGTTTCACCTAAAATTTATCATTGAATACAAAGCTATTATTTTTGAGTTCTACATCCATAACCTTGTACTTACTAGCATCCCCATATGGGATGCACAACTATTATGAATAGCATCCTAGTTGAGGCATGAAGAAATCAGGGTAGAAGAAGTGACGAGAAAATTGGATGGGAAGTAAAAGAACCACTATGGATTAGGCCTAAACATCCATCCCCCTCCATACTTACCATGTCCCATTCCATCCTTACAGAGTACCTTAAAATAGAAGACAATTGGAAGAAGAGATAGTTGGAATCCATCCTCCATTCCGAGGACCACATGGGATTCATTGGGGTAGCAATAGCCTACCATGTGTGTTCATACTGGGGGATATATATATTGAGGGAAAAAATGACATAATAGGTGGTAAAGGGTTTTTATATGTTTTGTATTGGGTAAAAGTAAAAGTAAAATTAGGGGTTAAATAAAGTAGTTTTTAGAGGTATTTTCCAATATGTATTAAAATTAGGGGTATTGTTTAGTATGCCACAAATACACATGCTATGTCATAGGTTCATTGAGTGAAGCCACTGTCTCAATGAAACTTTTAGAATAGTTAAGGAAGAGAGCTCACAATATTGAAACATAATATGGAAAGGGTTGTCCCATAGCATGACAAGGGATTATCAATCTCCCAATCGTTTGCAAGCAACACTAGCAAGGACTCCTTTGTACAAAAGGATCATCCAAATAAATTTTAGTGGATAAGGCTCACGTTCAATCCACCTTTACTTCTAGGCATCCAAGAACACCAAAAACATGAATAAGAGTATAGAGAATGGAAATATGTAGAAGAGAATGCAAGATTCTACCCAACATGGGTAGCCACAATGATCTGAAAATGAATGCTAGTTATTTTTGTGCTAGTTTCATTTCATATATAAACTTTACTTTGCATTGTTTTACTTTCCTTCATGAGTATATTTATAATCACATGATTCGAAAAAAATGTTCTTAGTGAAATTATGAGTTTGTCATAAGCTTAAAAAGCATAATTTTGAATGACAGAAGAGAAGCAATATTAAACAAATCAAACGCACATAACAAAGCTTAACACAAAGAATTTTGATAAAGGATTTCACCCTCCTGGGCTACATCTCCTTGGTCCAGATTCATAATGTGACCTTTGAATTAGCTTCAAGTGTGCTCAAATTGCTATTATAAGATTCAGAACCTCTTGGAACCCATTCCAATGATTTTAAAACATCATAATATCCAAAAAATGACTATTTTTTTGCTAAATTTGGACTTTGAATGCTTTGGTAATGACCCCAACACCTGGTGGCCCTAGCCTTCAAAAATATTCAAATGCACAAAAACACTTGTTGTTATGTAGCTAAATCCCCTCTATGGATAGAGGCAATCCCTCTAGCCCTAGGGTGGGTCTAGAAATAAGAGGACATGCTAATGTGTCGATTCCTAGTTAATGAATGAAATTGAGCCGAGATAGATGTCCTACCTTGGTTCTAACATAGTTTTCGTAACTGTGGCAGTAGTCTCCTGATCTTCGTCATGACATTTCATGGTCCTTCAGTAATGGTACTCATGTGCCTACACAAGGATCATAGAATGATAGCAGCATACGAAACAATATTTGCATTCATAAATATCTAATTGTTCAAGGAGAATTAAACATATTGTGCAAGATTAATCACATCAACACAAGACGGGAATCAAAACATCAATCATGTATTAATTAAGAGAAATAAAGAGATTACAACCAAATGAGCCTTGACATCACAACCTCCTTCAGTGGGTTCAGTCGGAACCCATCTCAAGCATTCATCGGGGAATGGACTTGGCGAGGTGATAATCCTAGACTCTCTCTCGACAAGGGGTCTCTCTCTTCTCTATCTCACACCAGCTTATTCAGACAGTTTTAGCTATTCTCCAAAATATTCAGCTAGCAGCATCTATGTGAGATAGTTGTATATATAGGAGAGGAGGAGCAGGTTGGGATCCCTCAAATGGTGGAAGGGAGGCATTATTATTTGGGAGGTTTCTCAAAAGTAGGGAATAAGAAGCCAAAGGAAGACGTTCGACGTTATTCAGTCGAAAAACTCATGCTGGCTCTGCTCACGAAGTGGTTGGCAATGGAAGCTTCGCTTCTATATTTAAAAAAAATTCAAAAATAGCTCAGCACGGGCAATCTAGTGATACATAGTGCCAATGGGCGCAGGACCTACTGCTAATTTCCCTTATGGGTGTGAGGCCATGACTACCTGCTAGCGTCGACCTAAAATAATGTGTTTTTAATGGTTTGTTCCAGTAATAGTCAACAGAGGAAATGTTATCCTCATGGAAAGGGATGCAATGACACATTTTGCAAGGCATGACACTACATATAAGTCACAAAAATGGTCTTCCAATGTGTGGGATGGGGATTGCAGGGACGGTAAGAAAATGTTGTGTAACAGATGCCCCCTAAATCATGAGGTCCTAGAGAGAGGGAGAAGTGAAAGTCTTTACAAGAACATGTTCAAACCAAACAACGTCGTCGGAAGACCTATGAGTACAAATACAAATGATATATTTGATACATGAACATGTGTCGTGGGTGCAACCATCCATAATAGAGTACATATATAAAAAAGATCTAAGGTATAGATGAAACCATGCAGCAATAAGGATCAATAAATAGACTCAGGGATTGTCACAGCCATCCAATCAAGAAAGTCATGCATATAGTCATGATAAACCAAAATATTCCAAAGCCTAGATTTCAATAGACAAAACCCAAGGTCTTGCGCTCCATCTCGACCCGAAAACGTACAAATTCAAGCATGCGAATACATAAGCTAAAATAAAACATGCAAGAAAGTCACCTAATTACCAGCCAATGCTGTAAGTTGTTAACAGGCACAAGAGAAACCACCAATAATGATAATGGCTCTCAAGGTACAACTAGTACAATCCACAAAATTTGAACAGTTATTTGGCATCGAACACCCACAAAATCACTTGATCGAAGGCCAATGATGTGGACCTTTCGTCAAATGCAAATAAATTTCCATTGAGGCATGCAAGATCCAAGGTACCGGAAGGGAGTCTCTAGGTCAAATTCCTAGATAATGAGATGAAGTCGACAGGAAGTGACCGGGTCTAAGGAGGGCCATAATGTTTCCCACTTCATCGACACGAGACAGAGGAATATGATGTTAGTGAATCAGGACCAAAAGAGGATCAGAGGGAGGTTGAAAACTACAAACGGAAACTTCTCTTGAACATATCAGCGACATGACTCTCGAATTGGCAGTATTTGACATTAAGGAATCTGAGGTCAAGATGACATGGCAAAGAGCAGATGAGAGGTCAAAAAAGATTACCCAAACCCATGGAGGCAAAAAAATGACGAAATGAGATGTCCCCAACCCGACACGAATGCAGAAGAGTGTCATGTTGAAGAGTGACATACTGCTGACACAACTGAGAACTGGTTCCATTTTCTCCCACCATTGCTGGCAAGTACCCCAATTATTTTTGGAAACAAGCTTGAAGGGAATAGCATATGCTTGTCATGTAAGTTTGTCCTTCAGAAAAATCCATCCTAGTACATTTTACGAGCCCTAGGAAGGAAGAACTTGGTTATGTCATGGTAACGGTTTCCGATGTCATGTACATTTCAATGAGTCTGACAAGGAAGAAATCGACATATTTTCATGTTTAGAGAGTTTGAAAAGAAGTGGAAAAGAAAACTACAGCAAGTCCCTTTTCATAAGTAGTCTCACAAATCCGAAAAGGTAAAAAATTGGGTCTGAGAGAACCTCTTAGTCACTATAGGCTAAGGTATTCCTTTTTCGTAAATAATCTATCCCAGCTCAAAAAAGGGGTAAACGTATGCTGGGTAGATATCATTTCGCAACCATTTAATGAGTTCAAAATGACAAAAGTCTCAAAAATCTTTTCAATTTTCAAGAGACAGAAAAGAGTTGAAAGATGACTCTAATGATGAATTTTCGTGTTTTTACCGAGTCCAAAAAAGTATAAAATACAACTTTTCACTTCATCGTTGTCATGTTGAGGACGTGTCACTACATAAGAGACGCATGTAAAACACATTTTTCGAAATAACATAGCGCAATAATCTAAAAATATGCTTTAAAACCTAATTAGGGTTCTCAAAAGTTATAAAATGCCAAAAATGGTAAAAAAGTAAATTACTTTTCACTTTTACCTATTGTGAGCAATTTGTTACCCTTTTTCACTAAAATTTTTGACGTTGAGAGCGGGCAATCCGGGAGGCCAATCATGAATCCATCTATTCCAAGTAAGAATTCACATCCTTCCTTGCATTTTGATAGCATTTTCATTACCTTCAATCCCATTTTTGTAGATCTATGGGGGGATTCTATAAAATCTAGGGCGCAGCAGTGAGTGCGAGTATCAGGCATGGACTCGCGCCAACTAGCCTAGAAATTGAACGAGGACGTTAAAATTGGTGTGACTATTTCTAAAACATTCGTGCCAACCACATCAACCATTTTTAGCATATAGATTCAAACAAGGAAGCCCAATTTAATCATTCAAAAGCATTGGATTTGGCTAATGATAACCATATGGATGTTTTTGCAGGTGCGAAAGGAAAAAATGGTGATTGAAAGGAAAGAATGAGAACATAGCGAAGAAGATGAACTCGCCATGGAGAAAGAAAGATGTATGGAAGTTCTCAGAGATTGTGGGCTCAAGAAATTATTTATGGCACCATGTCTCAGAGCTAAACTAGAGTTGTCGCAGTACTTGATCAATGTCTAGGACATTGATCAGGATAAATTCATTATTCACGATCAGGAACTTGAGATTGAGGTCTCAGATATTTACTTCATAGCCAGACTGTCGCAGAGGGGGGAAGTACCAATCCTGACTGGTACTCGACCCACAATGGAAAATATGAGTATGGTTATTGACCGAGTGTGTCGAGGAGCATAGAAAGGATCCAAAAGGTATAATGTGGATATCCAAACCATTCCTGATATGGCACTGAGAGTAGTGCTACACACCATCATGCGAGCTGCAGGAGTTCAGGCCCCACATAAGGCCACAAAAACACAATTACTTCTTGCAGTGGACTGCATGGCATCGACACTCTACAACTGGGTAGAGGAAGTGACAATCAACATCAAACGCCAGTGGACAAAATGCAAGAATGGTAATCTGAATAAGTTCAACTACGTGTCCATATTGGTACCTTTCATCTTGGAACAGTTACCAATATTCCAATGTCAGGAGATGATAGATCCGACACCACCATCCCAGGAGCCACAGATGGTACATTGGGCAGCTTTGATGCCAAGGTCAGGTGGTGGTCAACAAATGTCCCGGAGACCGAAGTTATTTGAGTGGCTCCACCGAAAATTGACTGTCATGGAGGACTGGCCCTACTCTGGCATGGATTTGACCGGTGATTCAGATCTGCCACTCCCAAAAGGAGAGGATTGGGATGAAGTACTGGGTAAGAATCATTTTTATTTTGATGAATATTACAATTTTTTTTGTTATGCATGTTCTAACATTAATCCATGTAATTGCAGATGTTGGCCCAGAGAGACCTGCAGTTATGTCCCCGATGGTGCAGAGGATTCCTCGCAACTTTGATGTGGCCCCTCAAGGTGAGGGAGGCGAGGAGGAGAAAATCATATGCAACTTGGAGGGAATCTCCTATGGGATCCCTAACTATGCATGATTTTATGATGTTTCTCATGCATACCAGAGGCACACTGCAGGAGTGTCAAACCTTGTTCATCGCTTGTTGAGGCGGCTTGTACGGGCAGTGACGTGCTATCATGAGCATCACGTCAACTAGACACCTAGGTTTTATTTCCGCATATTTTTTGAGAGACATGATGTCTCAGGATGTAACCGAAACATACATATTTTTTGAAATTATGATGCGCATGTATGCAAACACTTGATATATATATATATATATATATATATATATATATATATATATATATACATCTATTTTCTGGTATGGATCTTTTCATGTGATGATTATTTTTCTTTACAAATTATGCAAATGTCTATCTAATACAATATTAGATATTGTATCAGTTAACGCATTCATTCTTCTATGTTGATATGTAATGTAAACAAAATGTATTTATAGTAAACAAACATGTAAATACAACCTTAAGATGTGAGAGTTCCTAATAGAATAATGCCCATTAAGTTGATGAACAAAAATCTATGAGTCTAGGTTAACAATCAATGCACGAATGTCTAGAGCAATGGCCTTGGTTAATAGCTCAATAACAACACTATATTCAGTGACATTATTTGTGGTTCATCTTAGATAGATCCCTTGAAGGTCTATCAACTCACCAGCAGGATCATAAATCACCTGGGCTACTAAAGACAGGTTTTAGGTACTGTAGGAGGTACCATCCACGAAACTGACATAAGGGATAATGGACATATGCACAATAATAAATGATCCAATAAGCAGGAAAACACTAGCAAAACACACAAAGCCAAAAATTTACAAAATTGAAATAACTTATGTACAAAAAAACATGCACGAATGACTCATGCATAATAATTTTTAAGATACAACCCATTTATGGGTTGATCCAGAGGATGACCTTCATAACCAATAAGCTCATAAGCCTCATTCTACAAAACGCGCTTAACAATGTAGGGCCCATGCCACATGTGTTGAGATTTTCCTGCCCCCAGCTTATCATGATCTTGGTCATACAGGAGGATGAGGTCTCCTTCTATGAAGGAACGAGGGGGAACCAACTAGTCAAAATGAGCTTTGACCCACTTTTTCTGTGCTTCTATGACCAGAGCAGCAAAGTGGTGATTTTCAGCAAGCCTCACTAAATAGAGAAGACACTCTTCTTCTGGTGAACTATTCGGAAACAATTCAACAACTAGCTTGAGAGAAGGAATTTCACATTCAATCGGAAGGGTAGCTACCAGACCATAGAGAAACTAAAATGGAGTGAATCCGGTCGCATCCTTCACCAAGTTTTGGTAAGCCCGGAGAGCCGAAAACAACATGAGATTCCAGTTTCATTTGTGCATCCCAATCATACGTTGAAGCATAGTGACGAGAAATTTGTTCACGGCTTCAACATGCCCATTGGCCTGAGGGTAGTGTGTCGTTGAGCTATCATGATGCAGACCCAACTGGGAAGTCAACTACGCCACAATGTAATGTCAAAAATGGGAACCATGATCAGTAAAAATGGCTTGAGGGACACCAAACCTAGAAAGGATATGATTGAATAGAAACAATGTTGTTGTATTACTGTTAGCCATATGTGTAGGCATTTCTTCGGCCCATTTGGTGAAGTAGTCCATGGCTACGATGATATAAGCATGCCCCCCATCCAAGTGAGGGTTACACGTCATAAAATCGATGCCCCACTTCGCAAAGGGACAAACAATAATGAAAGGGTGAATATCAGAAGGCGGCACGTGCATCTTGCGCTGATAAATCTGGAAATCATGGCACTTACGGACAACAATGATGCAGTCTTTAAATATGGTGGGCCATAAATACCTAGTACAAAGTATTTTCTGTGCAGTAGCATACCCATATATGTGACCGCCACAGGCACCGCTATGACAATCATTCAGGGCCTTTTCAGCCTCCTCGAGAGTCAAACACCGGCAAAGAATGGAATCAACTCTGATGCGGTAGAGATTATCTTTGACTATGTGATAGGGTTGCGATTGATGACGGATGCGTCGGCGGGCATCCTTCGTCAACTCAGATTGCAAGGTGGAAGTCTGAAGATATACGATGATATCACCATACCAAGGATCGAGGGTGCTAATCAGAAAAAGTGTGTCGTCCGGAATGTATTCCTTGGAACCAGACGGAGCAGAATTGGAAGGGAGAGAGAAAATCAAATCAGCGAAGACTAATGACTTCTTCAAATTGGTGGTAGTGAAATCCAAATCAAACTCTTGGAGGATGAAAATCCACTTCGAGTACATGATCCCCAGCAATTGACGAGTCAATATCTAGTTCATAGGGTTGCAATCTGAAATCACAGTCACTGTGCACAATAGGATATAGTGATAGAAACGTTGAATAGCTTGAACATCTAACAACGCCAACTTCTCTACATGCTCATATCGCATCTCAATATAGAGAAGGATATGAGATAGATATTAAATGACATGTTCATCACCATCATCATCATCTTGTACCAAAACCATGGAAATCGTGCTAAACGCAGTGGCCAAATAGGGGGAGTAATTGTGATGATAATTTGGAGGACGCAACAAAGGAGCATTGATGAGCAATTTCTTCAATTCATCGAAGGATTTTTGGGTGATCTCATCCCAAAGGAACAGGACGCCTTGCTTCAGCAGTTGCGTAAATCCTTTGGCCACTTCAGTAAAGTTAGGTATAAAACGATGTAAGAAGTTGGCTTTCCCCTACAGACTCTACACCTGATGTAAGGAGGAAGGAGAGGGGAGATTAATGATAGCTTCGACTTTGAGTGGATCGAGATGACTACCATCTTTAGAAACGATAAAACCTAGGATTCTACTAGAATCAATGCAGAAGATGCACTTATGTGGATTGATCTGAATGTTATAGCGTCGATAGCAAAGAAAAATATAACGGAGATAATCAGGATGGTCTTTACGCTTAGCCGAATGAGCTGGAAGGTCATGCAGATAAGGCTGAACAACTCTCTTGATATCATGGAAAGCATATGACATTTCTCGTTGAAAATTAGCCCTAACATTTTTCAGACTGAAAGGGAGGTTTTGATAAGCAAAAGTGCCCCAAGGACTGAGAAAGGCAGTCTTATGTTGATCGACCGAAAGAATATTAATCTAGTTATACCCAGAAAACCTGTCCATAAGGGAAAAAAATCTCACTCCCAACACAGTCAGCAATGATTTGATCAATAAAAGGAGTGGGATAATTATCCTTAGGGCAAGCACAGTTAATGTCAGAGTAATCAAAATAGACATGAATGGTACCCTATTTCTTATCTACAGGAACAATTTTAAAAACCCATTCGATCAAGGGAATTGGATAGATAAAACCAGCTTTAAGAAGTTTTTCAACTTATCCCTTAATAGCAGCAACCTTTCTAGGGTGCACAAGACTAAGGCACTGATGAACAGGCTTCGCACCTGGATAGGTAGGAATCTGATGCACCACTATACTTGGATCGATTTTGGGCATCTCTTTGTAAGACCATGCAAAAACGTAGCGAAACTCGTCGAAGAGACTAGTATAGACCTACATCTCATCGAGAGAATAGGTTAGCCCAATATGGATGTTCTTGACAACCCCTGGTTTAACAGAGAATTCGATAGGCATTGTTTGTGTAATTTTTCTCAAGCTACCTTTCATAAAGACTTGGTGTGTCAGTATAGGCATTTGAAGCGGAGGAGAAGGAACCTGAGAAGCGAACCTCTCGAGACACGTAAACATGGCCCCAAGGCGAGGCATGAATGAGAAACGATGATGACAATCATCCCAAGGAGGATCCTCAAGAGATGTAGTTTCTAAAATGGCCTCATTGGAAGGAAATATCTCTCTCAAGGGATCGGGAGAATCCAAATCGCTGAGCCAAGGTGATTGAGAATAAGTGTCAAGAGACATGCCCAAAGGAGCATGATCAAGAGGCGAAGGATTCGAAGCTGAAATAAGTTCACATTAATCAATATTGATTGGACTTAATGGCATCGAATCTCCAAATGAATCAATATTTTTGGGCAAAGGGATGAGCCATGGATCAGAAGACCTGGAAATCATATTAACTTGAACACTGTTGGGTGGAGGAAGAGGAAAAATACCCATCAGGGTAGGATATTTGAAGAAACCTTGCTCTACGCTCTCGTAAGGCGTAGGAATTTGATCTACATACGAAATTTTGTTCTTGGAAGACGAAGAAGTAAAGAAAGACAATTGATCGACAGTAACAATATTTATTTTGTGAGGAAATCACAAAACATGAAAGAGAGTGGATGGAATGCATAGCATGGCGTGAGTCCAAATGCGACTGAGGAGAATATTGTAATTGAGCTTGACATCAACTATTTCAACCTTGACATTGACTTTTTTCCCTTCTAGAGTAATCGGTAAACTAGCGAGAACACCAAGATGTTTAGATTCCCTTCCATCAAACGCTTCTAGAGAATTTGGAGATGAATCAAGATTTGGAGAACTGATGGCTTTCCAGCAGGAAGATGACATGAAGCAATTAGACACACCCTCATCCATGACCACTCAATGGATATTCAGTCCATTAATCCCAACTTGAATAAGAGTGCAAGATGGTGAGGGAGATGTGGGATGAAATTCTCTAAGTCAAAAATAATAAGGCTCAAATTAGCAAGATCAACCCCACTGATGGTCGACTGCAGAACCGTTCATCATGAAAACCTGAGAGCCAAATGGGGCAAAGGACTAAGGTTGCTCTACCAAATGAGTCTATTGTGATGGAAATGGTTCTTTGAGAATAGTTGGAGTTCCTTGGGTGCCTTTGAGCAATCGACTCACTTCGGCTCATCGAGGACAGTCCTTGGTGTAGTGTTATTCATCACAAATCAAGCAAGGATACTTTGGTTTACGTTTTGAACCATCATGAGCACGAGACTTCCGAGAATCCTATTTCGGGGTATCGAATTTGTCCTTACCTTTACCCTTCATTTTACCATTAGAATTTTTATCCACCGGATTGGCCTGAATGGCATTCACTTCCGCAGTTTTACCAGAATTCGAGGTCGGCTGAGAAGCAGTGTCATTGGAAGGAGTGGATTTTTGCTTCCCAGGATCCAAAGGAGGAGACTTCCGAGAAGTCTGAGACACGGAACCGATGATATCGTCAACTAATGGCATTGCCGGTGCTTTGGGAGTTCCAGGCCTAGGAGGATCAGGCAAGAGATCGTACAATGTTCCAGACTGAGAATACATAAGAGCTAGGTATTGGGCACGAGAAATGGCTTGTTCCTCAATGACGCATGCCCCCATAGCAATGTCATTGGAAATTAGAGAAATGAAGGAGGTAGTAAACTAATCAGTAATAAGTTGATCAAGAATATTGAACTTGATCAAGCGACGATGACACCTCCATTCATGTATATGATCCAAGATATGAGTAGCTTGATCTTGCTTCAAGGATGTGAGGAGGTGTGTCTAGGTTTCACACCGAACCAGTAACTGAAAGTGCATGAGAAATTCCATGGCTAAAGAGTTGAAATATTGGAAGACACCATGAGATAATTTGATTTACCACTTAGCAGCGGCACTAGTAAGAGTCCGTTGGAAAATACGAAGTCAGATAGAATCGTCAACCCAAGAGTTAGAGGAACACCAAAGATAGTATGTCATAAGATGCGCTTGGGGGTCTTTTCCATACTTGCTCTCAAACTTGGGACACTCATGAGGAATTTTGGTTGGAACTGGAGGCCAATAAGGGTTATGAAGGATCAGATTGTTCATTAACTTTGACACATCATGCAGTTCCAACGTAGTGAGAAAAAGTAATTGAGGGTTAAAAGGCATTGCAGGTCGCTGATAAAGGCTAGTATTAGCATTTCACCTAGGTTGAGAGAAATCATGCCCCCATATGTTTTGTCCCGGACAATTCTATCCATAGTGGTTATAATCCTGATAGTTCTGCCCATACATGGGTTGAGGACTAGGATATTGATTTTGAGCATATCACTGAGGTCCTTGCTAAGCAACATATGGATTTTGCTGCGGAATGTAGCCATTTCCTTGAGGTGGATTATACACCATCTAGGATTGACCTTGAGGATAATAAGTGTAACCATGGGGCACAATATATATTTCCTGAAATTGACCTTGAGGAGGGTAAGTAGCGCCTTGAGGCTGAGCAGGTTGAATCGGAAGTAGAGGGTGGACAGTTTGTCCCTGCAGGGCAAGTTGGCCTAGATGTTGAGGTTGGAAAGGCTATCCTTGTGGGGTAGATTGGCTTAGATATTGAGGGCCACCAGGTTTCCCTTATGGAAGAGGTTGGGTTGATGGTTGGGATGGGCCAGGTTTCCCCTGAAAACTAGGTTGACCTGGCGCAGGACCATTGAGTTGTCCTTGTTGTACAAAATTTTGGCCTTGTTGAACATAAGGTTGTTGTTTTTGCACAAAAGGTTGTCCCTGTGGTGGATATATTTGCCCCCTGGGAACATAAGATGCTCCTGGTTGAAATTGAGGTTGATAAGAAGGACCATAGGGTTGTCCTTATTGGGCCGAAGATTGTCCTTGTAAGGGTTTTCCTTTTGGACTGTAACGTTGTCCCTATCGACTAGAGGGTTTTCCTTGTTGGACCAAAGGTTGTCCCTAAAAGGGTTGTCCTTGTAGGCTCGAGGGTTTTCCTCGCTGGTAAACAGGTTGATTGGGATCAATCAGAGGCAAATAGATGATATTACCATATACATCATAATGATGTGGAGGATTTCCAAAAGCTTGGGGCTGCTAAGAACCCTGAGGTGTGGAACTCTGCTGCTGAGGACTTGGAGAGGGAGCATATCTTCGTTGAATATCCAACAGATACTCATTGAAAGTATAAGTAGAAACCATAGGCGCAGTACAACTAGAGGGGATTTCCACAGCATGAAGCTGTGATCCACTCACGGCGAGCCTAACAGGCATCGTACGATTGATAAAGATAGACCTGCAAATAACAACAGACCTTGACGACGGAGTCATACTAACAACCAGTGCAGATGAAGGCACACAAATGGTGGGTCGGACCAGGACATATGTAACAACGACCGACGAGATGGGTGTCGAAGGTGATATTCTAAATACAGGAATATACGAGATCCTTATGGAATTCGACATACCAGACAGTGTCATGGATGCAAAACCAGAAAGGATCTGACCTAAAGTATGATAACTGGGTGGAAGAGACATCGATTAAGGGGAAGGTTGACTAGAGACATATGGAAAATATTCTGGGAAGACTTGATATTCCCTAGTAGAAACATGAAGCTCTTCACTCCCAACAAGGCTTGAAGAATCCATGTCTGACGAGGTTGTAAGATCATCTAAAAGACGACGAGGACTGGCAGGTAAAGCAATGGCTAATAGCGGTGATCTCGAAGTAAGATGAGGGAATTCTTCGTCGCTCCCAAAACCAAACCAACCACCCTGAGGTTGAAAATTGATATCAACTGACCCTTCTGGAGGAGACCAGGTAGTGAGAGGTAAGATACTCAGAAGGAAAGACTGCTATAACTCGATAGACCTAGTGGACAGAGGTGTTTCCAAAGAAATGTCAGGAAAAGGATCACCACTAGGAGGCAATGAAGAGGACGACGAAACTGATTCCGCCACTGTGAAAATGTTTCAAAAAAGGAAGAAAACGAGATAGCCTATTCGAGGCTTCAAGATAAAACACTAAGGAACTACTAAAAACAAGCCAAGAAAAGATCTATAACGAGCATATGATCATAGGTAGTTAATTTTATGACATTGAAATGAAACTTTGTTTTTTCATGTTTTAAGAGTCAAGAAATAGGCAAAAGATGACTGTAGTCACTTTTATATTGAATGAGTGTGAAAGGACAAGTGCTCGATGATATTTTCACTTTTATAGAGTCACAAGAAGACCAAAATGACTACTTAGGTAATCTAGGAAAGAGGGTGTACCAAGTTTCCGTGAACTACCATATACACCTTGGTGATCAAATGAAAGAGAAATGACCAAGGACTTGACGTACGTCCAGGTAGTCTCCTCGAATTCTGTGTTCAGTGTATCATGGTTACAGGGCGGAAGACTCAGCTTCCTATGGATAAAGGATTGCAACCTATGAGGGTATCCCTTTATATACGCGACGATATGGGGAACAAATGTCCACACTAGTGTTTTCTAATGCCAAATGGAGAACGACAGCTCTACTAGGTTTAATGACGTCGGAACACATCACTAGCCTAGACCTCTAAAATATGTGTGTCAGGTTTCAATGCTTCCTTAGGTTGATCGAATTCATTTTAAGGTTGATCTTCAATCAATGTTGTGATTTCAAGTCCTTACCAAATGTGATCTCAAATTCTTAAATTCAAACTACATGCAAAAGAACATAATTTCCATTCAATGAATGTTAGCTAAGTGAAGGATATGAATCTATGAGAAAGTAGCAATAAATTGAAACATAAGAAGAATTTCAATAATGCATCTAATACAACCAAATGAGAAAACGAACACTCTTTCATAGTTTTCTAAGAGCTAGTAATGCAAAAGAACATTTTCATTTTCCATTGAAGCGAAAGAATTTTTTTTTTTGTATTTTAGATGGATGAGTCACACAATGCACTGTTACACTAAAAGAAAAAAAAATACTAGTTTTGAGCACTACGAATGTAAATATCTAAGACGAATAAATCAAATGCAATACAAACATAAAACACATTCAAAACAAGGATGCACTCTTCCAAGAAAACAATGGGCTTTCGAAACAATCCAACGAGCAATGTAATCTATGTTCAAAGTAACGAATGGAGATTCAAACGAAAACAAAAGTGATCATCCAAAAAACCAAAGACACAAAGAATCGAGAGAAAGACTAACATAATTAGTCAGTGATTTGAAACGATAAAGATCAAAGTGACTCGAACTTCACTCAAAAGGCTCAGTGAGGAGAGGGCCAAACAAATAGGACAAGACACCTAGAAACCCTAGGGCTACAAACTCCACCAATAATATGATGGAAAAACAGCTAAGAAGGCCAAGTCTACAGATTCAAAACAATCACTAGTAGACCAATTGCGAGAGAAAAAACCATTCCAGATACAAGAGACACTGACAAAAACTTAGAAAAGAGGTCAAAAAAAATCCTACAAGATTCGGCGCAACTGTTTAGCTATAATCCACGCTAAAAATGGGTTGGTGCATGTTTGACAAATTAAACATGCGCCAATTGGTGCGACTATTGAAAGAAAATCCGCACTGAGATAGAAAACCATGGGAAAAAATAAAAACACTAAGCAGAGGTTAGACATGACACTCTGGAACTAAACAAGGTGGTTTAAAACATCCAAACAAGCCAGGCAAAGCAGGAAAATGATGAAAAGACCAAAGTCAACTCGACAAGCCAAACACTCGATAAACGACAAGACGACAAATACACATTGATCTACAATGGAGTCGCCAACTTGTTGTGCAGGTAAATCCCCTCTGCGGACAGAGGTGTTCCCTCTAGCCCTAGGGTGGGTCTAGTAGCAAGAGGACATGCTAATGCATCAATTCCTAGTTAATGAATGAAATTGAGTTGGGATAGATGTCCTACCTTGGTTTCAATGCAGTTTTCATAGCTGTGGCATCAGTCTCCTGATATTTATCCCGACACGTCGCAACCCTTCAACAATGGTACTCAAGTGCCTGGACAAGGATCATAGAACGATAGCAGCATATGAAACAATATTTGCATTCATAACTATCTAATTGGTCAAGGAGAATTAAATGTATTGTGAAATATTAATCATATCAACACAAAACAGGAATCAAAACATCAGTCATGTATTAATTAAGAGAAAGAAAGATATTACAACCAAATGAGCCTTGACGTCACAGCCTCCTTCAGCGGGTCCACTCAGAACATGTCTCAAGAATTCATTGGGGAATTGGACTTGGCGAGGCAATAAGCCTAGACTCTCTCTCGATAAGGGGTATCTCTCTGATCTATCTCACACCAACGTATTCAGATTGTTTCAGCTATTCTCCAAAATTTTCAGCTAGCAGCATCTATGTGAGAGAGATGTATATATAGGAGAGGAGGGGGTGGTTGGGATCCCTCAAATGGTGGAAGGGAGGCCTTATCCTTTGGAAGGTTGCTCAAAAGTATGGAACAAGAAGCCAGAGGAAGATGTTGGACGTTATTCAGTCGAACAAATCATGCTGACTCTGCTCACGAAGTGTTTGGTAATGGAAAATTCGCTTCTATATTTAAAAAAATTTCCAAAAACAGCTCAGCGCGGGTAGTCTACTAATACATAGCGCCAATGAGCGTGGGGCCTAGTGCTAATTTCACTTATGGGTGCGAGGCCATAACTGCCTCCCATTGCCGACCCAAAATCATGTGCTTTTGATGGTCTGTTCTAGGAATAGTCAACAAAGGAAATGTTCTCTTCATGGCAAGGGATGAAATGACACTTTTTGCAAGGCATGAAACTACATATAAGTCACAGAAATGGTTCTCTAATGTGCGGGATGGGGATTGCAGGGACAGTGACAAAATGTTGTGTAACACTTGTACATGACCTTTTCTGCCTCTGCAACCTGCTCCATAGAGTTCCTAACATGCCAATTAGCCAAAAATGACTTTTACTAAGCTCAATTTGGTAAAAAATTGAGTGAGTTATGACCAAAACCAACTTTTCCCCAATTTCTCCTCCAAAAATGGAGGAACTGCCAGTTAACATTCCAAATTTGGAAATCCTGCCAAAATTTGCGTGCCTCTGAATTTTCTGCCAACTTAAGTGTCAAGATTGATTAGCGTTGCATAACTGCCTGCCAGCACCAACCCAAAATCATGTGTTTTTGATGGTCTGTTCCAGGAATAGTCAACAGAGGAAATGTTCTCCTCATGGAAAGGGATGCAATGACACTTTTTACAAGGCATGAAACTACATATAAGTCACAGAAATGGTGCTCCAATGTGCAAGATGGGGATTGCAGGGACGGTGACAAAATGTTGTGTAACACTTGTACATGACCTTTTCTGCCTCTGCAACCTACTCCATTGAGTTCCTAGGATGCCAATTAGCGAAAAATGACTTTTACTGAGCTCAATTTGGCTGAAAATTGAGTGAGTTATGACCAAAACCAACTTTTCCCCAATTTCTCCTCCAAAAATTTAGGAACTTCCAGTTAACATTCCAAACTTAGAATTCCCGCCAAAATTTGCGCGCCTCTGAATTTTCTGCCAACTTAAGTGTCAGGATTGATTAGCGTTAAGCAGGGTTTAGCGGGCAGATAAGAAAAATTTATGGATAAGCATAATTTATGCTCCAATGACATTTTATTGTGGGTTAACCATGTTTTAGTCGTTAATTAATCTGCATTAATTTTCTGCGGGTTTTTTTGGACTGGCTCTCGGTCACGCGCTTCTGGTCACATGGGGAGGGGCTTGGCCCACAGGGCTGGTCCCCTCCCACCCCCAAATGGGTGGAAGTTAAACTTTAAGTTTATGTAGAAAGTAGATAGGGTAAGAACTACTCGGTAGGAGAGATGGTGGAGCATGTGTTTTTCAAACGGGAGGTCACGAGTTCGAGCCCCCACTGCACCATAAAATTTTGCACCAAGTCATAAGAGTAACTCCTCCGCTAATTTATCAATCCCGCCATTCTAGAAGCCTCCACCACACTAGTCAACATACCTCCAGACTTAGTTAAATCCCGCCAAAATGTGGGTTTGAATATATATATATATATATATATATATATATATATATATATATATATATATATAGATTCGAAATAATTCCACCAACCCAATGTCCCACTTTAACATAAAATGTAATTCGACACTTATAGGTTAGGAGGTGGCCCACCAGAGAGGACATGTGGTGCCCTCTGGTTGGGTTATACTCTAACCCTTAAAAAAATTTCAAATTCCAACTTAGGAAGAATTGGAGGTCATTGGGAAATTTCTCTCTTCACTTAAACCATTTATAGAATTTGAAGATGACACTTGTCACTGTGCCATTGGCTACAATCTGGAGAATATTCCTGCAAGTTCGACTGTACTTACCACATCAACACTGTACCTATTCTTCTCATTTTTTTCCCTATTTTGGAAAACGAACAGCAGACGATAACTCAGTCATATGAACTCGGATTTTGATGAAACGAGTTCCGTCACAATCCTAGTCACGAACTCTATCCAATCATTTAGATTTGAAGGAATTTTGAGCACTTTCAAGTTTTAGCTAAAACTTGAGCCTTAGATCATTCCTTCCCACTAGAAGCCTTTTGGACCCCAAAATATACTATCAATTATTCAGCAAGTGAGGGTACAACTCCCTCACTTTTCCAATATCCAACCATTTTTCCTTTGAAGTATTTTGACCTTTGAGTCCAACTTTAAGGTATTCAACATTCCCTCTTCTTGAAGTTCTGATTCTTCTGTCAAGTATGAGATCTTGCTAAAATTCATCAAGATATTATGGCGAGAAATCATCTATTGATGGCAGTTGAACATGCTCTCCTTGATCATCAATCAAAGGAGGCTCAAACAATCTCAAATTCTCAACATCAATGACATAATCAATTTTCATATAAGGAGGAAAATCTAGCTTGAATGCATTTGTACCAATATTTTCCAGAATTTTAAATGGACCATAATGGATTGGTTTGAGATTTTTACCTTCCCCTTTCAATATTTATTTTATTATGTAGAACCAAAATTCATCACCAAATTGGAATTTGTGATCAACTCGATGTTTGTCATGCATTGCCTTGTAGCTTCTTTGACTCTTTTCAAGTTGTTCTTGCACTGTGTGATGTAGCAACTAAATTTTCTCAATGAACTTTCTTGATTTCTCTATGTCATTATGTCCATCTATAGCAACATATTTTTCAAGATAAAATCCAATGGCGATCTTGGCAAGTAACCAAAACATGCCTCAAATGGTGATGTATTTGTGGAAGAATGTTTTTTCCGGTTGTATGCATGTTGTATGTAGTGTAACTATTCATCCCACAACTTGGGATGCTTGCTGCAATAGCCCCTTAGAATATGAATAAAAGTTGTATTTACCACCTCTGTTTGACCATCTATTTGCTGATGAAATGTTGTACTCTTCTTCAAATTTGTATCCATTATGTCCCATAATTTTGACTAAAAATTCCCAACAAATCGATAATCTCAATCTGTTATGAAACCAAATCCAAAAATAGAAGTAAAGAGAGATCTACGCCTTAGATATTAGCCTCTTCAAGGGGAAAACCTCAAATACATTACATAAATAAACAATTCTTGGATGATACAAATGACCAAAACCTCCTTCTCTATATATGAGTCCATGGAGCCACAATATAATAAGGGCACAACAATAGCAATATTGGGGTTACAGGGGTACAACAATAACAATAAGGGGGCTACACTAATAACAGTAAGGGACTAAACTAGTAATATAGGGACCTTACATTCCCCTGCCCTTCAAAAAAGTGTTGTCCTCAACGCTTGAGTAGCTCTTGGTGCTTCTGTATAAAATTCTCATCTTCCAATGTAGAATCTTCAGTGGGCAAGTTCTTCCACTTGATGAGATACTCTGAAATTGATCGATTTTGTAGGTATCTTTCCGTGACCACTTGAGGTTCCAATATTATTTTTCCTTCCTCATCAAGTTCTGGCGATATTGTTTGAATTGGAATATTTTCACCTATAACCTTCTTTAAGCATGAAACATGGAAAACTGGATGCACTCGCGAAGAAGTAGGAAGCTCCAATTTCTATGCCATATTACCAATTTCTGGCAACACCTTGTAAGGACCATAATACTTGAGGATGATAAGATGAGGTATGAGCTAATTGAGTACCCAAACAAGAAAACAACTCCGTCCAAAACTTTCCAATAAAATTGGGATCTCTGTCGCTCACAATAATCTTTGGATTTCCATGTAGCTTTTGAATTGTGTCCATAAATGTATTAGCAATTTTACTTACTTTAAATGGATGAGATAATGCACAAAAGTGTGCATACTTGGTAATTCTATCAACTACCACCATGATGACACTCTTTCCTTTAGAATTAGGTAAACTTGTGATAAAATCATTTGAAATCTCCTCCCAATGTTGACTTGGAATGGATAAAGGTTGTAGAAGACCTAAGGTCTTAGTTGTCTCAACTTTATTTTACTGGAAAGCCAAACATTCCACCACAAAATTTTGAATATCAGATTTAAGGCCATCCCAAAAAAATTCTTTCTTCACCATGTGGTAAGTTTTTAAAAATATTGAGTGTCCTCCTAAAAGAGAATTGTGCAATTCCAAAAGAATATTTTGTTTTAGTTGGGAATTCTTACAAAGATATAAGCGATCTTTGTACCATAAGGAATCAATTTTCCAACTAAATGTATCAGATATACTAGGATCTTGCTACAAAATTTTATTGAGTGTCCACACTTCTTCGTCCTTCTTCCATTCATCCCTTGCGTTGGTTATCCAATCTGGTTGGATAATAGAAATGGCACAAAGTAATGATTCCACCTCTTCATTATTTCTTGAGAGTGCATTTGCAACAACATTTAGCTTCCCTTTTTTGTAGATTATTTCAAAGTCATAACCCAACATCTTTGTGACCCATTTTTGTTGCTCTTCTAAAGATAGCCTTTGTTCCAAAAAGTGTTTAAGGCTATCATGATCAATTTTTTCCTTGAAGTGTCTTCCCATTAGGTAAGGACACCATTTATTTAGTGCATGTAGTATTTCTAACATTTCCTTATCATAAATAGCTTTCTGTAAATACTTTCCTTTGATTGGATGACTTTCAAAAGAAATAGGTCTTCATTCTTGCATTAAAACAACACCAATTCCATTTCCTGAGGCATCACATTTCACAATAAAGGTTTTTGTGAGGTCTGGCGTACCTAAGACTGGTGCTAGGAACATTGCCTCTTTAAGATGTTCAAAGTCCTTAGTTCCTTCAAGAGTCCCTGAAAATGCATCTTCCTTCAATAATGTTGTTAGAGGTGATGCTATTCTCCCATAATTCTTAACAAACTTGTGATAATACCCTGTTAACACGAGGAATCCTCGCAACTACTTTATGGTTGTGGGGACTTTCCATTCCTTAATGGCTTTAATTTTATTAGGATCTACCTTAACACCCTCGTGAGATACAATATGACCCAGATATTCCACCTCTTTTACTCCAAAGAAACATTTGGATGTTTTTTCATATAATTGTTTCTCCTGCAATAGTTTGAGCACCCTGTCAACATGTTGAACATGATCCTTCGAAGACCTATTGTAGATTAGTATATCATCAAAAAATACTAGCACAAATTTTCTAAGGAAGGGTTTGAAAATGGAATTCATCAACCCTTGAAATGTAGAAGGTGCATTGGTAAGGCCAAAAGGCATGACCAAAAATTCATAATGACCCTCATGGGTTGAAAATATTGTTTTCGGAATATCTTCAGTCTTCATTCTAATTTTTATGATATCCTGAACGAATATCGAACTTGGTAAAATAAATCGCTCCATGTAATTCATCAATCACGGGAATGGGAAATTTATCTTTAATGGTGAGCTTATTGAGCTCCCTATAATCCGAACACATGTGCCATGATCCATGCTTCTTGTGCACCAATACTATTGGAGTAGAGAAATAACTTTGACTAGGTTGAATTATACCAGCCTCTAACATTTCTACAATCATACGTTCAATCTCGGTCTTTTGGACATAAGGATATCTATAAGGCCTGATGTTTGGAGGAACACTTCCTGGAATCAAATGAATAGCATGATCATGATCATGAATAGGTGGGAGTCATTTGGGAGTTTCAAACGCCTTGGAATGATTGTCCAACGCTTTTGGAGATCTGTAGAAATAAATGATTTTGATGTTGGAACTTCTAGCGAGCATAATTGTGCAGTTATGCCTAGTTGTTCTTTCTTCAGAAGATTTGCCATCACATTAGAGATTATTATCTTTCTCGGCTTCCATGCGATACCCCGTAATTCGAATTCATTTCCTTCTGAAAAAAAATTCAAGAAATTTCTTGAAAAATAAAAGCTACCATCCCCAAAGATTGTGACCATTGCACTCCTAGTACAACATCAAAACCTACCATTGGAATGCAAAACATTGGACTATTCAATACATATTCACCCATGGTTAGCTTGATATTATGGCATTTTCCAGAGCAATTTATAGTTCCTCCATTTCCAACCATCACTTGACATTCTGGTGTTGGGTATAGGAAACAATTCAATTCCTTGGCTACCTTACAATGAATAAAATTATGGGTACTACGCGAATCAATAAACACTATTACATTTTAATTTTTGATATGTCCCTCTATCTTGAGAGTTTGAGGAGTGGTAATTCCTTCCAATGCATTACACGATATGGTCAGACTCATTTATTCCTCTTCTAGGGTTGGTTCTTAGTGTATATCCTCTTCTTTTGAAGATTCTTGTTCATTTTCTTCTTCCTCTTCATAATCTATGTAAAATAATTTCTTCTCAATACATTTATGACCTTTAGAGTATTTTCTATCACAACTGTAGAAAATCCCTTTTGCTCCTTTTTCTTCCAATTTTTGTGGTTTCAACCTTGTAGGTTGTGGAAGTCTAGGAGTAGCAACACTTCCATCTTTATATATGTGAGAGGTAGGCTTCCTTGTCGCCATAATTTTACATTCAATTTTTCTTGCCAACCTGAATGCCTTTTCCAATAAATCAAGTTACCAAACACGAACTTCATGTTGGATGTTATCCTTTAAATTCCCTATGAAGACATCAATCCGGTGTTCCTCTGGAATATCAGTTACCCTTATATTCAATTTTTGGAAGTCCTCAATGTGCTTCACCACTGAACTCTTCTGTTTGAGATTTATCAATTGGCTAAAGAAGGTGTTTCTTTTTGTATCCTCATAATGTTCTATCATTTCCTCCGTAAAAATTAACCAAGTGACAATTTGTTGATGCTAGAAAATCCATCTATACCATACAAATATATTTTGTTCTAAATGTAAAGTTGTAATGCATAAATTTTGTGTGTTTTTCACATTATTGAGATCAAAATATTGCTCCATTTGTATTATCCATGTTATGGGATCCTTTCCATCAAAATTACTCATATCTATCTTTGGAATATGTTGGTTCTTCCATCCAACATTAGATTTTATGAAATCACGATTAAAATTTATTTTTTTCTCATCATTAGTTTCCTCTACTATCTTTTCGACATTAGGAAACATTTCTTATATCAACTTTTTCAAACCTTCCATGTGTTCATTTAGATCATTATTCATGTTTTCCATGTTGTCCTTCATGTTTTCCATGTTGTCTTTCATGTCATCCATCTTAGCTTCCATGCCAGCTTCCATGCCATTCATCTTATCCTCCACGCCTTTCTTCAAACCATCCATCTTAGCTTCCATGCCTTTATTCAAAACTTCCATTTTATTTTCTGTTTCTCTTTGCGAGAGAGAAATTTGGTGCACTTGCTCTTGTAATTTTGACATGTCATTTTGAAATTCTTCATCTTCATCAGTTATAGTAGAGCCTTCTAAAGGATTAGTGCGTGTTGAATTCTTTTTAGGCGGCATTTTATAACCGAATTTTGATATCTATTCTACAATATTCCCTTGGAATCAATTCAAAATGATTTTTCACACAAGACTTATGCAATTCGAAAAACATTACACAACTTTTTATTTATTTTGAGGAGCTTGATATTGAAACTAAATTATATCTGCCATTTTGGATCTTCAATATCTGAAATTTGGTCCTGTAGTAGCCCTCTAAAGCTTCTTTAAATTGCCACAGATCTCACGTGAGTTGGATTCTTCAAGGCAAAGTTGTGCCCAATCTCCCACAATGACCTAATTATGGACTGGTTCAGTAGAGAAAACTTGTATGTCATGCCACGTGTCATTGTTTCCTCCTTTGGCTCTGAAATTGATACAGAGGAAACTAAAGTCCGTGTACTTGCGGCCACATTTTACAAAATTCCAATCCAATGCTCAGAGAGAGAGTTATGACGATTTTCCCATGGTAAACTCCTTGATATGAAATTCGGGATCCTGGAAAATCCCTAACTTCCATAGAAACTATCACCTAAAATATTGCGAATCAAGCTCTAAAATTTTTCAACGCCGTTCCTCAGGATTTCAGCTTTACTCTATAGAAATTTCAGCTTTTGAACCCTCATAGAAAGAAATTTATAGAGAAAATTCCACGATGGCTTGTTTAGGTTAAATTTAGGAGCCTGCAAAAATCCCTAAATTGCACATATCATATTTACAAATATATTGCAAACCAAGATCTAGAATGTTTCTACAATGTTCCTCATGATTTCGGCTTTGCTTTGTAAACATTTCAGCTTCTGAACCTTTGTAGAAAAAAAATTATGACGAAAATTCCATGATGGCCTATTTGGAGCAGCAAAATCCTAGAATCCAAAGCTCTGATACCAATTGTTATGAAACCAGCTCTAAAAATAGAAAAAAAGAGAGATAAATGCCTTAGAAATCAGCCCCTTCGAGGGGGAAACCTGCAATGCATTACATAATGAAAAATTCTTGGATGATACAAATGACCAGGACCTCCTTCTATATATAGGAGTCCATGGGGCCACAATATAATCCTAGTCGACCTAACAATAATAATGTAAGGGCACAATAATAACAATATTAGGGTTACAAGGGTACAACAATAACAATAAGGGGGCTACACTAATAACAATAAGGGACTAAAATGTTGGGTATGGAGCCTGATTATCTTGTTTACTTTGTATCACAACATTGGACCCCTGTACCTTAAAAGGGGCGGAAACGCCGCCCGTAATTAATCGCTGCCATGGGGGGTCCAGGGGGGGGGCGGCAGCGCTTTTTGGAGCCCCCCCTTGGCGGGGCTTTTTGGGGGCAGCGCCCCCGAAGCTAAAAACAGATGTAAAATTGCCTTGTAAAAGTATAGTAATTTCTATTCAATCTGGGCCGTTCATTAGGCAAATGATCTGACAGTAGAAGTTATGTTTAGATTAGGGTTTTTTGCCCTAGAAGGCAACCCCTCAATTTTATGAGGGCATTGTATTGCGGCTGTGCATTTTTGCATGTGTATTCTCGGAGCGAGAAATAGAGAGGGAGACTGCGAGAGAGAATAGAGGATATAATAGTGGATCTGTTGTAGGTTTTGTCTCTTCATTTTTGCTGGATAATAGAAAGGAAGGACTGGCTGTTCAGGGTGGACGTAGCCCAAACTGTGTGAACCATGTATATCTGTGTCTCTCTAGTTTGTGTGTTTTGTGTGCTTTTACTTTCCGCATATTTTATGTGTTGCATTGCTCCATAATATATAATTTTGTAACATAAAATAGTAATATAGGGACCTACATGATCACTTAAAATAGAAGTAGGAAGACCAAAATGGATCCATACATTTTGAAAGAAAATATTAGTGGTTTGTTCAACTATAATAGTTTTTTTAAATGCCATCAAAATACACATTTTTCTGAACCTATCTACCACAACATACAAATAATCATGACCTTTCTTGGACATAGGAAGGCCTCCTACAAAACCCATTGAGATGCTCTCCCAAGGATGAGAAGGAACTGGGAGTGGTGTGTACAAACAAAGCTTCCAATTTCTAGGTTTACTTGTTACACATAAAGAACATCCCCTAATAAAATGATAAACAATTTCATTCATGTGTGGCTAATAAAAATATCTTTGAAGATGTTCTATTGTCTTGCCTACACCGAAATGTCCTACAATCAATGATGTGCATGCCTCCCTTATGATGCTATTTCTTTCTCCCTGTGGTATACATAACTTGCCCAAGTGATACAACAAATTTTTATGCACATGATAATCTAACTCTTCACCTTGGTTTCCCTTACTCAAATTCTCATACACATCTTGAAAATCACTATCATTCACATATTGTTCAATGTAACTTTCATGCATAATAAAATTGTGCTTGAGAAGAATAGTTGAATTTACAATAGGCCTAGAGAGCATATCAGCTACCTTATTGTAGACTCCTTTCTTGTACCTAATAACCAAGTGAAATTGTTGTAGAAAACTCATCCACATGAAATGTCTTGATTGCTACAATTTTGACTGTGATTGTTAGTACTGCAATGGTTGATGGTCGTTATGGATAATGGTCTCTTTTCCCATCAAGTAATGCTTCCATTTCTTTACACTTGGTACCAATGCATATAACTCTTTATCATAGGTAGTATATTTATTCACAACTGCATTAAAATTTTCAGAATGAAATGAGATAGGCTTACCATGCTGCATGAGCACTGCTCCCATAGCATAATCACTTGCATCCATTTGGATCTCAAATGATTGTCTTAGATCTGGAATTGCTAGTACCAGTGTTGAACTTATATTTTTATTTAAAGCATCAAATGATTTCTGCTCCAAATATCCCCAATTGAAGACTTTCTTTATGCTTGTCAATGCATGTAACAGTGCTGCAATGGAAGAAAAATTAGCAATAAATTTACTCCAATACTATGTTGCCCCTAAAAAGATTCTTACCTCGGTAACTGTATTGGGCTTGGCCCAATTCCAAATGACATCAACTTTGGAAGGATTAATCTTCAATTAACCTCCTCCAACATTTTGTCCCAAATATACCAATGAAGTCTTACCAAATTCGCACTTTGACATCTTCAGAAACAATTGTTATTTTCTCAAAACATCAAGTACCTTGTTGACATGCATGACATGTTATTCTCTTGATTTTTTGGATATGAGTATGTCATCTAAGTAAAAAATGACAAATTCATCTAGAAATGGTATAAGTACATCATTCATTACTCTCATGAAATTAGTTGGTGCATTTTTTAAGCCAAATGGCATAACTAACCACTCATACAATCCTTGTCTAGTCTTGAAAGCCGTTTTCCAAATGTCTTCTTCAGCTATCCTAACTTGATGATAACCACTTCTCAAATCTAACCTAGTGAAATACTTGAACGCTTTAACTAATCAAGAAAATAATCAATTCATGGAAGTTGGTAGCGATTCTTTACCGTGATTCTATTTAGTGCACGAAAATCGATACACATGCACCAAGTACCGTCCTTCTTTGGAACCAAAAATATTGAAGAAACACATGGAAAAGTAGATGGGTGTATGATAAATTTATTCAGAAAGTCTTGGATTTGCTTCTTGATTTCCAAACATTCCATAATTTACATGCGATACATACCAATATTTGGAAGTGGAACAACTTGTTGCAGCTAAATCTCATGTTGAATTCCCCTCTTGGGTGGTAAACCCTTTTTTTATTGAAACATATCGCCATGCTGACTTACCACATCAAACAAATAAGGTTTCAATTTGTCATCACATCCTTCAAAATATTCATAGTTAACATCTTCCTATTTCTTGATCGTAAGAAGCAAAAAAATTTTACTTACATTTACTAGCCTCTTCATTTTCCCTACATTAACTAAACAGATATTCAGTTTCTTGTGATGAGCTCTCACAAAATACTCCACTCCATCTTTGATCAAATGATATTTGTTCTGATGACGGTAAAATACCACTTTCCTGTCTTACAAATATGGACTACCCAAGATAATCCATAAAATATCAAGTGGAACCACATCTAACTCAACTTCATTAAAAAAATTTGCTGTAATAGAAAATATGAAAATACATTTCCTTGTCAGCTGTAAATTGTCATTATTAACTATCCAACCCAAAGGGTATGGCTTATAATGAGGTACAATTTCAAGGTTCCATTCTTTAACTAAGTCTTATGAAATCAAGTTTGCTTGTGACCCTGTATAAAATAAGGCATCAATATTTGTATGATTAGAAATGACTCTAACATGGAATAATTCCATCCTTGTATCTTCATTTGAAGTGTTATTGTGAATATTTGAGGTACTAGAACTTGCAGTATCTTCCTTTCCTTTGTTAACCATGGAAAGTATCTTGGTTTCCTCTCCTGAATTAGATCCAAGATCTTTTTGTGTGGTGGCAATCGACTTTTGTTTCCCTTTGCTATTTGGTTTCTTTGGTCTTAGTTCGGGATGTAGTTTCCAACAGTGAGCTTCATCATGCCCTCATTGGAACAATGTTTGCATGTGCTTTTATCCCTTTCTTGCTTCACACTTTCATTGTTCTTTCCCTTCCATTTTTATCCTTTCTCTTTTCCCTTACCCTTGAAAGGCTTCTTCTTACTACCCTCTTCAGAAATGTTTTTACCCCTTGCTTCAAGATGTGTGGCTTGCACACATACTTCATCTAATTTATTTGGGTTAAACATGAGAATAGTGTGTTTTAAGTAGGAATGTAGACCTCCTATCTACTTCAAGAGTGTTTCTTGTGAATTTAAGCCTACTTCAAGTAATAAAGCCATTTTCCTAAACTCTTGTGTATACTCTTGGACACTTTGACCTTTGAGCTCTCTAAAGTTTTTCCAATTCATTATTTCTTTCTGCATATAGGTTAATGGATACAATTGCCTTTTAATGGAAGAAATGAATTCAACCCAAGAAATGGAAATATTACCATGGATTCACATTTAGTCTTGTGTCTTTGCCTCCCACCAAACTAATGTTGCTCCTTCTAGCCTTAATGAAGAAAATTGAATTTTGATGCCATCTTCTTGTAGATTTGGAATTCTACAATAAACTTCCAATTGATGAATCCAATTTTCTATTTTTTTGGCATTAATTTCTCCATTATATGTAGGAAGTTCAAATTTGATGTCCAACTTGAGTAACAGAGTCTTACCTTTTGGGATCTTGGAATGAGTATGGATATGATTTTTTGTAGTGGATTTGGAAGATGAAGATGAGGATGAGTATGATGTTGATGATGTTTATGGTGGAGAGGGAGGTGGTTTTCCTCCACTAGCTTTTGAGCTCCTCTCTTCCTCTTTTTGATTGTTTGAAGATTCTTCTCTATGAGGGTGTTTTGAACCTTCTCCAGTTTCCTTTGCCATAAAAGATTCATACATAAGTTTAACCTTCCTTTTCATTTCTTTGAACTCCTTCTTGACATCCTCTTATTTAGAATGTTCATGAGCTCCTTCATGGCCTAACATTTTGGTTGTAGATTCAAGCTCTATCTCTGCAGCTTGTATCTCTTCAACCACTTCAGCCTCTTGTGAAACTAATTCCTCTTGTGATTCAAGTGTTGCCTTGAGTGGTCCTTTGTGTGAGGATGATGCTTTCTTAGCCGTCTTCATTATTTTCCTAAATTCTAGACTAGCTATCAGTAGCTTCCCTTCTCCTCTCTGCAATCTCAATCTTGTAAGCATCAATAAATTTGTACTATTAAAAACCCTTCAAGTAAAACAAGAAAGCAACCTTGCGCTCTGATACCAACTTGATATGAAAATGAATGCTAGTTATTTTTGTGCCAGTTTCATTTCAGATATAAATTTTTCTTTGCATTGTTTTACTTATCCTTTTTGAGTTTGTTTATAAGCATGTGATTGGAAAACAATGTTCTTAGTGAAATTATGAGTTTTTCATAAGCTTAAAAATCATAATTTTAAGTGATATAATAGAAGCAATATTAAACACAACAAACACACATAACAAAGCTTAACAGAGAGAATTTTGATAAAGGAGTTCACCCCTCCTGGGCTACCTCTCCTTCGTCCAGCTTCATAGTGTGAC
The DNA here is from genome assembly GCA_034641835.2 of Pinus albicaulis. Taxonomy (NCBI): domain Eukaryota; kingdom Viridiplantae; phylum Streptophyta; class Pinopsida; order Pinales; family Pinaceae; genus Pinus; species Pinus albicaulis. The sequence goes on along the minus strand of CM076581.1, from coordinate 1,422,960,631 downwards.
CTTTGTATTAGCTTCAAGTGTGCTCAAATTATTGTTACAAGCTTCAGAAACTCTTAGAACATATTCCAATGATTTTAAAAAATCATAATCTCCCAAAAATGACTATTTTTTTGCTGAATTTGGACTCTGGATGCTCTGGAAATGATCCCAACACCTGGTGGCCCTAGCCTTCAAAAATATTCAAATGCATAAAAACACATATACATGACCTTTTCTGCCTCTGCAACCTACTTCATTGAGTTCCTAACATGTCAATTAACTAAAAATGGCTTTTATTGAGCTCAATTTGTTCGAAAATTGAGCGAGTTATGACCAAAACCAACTTTTCCCCAATTTCTCCTCCAAAACTGGAGGAACTGTCAATTAAAATTCCAAATTTGGAATTCCCACCAAAATTGGCGTGCCTCCAAATTTTCCGCCAAATTAAGTGTTGGGATTAATTAGCGTTAATCAGGGTTTGGCGAGTGGATAAGCACGATTTATGGATAAGTGTGTTTTATGCACTAATGACATTTTATCATGGGTTAACCACATTTTAGTCGTTAATTAATCTGCATTAATCTTCCGTCGGTTTGTTTGGAATGGCTCTCGGTCGCACACTTCTAGTCACATAGGCAGGGGGCTGGCCCCCTGCAACCCCCTGATGGTCGGCGGTTAAAATTTAAGTTTATGTAGAGAGTAGATAGGGGAAGAACTATCCAGTAGGAGATATGGTGGAGCACACAGTTTGCAGCAGGAGGTCAGGGGTTCAAGCCCCCACTCCACCATAAAATTTTGCACCAAGTCATAATAGTAACTCCTCCCTAATTTATCAATCCCGCCATTCTCGAAGCCTCCGCCACACTGGTTAGCATACTTGTAGACTTAGTTAAATCCCACCGAAATGTGGGTTTGAACTTATATATATATATATAGATATAGATATATATATATATATAGATATAGATATAGATATATATATATATATATATAGATATAGATATAGATATATATTCTAAATAATTTCAATAATGTCCCACTTTAACATAACAAATAATTCGACACCCATAGGTTAAGAGGTGGCCCACTAGAGAGGACACATGGTGCCCTCTAGTTGGGTTATACTCCAACCCTTAAAAAAAATCAAATTCCAACTTAGGAATAATTAGAGGTCATTGGGAAATTTCTTTCTTCACTTAACCCATCTAAAAGTTTGAAGACAACACTTGTCACAACGCCACTTGCTATAATCTAAAGAATATTCTTGCAATGCTGATTGTACCTTCCACATGTGCAGTGTACATGTTCTGCTTATTTTTTGCCTATTTTTGAAAATGAACAAGAGATGATAACTCAGTCATACAAACTCAAATTTTGATGAAATGAGTTGTCCCAAAATCTTGGTGAAAAAATTTATCTGCTTGTTCAGGTTTGAAGAAAATTTGAGCACTTTCAATTTTTAGCTAAAACTTGAGCCTTAGATCACATAACAAGCTTAGGTTGGGACAACAAGGAAGTCATCAGGGACATGAATGAAAATGAGAAAAGACAAGATGAGGAATGAATTTCTCAATGCTGAGCACCATTTCTAGTAAGGTGGTATGATTGGCCTCAAAAATAGGTAAATTATAAGGCCCATAAATCCACTCCTAAGCACATAGAAACTATGTTGAACACACCCTTTTTACTTAATGATAAATTTTCATAGCTTAATGGATTCTTAGAAGAATTCAAATTGCTTTTCATATTTTATGTGCCTTAAAAAATTTATTGTGTGAATTTCAAGAGATATTGATACATTAATAAATCTAGCAGTGGAGATATTTTTGGGATTTGTTCCTTATAGCAGGAGGGCCTAAACTTAGTTGGATTGGGGAATTTAATTCCCCTTCTTATTGCTAGAAGGTGGATTAGGAGAAAGATCCCATTTTCTAGGACTTTTTGGAGGGAAATGAAGCCCTCCTCTCAAGGAAGTTTCTCCCCACTCTATGTATAAATAAGAGGATTAAGTAACCCACTAGGGATATAGAGAAAAAGATGAAGCATACAAAACAATATTAGTTTTGTATTCTCAAGAAAGTTTTTTAGTTGTCTAATGTGAAGATGATTTATAAATTAATGAAAGAAGTGTTTTACACCCACTCTTAGCTTGGTTTTCCTTTAATTACTTTGAGCATCCTTGGGCTAGGCCACCACATGAGCTTCAAAGACCTCCCTATAGTTTTTTTTGTGTTATGGTCTTTTTATTTTCCATAACTTTTTAAAATTATCTTTTCAAGGTACTTGTGCATTGTTAAGTAGGATATTTTGTGAGAAATAATTTCTTATAGGTTATATTTCATGAAATTGTTAGCAATCATTAGGGGAATTTTCAGGTCTAAAATGGGCCTCCTAAGTAAATTACAAAATAATAGTAGAAATAATAAAATAATATTAGATTACATCATCAAATTTTACAGGGAAATAAGAAAAAACTATTTTTTCAACTTGTATTTTCAACTTATCTCCCTATGGGTATACTAAAATTTCAAGTGAAAACACTCTTTGGATGCAAATTTGATTCCTCATCTAAGGATTACCCATGTTTCATACTTTTGATGGGTCCCGCCACAAAAAAAATGAGAAATACATTAAAAAAAATGTGATTGCAATCACGTTTTTTCCTTTATTTCTCATTTTTCGTATAGCAGGGTCCATCAAAAGTATGCAATGTGGGTACTCCTTGGATGAGAAATTAAATTTTGCATCCAACGAGGACTCCCACTATAAATTTGAGTAAAAAATTAGAGAGATAAGTTGAAAAAACAGTTTTATTATTTTTTAATATTTTTTATTTTTTACTCCAAAAATGGTGAATTATCCCCCATGGTTGACATCATCATATTGAATCCTATTGGTTCTTATAAATTTTATTTTAGTTGTACATTTTTCTTAGGAGACCAATTTTAGACCTCAAAATTCCCCTAATGAGTAGTACTTATTCACGCAATTTTAGGTCTTCCTTCATTTTATCTCTCTTTCTACTACATATTTTATTTTTCACTATTTTGTTATGTAATTGGTTTTAAAGCTACAAGAAGCACATAGAGTTTGATTTCATTAAGACATGCTTGCATCACGTCTCCTTAATATCTGATTAGTTGAATGTTATCATCTCCTAACATTTCTACAACGTTTCCTCATCTGAAACTCGCATTCTATCTTCTTTACATGCTTGTGGGACTCTCTCCTGTAGAAAATCAAAGACTCCTGTAGCAACCTATAACAAACCCTCCTTTCTCACTCGAATTTGCAATGAAATCATGATTTGACCTCTTTGACATATTACAACACATTTGGGACATTGATAATGAAAATTGGAAGTATAGACACCTCATAGATTCCTTTGCCATTTTGGTTATGACTGTTCCATTTTCTTACAACTTAATGTTTTGATTCTTATTCTTTTATTTTAGCAAGTGTGTTTTTCCAAATTTATCGAAAATAGCATAGAAGTGTGTGCCATTGAACAAGTGTGCTTTCTTTCATTTCAAAATACATATATATGTGTGTCATTTCCTTTTCTACAAGTTATTTTCTACAAACCTATTTTTCTTATAGCATAACTTAGATAACTTGGTCCCTTTGCATTTAACCTTCATTTTAATACTTCGACATGGATAAAGATAAACAAGAGAAGAAGAGTGCCCTGTTTCACATACAGTGTCGACCCATATTAAGTTTGTATGAACCTTGGGTTGATAACTAAAACTGAGACCCTTGGGAGTTGCCACAATAATCTTGCAATACTAAGGGGTGCTAGGATTTGATGACAAGAAAGAAGTCATAATACTTGATCTACATGGGTGACATGGACATGCCATGTTTTACTATAGATTGAGATGTCATAAAAAAAATAATAACAAAATGACATATAAAATGTTGAACTATGTGGTTCTTGAGACTATGGAAGATATAATGTGTGTTGCAAAGGCCGAAGGGCATCAACAAGAACTCATAATTTCCTTCTTGAATGTAAAAATTAGTTTTTAGTAATATCAATCTCCTTCATATGAATTTGGTGATAGTTACAATGTAAATAAAGTTTAGTAAGGAATTGCATTTCTTTGAGCTCCTTCAAAATATCATCAATTTATAGAATAAGGAACATGTCCTTGATATTTATTTTGTTGGGAATGAAAAATTTGAGACACATGTTCCTAGTTCATTATTTTTTAGTACCATCACAACTAGTAATGAAGATGACATCAATAGTTAGAAATCCCTAAATAATATTTTTCAATTTTATATTTTTGAGAAAATGGGTGGCAATAGGGGCATATGTTGGGTGTAAGAATGCTTGTTATGAGAAAAATAAAATGGTCATGCACATTATATTAGGGTGGGATTCCTTTGGGGGATTCAAAGACTAATCGGTGTTTGTGAAAGACGAAATACATGATAGGATCTATGGGATGGGAAGGGTTATCAAAGGGTTGAATGACATGGAAGTGGGAAACAATGATATAATTTCCTTTTTAAGATTTTTTTCAATGCAATATGAATTGAATATTTCTAGAGAGCTTGCTATCTTTCCTTGGAAATTGCATCATTTCTATTATTGATAGAAACACATGTCACAACTGCCCATTTTAATAGAAAACATGTGTTTTTTTTAAGGTATAATCACCCATTTGAAGCTATAAATTTTCATTAAGACCTTGACATTTCATGGAACCTCCACTATAAACCATGATATTGAAATTTACTTACAAGATGGATATAAGAATAGGTTTCCTGGGATACCTGGTAGTGAATAATGTTATGGGTGCTACTACTATAAATTCAGATAGTAACTTTATAATGCTTTATGTATGCAATAAACTTGAGGATTTGGGGATTTTAAATACCATTTATGTCATGTAGTGAGATTCTAAGTTCGAAATTCAATTTTTTAGAGGGAGGACTATCACAACTAGCATAAGCAAAGGCTCCTGAGGTATAAAATAAATATGTTTCACTAAAATATTATTTGAAATGTCTAGAAAGAGTTGTCCCTCACATTTATTTCCAAGAAAATATTTCACGTCACAATTCTAATAGAGACCTTATAGTTGGTGCCCCACCCCCCCCCCCACTTTAAACATGAGTTACTTTGTGGATCTTTAAAGGAGAAGCAGAGGAGAGGATGAGAGGGGATGATGGGATGGGGAAGAGGAATATAGGATTGTTTCTTTTATTTGGGCACTCATAAACTTTTTGGCTTCCTTGTCTAACCAAGTATTATGGAAATGCATGAATTGGGCATGTATCTCTTCCTCCATACAACTTATAAATAATTCACTAAAGATGGTATTTAACATCCCTTTGATATGGAAATGATTGTCTACTTCAAAGAATTCATAAAGATATGGCTACAATTCGATTCCAAGCAATATAACACCCATGTGAGTTATTATTCCCATTGCCACTATTGCTAGTACTTGATATCTAAATATAATTTTCTGACACAAAGTTTTATTAAGTCATAGATAATGCCATGTAGGTTGAATAGTGTTCCATCTAAGCGACCTAGCCTATATGATCAACACCATAAAATTTGTTTATATCAACATTAAGGAGTCTTAAATTGCAAACAAATTGGTGAGAGTTATGTCCATGTAATTGGATGATTGAACTCCCTATAGTTGGGATGATCATCTCTTGAATCAATTGTACATTGTCATGATTCAAGTGAGATAATATAGGACTAGCTCCATTTGGTTGATCTTTCCATTGAAAGAATCAAAGTTTTGCTTGGAAATGGAGTGGGTACACTTGAGTTGGTAGCGCAACTCCATACGCATAATTTCCAAGGTCGAGATGTGATCGTAAGATCCTAGTTTCTGATATCAATAAGATTTTTTATTTACAAAAAAAAGATACTAGACAATGGTAACAATGTAATTAGTGCTATGATTTTTGGATATCAAGATAGTTTCCAGGTAATGGGGTGCTTGGGTCCACTAGAAAAGGCTTATTGAAAATTGGTAGAAATTTTATCAGTGCTACTTCCAAGAGCTAATCATATAGTTGTCAAATAATGGGGTGGGAAAGCCCCACCCCCCCCCCCCCCCCAAAAAAAAAAAAAAAAATCCTTACTAGAGAGTGGCACCATTAATTTCACCATGAACAATGATCTTATTCAGTTATATTCCCACATGAATAATAAAGAAATTATATAATGATAAAATGATCAGATATATTATATAGGAATTTCATGGCATGTTAGCAAAAAACCAACATTTCTTGCGATTATATGTTGGTAGTGCATGGAATAGGGTTTTGAGGGTCTTAAGCAAAATGAAATACTAGGTGATATAGTTTTATAATATATGTATAGGGTCTAATAGTAGTGCTCAACCGAATTTCTTAAGGCTATAACTAATGAGGCTCAATTGCATCCTTAGCCATACTACCAAATTACATAGGTACTAAAGAGTAATATTCCCTAGTGTTGTTTTTAGTGTCACTATAGCATGCATATGGTCAATGGGCTTATCCAAGTTTGGCTTTAGGAAACCTAGAGGACATCTAATATACCCAACGGTACATGGAAGTGATACTCAACATATAGGTACTATCTAGTGTGGTACTACTCAAAGAAGTACCAATAAAGGTTACAAGGGTTTCTAACCTAGTGAAACTTATTGTATTTTATGTGTTTTTATTTCTCTATCACAATTTTAACTATTTGATAATAAATTATTTTATTAGTTATAATTTTTTAAACTTATAATATTATTTATTAATAAATAAAAAATATAAAAAACAATAATATATATCACATCAAATGTATTATAAAAGAATACAATACCATCACAATAGACAAATAATCATCCATAGTAAGGGAAATAATCTTTACATACCTTTTAGAGAGCCAATCTCCAATTAAATAAACTTGTAAGTTTAAGTTTAAAAACTTGGAATGCAGAAAGAAAAAAAATGTGTATATCATTCCTTTAGAAAAACCAAAATATAAAACCTTTAAACACTGTTGCTCCTTTTTTTTCCTAACTACAACTTTTTTGAATAAAAAAAATGCTTTCATTAAGGTGAATTAAAAAAAGCACAAATTTTATAAGTGGCATGCCATGCCAATTTGGAAACGTCTGAAAACAAGGGAAAAAACAATGGAGTCGTCTAACGAGCCGGAGGAATTGCCCGGACGGTCAAAATTGGCTGGAATCCGGGCTAAAAAAATATAAAAAATCTTGCAGAAACAGTGTTTGAATTCTGATTTTGACATTGGAAATGGATTCAGCACCATCAAAAACCTGTAGGACACCCAAAATATTAAACTTTGATAGTTATAACATGGATTTAGAAAAATTCCTGCCGGATTTTCTGAAAATCTTATCAGAATTTTCGTGATTTTCAGAGCGATTCCTCTGGCTAGTTAGACTACGGCAAAAACAATTCCATAGTCGACATGAAATACAATACACTTTTACATACTGGAAAACAGGAGCAAAAATGATGCCCAAAATACCGAAAGAGAAAAGCACATATCTTTTATATAAAAAATCCTTATTGTTCATTGGTCCATGGTCCGATAAAATGACAATCATAGTTTATGAAATAAAAAGAAAATGAATAATTTATAATGGGACTTTTTGAAGATATTTAACGTGGTTTTTTTCCGTCTAATTTTTTTAAATTTTAGCAAGAATTTATTGAAAATAGAAGTCTGATGGGTAATCTTGCACAATCAAAGTGCTTTAGGGTTTTTTAGGGTTTTGAATCCATTTATACATTCAAAAAACCAGTTTAATTAACAAAAATCAAGATTTTATCTCAAATTTTTCACCGAATTCGGGCACCTGAAACTCCAAAAAGTCGCACTCAAGACAACTCCAAAAAAAAATCCTTACAAACCGATGTGTCATGTGTCCAAATTATTGTAGTTCGCAATAGACACAGGATTGAAAACAAAAACGGATATTTTTAGAAATAACACTACATCCAATCTTGGATAGAATGTCAGCATCACCATTTTGTTCAATGAAGACATGCATCCAATATATAGAGACGTTGTGGAGAACAAATTGAATCAAAATGATGCACCTGCTAAGAAATATCCATTTATGTGTACATTGTAGAAGCCTCTTTTAGATCTTTAGTCTAAGCTAGGACTCGTCCAAATTCTTATATCCATTAGGCTTCAATCTAAAACTAAGTTACTTGAAACCATTATTCAATGAAGTAATTTGTACACGGAACGATTGGAAATTTTTTAAGATATTTTCTAGAGTTAGTGGAACTCACATTTTTTTTTTGTAAGTTTGGTAGTACTTTTCATTTTTCTCTTTTTTCACTTTTATTTTTTACTCCATCTTCATTAACATGTTCATATACATCATTCTGGTCGAAAAAAGGAATTAAACCTGTAATGAGGGCTGTAACAACCCGCCCCATCACCATTTAACCAAAACCCCGCCAACTAAATAACATTTCATTATTAGAAAATAATTCAATTTAACTTTTCAAACCATTAACACATAGGATAATAAGTGATATATTTAATATATTTTTTCTAAGTAATATCTAAATATTTTCTAAATAACTAAATTCGATAAGTTATAACTAAATATTTTCTAAGATATTTCAGGAGTCAGTGGAGCGGCATTTCAATGTTCGAAAATAATTCAATTTGACTTTTCAAACACATTAACGCAGATGGTAATAAGTGATATATTTAATATATTTTTTCCTTTTATTTGGTTCGTCTAATAGAGATTTGAACCTTGACTTTATAATTTAGCCAATTGAGTTATCTTTATTATAAATGACAATTTCAAATTAAGAATTGGAATGGCTTTCATTACCATTTTATTGGGTTCCTCTAATAGAGAATTGAACATTGATTTTATAATTTAGCCAATTGAGTTATCTTTATTGGGTTCGTCTAATAGAGATTTGAACATTGATTTTATAATTTAGCCAATTGAGTTATCTTTATTATAAGTGACAATTTTGAATTAAGAATTGAAATGTCTTTTCATTAATGATTATCAATTTTAAAAATATTTTGAAAATTTCAGCACTGACATTTTCTAAAATATAATAGTATGTTTTTTAAGGTTAGAGATACTCTAAATATTTATGAAAACAAATTATAACAAAGATTTATATATATTGCAAACATTTATATTTTAATTAATTTTTTTTCTTAATCATTGAAGTGGTTTAGCAATGACACTTAACAATTTATTAAAAAAAACCAAAATAAACATATCAATAAAGTTTTCATTATTGAAAATTATTTAAAATAAAATAAAAACAAAAATTTATGAAAATGTATTTTTTTATAAAATTGTTGTAAGTGTTTAGTCAATGTCTATAGAGAATTATTCTAGATTATATGGAATGTTTTGAATCATATATTTTAACCCAAAAAATATGAATAAAAGTTTTCATCATATTTAAAATTATTTAAAAATAAATATAAATATTAATAAAAAGATAAAAATGAAAGGTTTATAAATTTATTTTAAAAGTTTAGTTATTTTTTTTAGTATTAGAAAAGTATTTTAAATAATATATTTTTTTTAAATAATAATCATTAATTCATATTAAAAATAAATTATAGTTAATCAATTAATTATATTTATTATTAATTGATAACTAAATTATATTTATTTCTTATATAAAAAACTATTACAAATTTTTATCATATTTGTTTTATACTTTTTTTCTCTTTCTTATTCTACATTAAATATATTTCCTACAAAAATCACATTGCATAGAGGATTATAGTCATGACTCATGACAACTATAGCAATCTCAATCTCACTTTACCATACATGGAGCCAAAGATAGAGACTTGGAGAAAATGAATCTAGGAAATTATTGTTATAGCAAGACCAACAACAACAATATATAAGGAAACACTAATCAAAACGTAGTGCAAGATAAACCAATGCATAATAGTTGGATCAAGAATCCAGGAAGACATTGGAGCTGGGTCATCTACCTTGGTGTTAGGAGCGTCCTCAATCTTGAACTCATAGTGGATATGCTTTTCCATGAGAGTGAGACGAGAATTTAACCTGTCCACACTATCTTCTAGCTTCCATGTCATTTAAGAAGGAGATAAAATAGTTTATGTCTTCATGTTTCTCCCAAAGAATGTAGCCCAACATTGCCTTGAGCTGCCAATGGAGGGTGATAGACTATATATATTGAGTATGTCTTCCCTTGATGTTGCGAGGGTCATGGAGCCAATGAGATATTTCATTGACTAACTCAAAATATGGGAGGGCTCAGCGTTCCTAAGTGACTTGTTCATCCAATTTCCTGATGTTGTTTCTTGCAATTAGAGGGGTTACCATATGGAAAGGCACAACAAATTCCTTACCCTGCATCTCCACACATGAATTACATGGATGACTTTGTGCCCCTAAGTTGTGACGTTTGCAAGAAAAAAGTCATGGCATAGTGCAAGAGAATAAGGTAAAATAAACCAGAGAATTGAGAATGCAACCCCACAAACCAACAAACCACAAGACTATAGGTGTTGCAAGACTGTAGGTGTTGCAAGTCCATAGACATGTAAAACCAAAAGGGAAATTAGACTTCTAAGGAAATGACTCCTGACCACACCAACATACACCATCACAAGCATTTATCCCAATAAAACATGTTGCTCCGCACGAGATTTATAGACCCAACAGATGCCAAAACAAACTTAAGAGCCTTGTAGAAGGAAAATGCCCAAGTACCAATTTTACCAATACTAGTAGAGAGAAACCGAGAGCTTAGACAACCTATCCCCCACAAACAAGTGGCTTTGAACTTAATATAATCCTAACGTCAAAAAATGAACCAAATAGAGACTAGAAAATGCAATTACCCGTGAGAGGAGATACTTTCTCAAACTCAGACCCCAAGAGCAAGAGTGGTCTACCAGATTAGTCACTTTCATGCCCAACAGATGACAAAACAGGAGCACTGTAATACCGCGACGAAAAATCCAAGACGAACACAGCTCGTCACTACCAACAAAACTATGAACTCCATGATCACTAAGATGCAGGATTGGACGATACGAACAAGAATGGAGAAAGGATGGACATAAGGGATGGAAACTTCCATCTTTCCACAAACTAGGACTAACCCACACAGAGAATTTCCATATCATCCATTGAAACCACATTGTAGCATACATCCAGTGATGTTAGCTTTTGCCTTGATAGGTGAGGAAGCGGCCATGACAGACAATCCTCCTTCCCAAATGAAAGTCATAGTTCAAATCCTCTAAAAACTACCCCCTCTTACAACAAGTCAAGTAAAGAGACATGAATGCATGCATGGGGCAATGAGGGGAAAACTTCCATGCCACCCCATATTAAATGTTCGAAAAGGTTGGTGAGGCATGAATGATTGCATGGGGCAATGGAGGGCAACCTTCCATGCCACCCGATATTAAATGCTCAAGAGGTTGGCGAGGCACGAATGAATGCATAGGAGGCCTTCCATGCCATCCCATATTAAATGCACAAGAGGTTGGTGAGTCTCACTCTCTTAATAACCTTCCATCCCCATTGAGATGTTTTTTCATTCCATGTTTTCAACAAATTTATAAATTTTATTATTTTCTATTTTAAATCTAAATTTTTTAATAATACAATCAACCATTACAAACATCATTAAATTTGGTTATCCAAACTTCAAATTTACTTATTCCTTCCATTAATAAAATTCAATATATCATTATAAATATCATTAAATTGGATTATCCAAACTTCAAAGTTACTTGTTCCGTTCATTGGTTATAGAATAATGAAATTCAATTTAAGTCTAAACTCTAAGATAACAATCAAACACATTATAATAGAATAAATAATTTATACACACCTAAAATCGGACGAAATATTTGATATATTAGTATCGAGAAGCTATAAAAAAATTTGGCTAAGTTGTACAAACTGCCGAAGTTCACAAAGACTGCATGATCATTTTATAAGTTTCACATTTAATGGATTAAATTTATAATGAACTGTTAATTAATGGTTTTCAGATAGAAAAAACGTTCTGGAGAATTTTAGAGGCCTGTTTCGCATTACCATTCAATTTTTCTGTCTCCAAAATTATGGAAACCATGCATTTGCCCAATTCCTATTCAATTTTGCTGTGGCCAAAACTTTCCAACCCAAAATTTAAAATGTTTTAGAAGAAGGGTAATGTGAACAAAAATCATCGAAAAGTGCCACTAACCCACCCTTTGTTTGCCTTCATTTGCTCAGCTCATTGCTCCGACATGATAAACACTTTTGACACCTCCCCTGCAATATATCTCGTATCAGGCCTCTTTCCGGGATCCTGATCCACGCACGAATAAGCAATTCTCGCTACCCTCTTTGCGCAATCTACAGGAAAGGAATCCTTGAGCCGAGGATCGATCCAGGATCTCAGCCTCCCACTAAGATTATTGTCCGACTCTGAAAAAAGAGTATTGAGAGTGTCTATAGGCCCTATTCTCTTCATCCAGCAACGTAGATAATCCAGTGAACTGAATATTCACTAAATAATTATTAGTCCAAGAACAGTCAAGGTATCGCGGCTTCCGTGGCATGCACTCATTGCTTCAATGAGATTTGAAGAGAATATTCAAAGCGCTGAAATTCCAGCTGTAGGTTGGGCCACATTAAATTACAATATTGGACAAAATGAACAAAATTCCAGTCATTGGTTGGGCCACAATAAAGGACAAGTCGTTTTTTTTTTCGGTTTTTTTAATATTATTATTTTAATTTTATTAAATAAAAAATAGAAGTAATGGAAAGATAAGTAATTGGCATAAGAATAGGAAGATCTTGCATGGTGTGTTTATGGTGATGTTTATTATTGATTGAATTTAATTATCTTATCATGTATATGAATTAAAATAGTGATTAGTGATTTATAATTGATAATATATTTTTATTTTGAATTGTAATTGAGATTTATTTATAGATTGTTATGTTTTTTTATGTTATGGATTATTTTAGTGTTATTGTTATATTATTGATGTTATTGTGTATGGGTAACCTTTATTATTTGTAATTGTATCTTATATATGAGTCAATTTGTTTCAATTTCCAGATATTATATCAGGTTTGATTGTGGCTTGAGAAATCGTGACTCAGGCAATGTTATCATAACCGAACCGATGATCAGGCCAAAAAGCACTGTGAACCAGGAGTCGGTCAGAACGAGACCGGAACAAAAAAAAATTGGTTGGAGAAAACATATATATTCATGTGCATCCATATGAATCCAAACCATTTATACAAAAATATGCAAAAGTTCTCATTTATCTAGCAAGTAATAGTGAATATAACCAAAATAACACTTAGTGCAAAACATTGTTTAACAAAAAAAAATCAAGAAGCAAGATCTAAAGGTCTTTATAATCCAAAATAACATGATAGTATGATACTACAGTGTACAATACTATAACTACAACATACAAGTGCTAATCGTCATTGTCATCACGGAAATCATCATCCTGAACAACCTCCTCATCCTTGTTTGATGAATGAGTAACATCCAATTTTGAAATGAAATTACGACTTGATTCCCTTGACCCTAAAACTGCTACTGCTGCTTTTGATATATCTACCTTTGCAACTTGTGGAGGTGGGTCCAAGTCCAACAAAGAAAGTATTCATTCAAATGGTGGTGCTTTACCCTCCACAACCCATTTTTATGTTGGATCAAAGTCAGCCAAGAGAATGTTTCTTGATTAAAGGGTTTTGTTCTGCAATTGGTTGTGCCTCAACCTAAGGTTGTACTGAACAAAAGTCATGTCATTTAACTGTTTTTTCTCCAAAAAATTCATCTTCTTAAAGTGTATATTCTCAAACAAACTCCAATTCCACTCGCACCCTGAATAGGGTGAGTGAAATAGAAGGGGTGGGTATGTTTAAATAAGCTTAGGGGGGACTAGGATAAAATTAGAAATAAAAAAAAAAATCCTGGGTCACGCAGTCACAGGTTGTACGAAACAACTTGAAGTGGCCTCCAAACCAGTCTATTCCGGTTCTGACAGTATTTGGAACAAAAACGAACGGACTAGTGAGTTCTATCGATTATGATAACATCAGACTGAGGGGCATTTAAGGCATTAAAATCACCTGAGATCACACCCAACTTGGGCCACACCAACCCTTAACATGGTTGTATTTTTGCCCACAGAGTTTTGAATCAATAACCTTCACATCACGAAATGACTTAACAATACATCCATCATATTATATTATATATATATATATATATATATATAATTTAAAATATAAAAAATTGTGCTCTTTAAAATTGATGTTATCCATTTTTTTTCTCTTTTCATTATTTACTTATTATTTATAATTAAATCATTTTCCAATCACTTTAATTTTGTTAATATTCTTTTATTTATCAATAAATTATTGCTGTGAATATTTATTAAAATATTATTTATTATTTAACCCACAATTAATAAATTAAATTAGTCAACCCCTTTTACCACGCATTAAATAATATTATTATTTTCATAATATTATATTATTTTTAACTAATTATTAATTAATTGAATAATACTTTTTCCGTTCATAAGATCATTACCAATATTATATTATTGTATATTACAACGTTCATAGTTTTTTCAATCGAGGAACTCTAGTTAGGATCTTTAGAATATTTCATTCCCTCCGCCCCACCGCCTCCCCTCCCCCGAAATTCAAGATTGCCACACAGCATATCCGAGGTATCCGCGCATCAGCCTTCGCCACATGCCTATTATTTCTGATCTTCTATGATTGATGCAGAGAAAGAAAGAAATAGTCATGTTACATAACGATGCACCCGGATGCTTGAATATGATGTTCGACCTCTATCAATTCAATATACATATGAGACTCGCATATCTACATTTCACTTGTCCATGTTCTGGCCTCGCGAAGGTTCAATGCACCGAATCTAGCTATGAGAGGGAGGGCCAGATCTTCCAAGGTTATTTGATTCTGCACCCACCAAATCGAAGTGAGGTGGCCTCCTAAAGTGGTTTCCCCAACTGATAGAGTGTTGTTCCACCAAATTGTCTCTGACCACTATATCTGTATCAATGATGTTCACTGTATCAACTATCTCGACTGTCTCTATCACCTGGCACATAAAGCGATCAGTTTGTTCTGCCAGACTATATTAACATACATACATTAGGTCGCCTAACATCCCCAAATCACGTGTATGACCAGTTGAGCGTTTTCCGGGATAATGCTGGAACAGTCATGAGGAACGATCGAATGGGAACGGACAACTCGTAATGGGATACGACCAGCGACCAGTAGGACCTTTGGTGTAGTGGACAACCTTTCCGGATAGGACCTGTGCTTATCAATGTAGGCTAATGCTGATGATTGTATGAGCTCCTCTCCTTTGCTTATGCCCCACACGTTTTTCCATGTGTGAGGAAAGTGGGTTCTCCTAATCTGCTCTCACACTCCATCTAATCCCAAAAAACCATTAAAGAAAAAAAATTACAAAAGATTAAAGAAAAAAAAGGTACAAAAAGAGAATAACATTTACTCTAATTTAGCTTAAAATATGAGATAAATTTGATTATCTCATCAAATTAGAAGAGCGACAAGCTTGCTTATAAGATGAATTTAGATATTTCTTTTAATCATTTTATATATATATATATATATATATATATATATATATATATATATATATGAAATTTCTTAAACCAATAAACTATCATTTGTACTTGTACTTGAATGTGAACCTGAATTATTTAACTCAAACTTATTAAAGCCAAATTCTCCTTTGTGGAAGACATCTTATACAATGTGAGGAAGAAATTAAAGGTATTCTTAAAGCTATCATGGAAGTGATTCAACAATATTGTTTGATTATTCTTCAGAGTGAAAAGTCACTGAGGAGTAACCATATGAAGCCGCCTTGCTCTTAAGGCACTTAACAATAGAATAGAAATGATGTTGTGGTTCGAAATGTAGATCACGATATGTAGTGGTCATCATGAATAAAAGGGAGTATGCTTCTAAAATAATGAACCACCTAAAGAGCAAAGGGAACGGTTGACTAGATGGAGGTTGATCATGATTTTCACAAGCTCTGACAACTCGAAATTCGGGTAAATAATTAAGCGGCCTGCATTACACTAAACCCCATCTAAGATGGTAGGTGGTTACAGTCAAAATCACGCTTTTCTCGAAACCCTCCAAAGTGGTTACAAGATGTTGGATTGGTAACGAGTTGACACGATAAACCCGGAATCCTGTTCATGGACAAGGAACAGGTTGACTACTCCTTAGATACCCTGGAACTATCGCAAATATGGGCTCGCTACCCACATCAACCAAGAGTTGGGCCTCCACCAAACAAATTGTAAATCCCGAAGGCATAGGTGGAACATGGGATTATGGACATTGAAGTCGGTCAGTCATCACACGGGCTACTAGGGTTTAGGGTTACTAATACTGCCATTACGTAGATTTTTGCAGATATAACCCCGAAGGCACAAGCATCACCCTCCTCGTCTTATTCATCACCATCAGTGCTTAGACTATGGGAACAACCAAAGATAATCCTTGAGGTGCTGGGTGATTCAACCATGGGAACAGGGGGCTTTTGTTGTGCTCCAAATGAGTCCTTTTGGTTTGAACAACTCGAGATTCGCTTAGCCAACAATATAAACATCATAGATGACATATCTAGGAACCCTCCTGCCAGAAAATCCTCTGGTTTCTTTGAGGGTATTACCTAGCAGATACCATTTTCTGAAGACAATAGGGCATTAAACTTCGATGACACTTAACCTGAGGGAGCTAGTCACAAAATAGCTAACCATCCTCACAGGATCGACAGGAAGAAGACCAAGTGCACCAAGAGCTCATAACATGGAATATTATTATTCTTCGGGGAAAGAATTAACATGGATGAAGTGGAGGAAACAACAAAAACGATATTGGTAGTTCGGGTTAGGGGCAGGAACTACTCCATAGCCATTCTTAAAAAATGGACATCAAAGATTTGGGGGAACATCTTGGACCAGCTACTAGAAGTGCTCACCATGAACAAGGGATGGTTTATTGTCATATTCCCACACCCGGATATGGCTAATTGGGTACTCTTGAAATTCTGGCACATCGAGATGACCCCAGCCCTGCTCAAGCGTTGGACTCCAATTTTTGACCCTGATAAGGAAAAGATGGGGGGCAGACCCATTTGGTTCCATTTACCTAGCCCGCCTCTTCAATTCTAGATGAATTATGTCCTCAGATGTATAGGTGAATATTTGGGTATATACTTGGATCACGACAGGTCTTACATGGAGACTAGGAACATTTCCATGGCCAAAAAATTGGTGCACCCTCACACTCGTGAGGGTTTGGTGGAAAGTTATCGCCTCCAGTACGTGGATTTAATCACATGGAAAATGTTGGACTACGAGAGGGTGCTCTTCCGTTGTTGTCACTGCCATGACGTCAAACATTTATATAAGGAGTGCCCTTTGATTAATGTGGCTAGCATGGAACAACCCAAGGAACAGGTGCATGTGGTTACTCAAACTCAAGAAGTTTTTATATCAACTACAACTCAAGAGATGCCTACTTCTATGCCAAGAACTACGCGTGACTTCCGAAAGGCACCTCCCTGGACATCATCTTAGACTCCTCCGGCTATGGCTACTCGTTCACATACCATGGGATCTGGGCCGATTCCAGGTATTTCTATCTCTCCCCATCGTCCCATTAATTCTGCTTTTTTTCATTATAAATCTCCTGTTAAGTCCCTTAATGCATCTAGATCGAATTTGAATCCATGCAATCTCGACCCCATTATCTACCATGTTGCATCAACCCCTCCATCCTCCTTAAGGCCTGTCTGTATCAACCATATGGGTGCCTCTAGTAACTTTGAACAGTCTTAGCACTCGGAAATAGCTGCATCCACATATATAACCTCAGATCCCTGACAAACGTTAAATCCACCCCATCATTCAGATTGGGAGACGATCCCTCCCCTGAGCAACTTAAAGCCTCTAGGGGTAAACCTTCCTTACTATCCAAAGCTATCCTTCGTGCTGGGATTGAGGTGGCTTCTCGGAAAAAAAATCTTTAATTGATCGGGTTCTTAGGGCAAAGGACACCCCATTACATGGGTGATACATGATTTGTCTTTCCTTTAACTACAGAGGGTTAACCAACCCCGAAAAAAGGGTGGCTCTTAGATGACTATTGGATATAGAGAGAGTGGATGTCATTTTTCTACAAGAGACATTGGGGAATGGGGAGGTTATTCACAAACTGTTATCCTCCTTGCTCCCTGACTGGAGCTTTCAGAATCTGGATGTGAGAGGGTGATCGGGAGGATGTGCCATTTGCTTCAACAACTTAACCATTAGAGTGGAGAACATGTGGGGTTGGGATGGTGGTTTAGGTGCAGACATTATATCAACTAAACTTGATTCACCCATTCGAATGATCAATGTTTATGTTCCATGCCACAATCACATTTCATTTTGGGATAATCTTATGGCTTCATCGATCATTAAAGAGGATCATATCATTATAGGTGGGTATTTAAAATTCTCCATAGAGCAACCTAAATCATGGGGCCCTAATTCTCAACCTGATCCTCTGACTGAATATTTTGAGAAAATGCTAGAAAATGCCAATCTACTGGATTTTGATATGTCTAAACAATTACCTACCTGGCGCAATAGAAGGAGTGATGAAGCAGCCCTTGCTCATAGATTGGATTGTTTTCTGATCAAATCCAGGTTGACGGACATTGTGGATAGGGTAAGACAATGGGTGGGAGCGGGGGGCATCTCTGACCACTCTCCCATATATCTTGGAGTCATCGATGAGAATTGTAGACCTCATTCACCCTTCAAGTTCAACTCCATCTAGCTCGAGGAACCTGAATTACACCAAATTGTTAAGGAATCTTGGATCCATCACATCCATGGTCCTAGCACCATGCCAGAGAGGGTCAAATCCAATAATCTGACTAGGATCAAAGAGAGGAAAATTAAATGGGTGAGGGAGAAACAAAAACATGATGAAGAAACACTGATGAAGATTGAAAAATAAATTGTTATATTAACTGGTTTAGACTGTCTGGGATTTCTATCTAGTGAAAAAAAAATTCATCTAATTCTGTTCCAAACTGAAAAAAAATCAAACTCCTAAGGAAAATAGAGGAAACTCGGAGACTTAAAAGTAGGGCCACTTTGCTTAAGGTGGGAGATGAAAACATGAAGTTTTTTCAGCAACGTGCGAAGGGTCGAAAGAGCAACAAAACCATTTGGGAGCTATGATATCAGGATAGTAGGGTGGAAAAATCACACAATCAACTCACATATATGGGTATTAGACATTTCTCCCAAATTTACAGACACCCTCGAGTGGCAAATATTACAGAGGTGCTTAGCATTGCCAAGTCAATGCCTAGGTATGTGGGGGAGGATGATACTAAAAATATCAATGCGGCTATTACTTTGGGGGAAATTGAAGTTGTATTAAAATGGTTTAAAAAATATAAGAGCCATGTTCCATATAAATGGCCAATTTAATTTTACCTAACCTTATTTGAAGACATAGTATTGGATCTCCTTTAGGTCATTAAAGAGTTCAGAACTTCAGATAGGATGTACAATGGTTTCAACTCCACCTTCATTTCCCTTATCCATAAAATGTATAATCCCTTGAACTTTAATGATTACAAGCATATATCCTTATGCAATGGCATCTACAAGATCATTGCTAAGATTATTGCCAACCGTATCAAGCTGATATTATCTCAACACATTTCGAGGGAACAATTTTCTTAATTCCTTTACCAAAGGAAAATTCATGGTGCCATTTGCAGTGCTCAAGAATCCCTGCATTCTATCAAGCTCAAAAGCCTCAAAAGCATGATTATTACAATTTACCTTGCTAAGGCTTTCGACTACTCCCGTTTGACCTACATTCATCTCATCCTCACGCATATTGGCTTCCCACACTCCTTTACAAAGTGGATTATGCATTGCATCACAAGTGCATCCTTTGCCATCCTTATTAATGGTGGAACATCTGAATTTTTTCATTCGGAAAGAGGGCTCAGACAAGGATGCCCATTATCCCCATTACTCTTCCTATTGATCATGGAATGGTTGACCAAGTTCATTTCCTCTGCCAAGTTAGCTGGAACATTAATTGGGGTCAAAGTTATCGATTTTATTCATCAGACTGACCTTTTATTTGTTAAATATAAATTCAAGAAAATATTTGTGTACATAAATGTTGAATTTTTTAGTCCTGTAGGAACATAATAATCTACACAACCATAAGTACCATTTCATTACATTAGATAATAATAACATTGTATATTGAGGCATGAAGACACTTATCTATTAAGTTAAAGCTTTGTGCAACTCATGAGGGTAAGCCTTTTTCCATCCAACCATAGGCTCAATTTTATAGTTAAATATTTTGCACTGGAACAACCCCTAGCTATATCATGATTCCATTAGAGGAATTTCCACTTGATGACAAATGATGCACAAATGAAGACCAATCTCCTTCATATAAATAAATCAACATTTTCTTCCTCCAACCAATTGCTTCCACAACTTGCCAAAAATATGATCTAGATTGGATCATTATATTGTTTGTCATCCATATTGATTCTTTTAGGTGGAAAAAGTGGATGAATCAACTCGTAGGACCACTTTTATTAGCTGGTCCCAGTCTCGAAAATAGAGGTCTGGAACCTTCTCAAAGTAATCTGAGGCATTAAATGACATTTATTGGGATAAAACGTTACTACTTAACGACCATACCTGCACATAGATACTTTCCAATGATGCAAGAATCGCCTCAATCAGAATCTATATGAAAAAATTATGTTACACGAAAGTTGATCTTCCTATTTTGACCACCATAATTTGAGAGGATGCCACATCAACCCCCATTATTCATGGAAAATGGGCTATGCACGTGATCATGATGACGAATAATCTAGAAGAGTCCATTTTGTAATTATAGTTAAGAGTTGAAGGATTCAAACTTAACCACTGTTAGGTTATCGATATGTGTTGTAATCGGGCCATTAGGAGGAAAAGGAGTTCAATTTTATTCAAATCCATTTTGTTCCATAAATCAGCAGAGTAGCCAGCAATGGTTAAGGAGAGAGAAAAAACAGAGGGTTTGTGCATCATATCAGACCATGGGACATAAGCCTCACCTCTTTATACTTGCATCCATTTTCCATTTCAAAGGAAGAGAGCAGAGTTGTCTCACCTCCCAATTGGGTTTTCTCCTGAATGGGTTTCCTAGGTTATATCTTATGTCAATTGTGGTTTGTGATTTTTATTTTATCGTTCTCTATATTTTACATAATTATAATTTGCATGTATACCCAATAAACAATAATTAACATATCTAGAAATATAAGGAGAAATATACCCATATAATGTATAATTTGGATTTTACAATATATTTTAGTAGGTTTATTATGACGAATCATTTAGTGGAATATCCTTGGAAATTTCTAGATGAAATTCATAGGTGGTTTCAAAGATGGCCTGCACATCAGAAGGTAGTCCCTTTACTAACCTAGAGGTCCCTCAATGACGTCACCTCTTAATGCCTTTATGCTTTCCCAACAAACATATATAGAACATAATTCCCTTTCATAACATTGGTGGATGCCATTTCTACTTGATTTCCTTAGGGGGAAATGATTATATCAATTCCCTATTGTTCTACAACCAACCATAATGTCTCTGAGCATAAATTTCAGTTATAAATTATCCCAAGACTCATTCATGTGCATCTCTCTCTCTCTACTCATGAATTGAATTCTTTCTCTCTTTCTTAGAATCATATTTCATGTGCTAGAGTCAAAATTTCATGAGTTATATTATATGTTTCTAGATAGGAAATTTTCCATACCTCTCAGGTTCAGTTGGCTACAGTTCCCCACTCCTTACCATAGTCATGGGAAGCGTGAAGTGCAAACACACATTTCCTATTTAACTAACTTGTTGTGGAAATGGAAAAGGTTGGTTTTTTAATTTCATCCCAGCAAACAAATTATAGGCAAGGGGATTTCAAAATGAAACACTTCCATCCATTTCTTTTACTATTTCCCACTCATGACATCATAATTAGTATAGGTGATCATTCTCTCATTCAATCATTCCGAAAATTTCACGAAAATAACATGCATACATGTTGTCTCTAGGTTTGGATAGTTCCACTTATACATGCCAATATATACATTATTACATAATTGATTACATCACCAACATGGGATGAAAATGGGGGTGTTACATTTCCATGGTTGGAGTTTTATTCAATCTATGAAAATATCATGTCTTACTTGGATCAGAGGGTGGCTTTGTGGTGATGGTTATTAATAAATGGAAACATGCAAAACACATATGGTATATTACTTGTATTTAATATAGAAAATATGTTTGAACCAAAATTTTCAAGAAAGGAATTAGAATAATAATATAATGTTGTATCTGTATCACTAGAAGCAATGTTCACTTACCTCTTCAAGGGGACCACCTCCAACTAAATATAGATCCAAGTAAAAATAAACTAATTATACATATTTTAAATTTTTTCTACATCTTCATATAGTATTTTCAACCTCATAAGAACATTATAGAGAAGGAAATTTCCAGTTGGTGGAACCTTATAGTAGGCCTTCTTACATTTATATCTTTCAAATTATTACATTGGCCTTATTTTTTAGAGGTAGACTGCATACATAGAAATACATATAAGCATACATATCTATGTATGTTGTTAGTGAGGTTAGGACCCTGAAATCCCCCCCCCCTTAAGAGGTACCTTTTTCCTAGAGGATACAAGTGAGGTAATTTTTCAATGATCACTCTTGGTTCCCATGTGGCATCCTTGGGTTGTGTATCCTTCCATTGTATTATGACCTCTTAGATAGTGCACTAGCATAGATGATGCTTTATTTTTTCAAGGATGCAGCCAGACTATAATCAAATGTAACCTTCTTCTTCCAATTTTGGAAGACTAATTTGAACATGGAAATTGAATTCAACCACTTTCTTTAAGCAAGAGGCATGATAGATTGGATGGATTTTAGTGGATTAAAATTTCTAAATAGTGAGTGTTTGGATCAATAAATTTAAGGATGTTATAGGGCATTAGGGGTATTTTGAGTTCTAAAATGGGCCTCCTAAGGAAATTATAAAAGAATAGTGCAAGTAATAAAATAAGATTTGATTACATCATCAAATTTTAGAGGGAAAAAAGGAAAAACTATTTTTTCAACTCGTATTTTCAATTTATCTCCCAAATATTTTACTCTAATTTCGAGCATGAGTACTCGTTAGATGAAAACTTTAATTCCTCATCCAAGGAGTACCCATGTTTTGTACTTTCGAAGGACCCTGCTACACAAAAAAGGAGAAATACATGAAAAACGTGATTGAAATCACATGTTTTCATGTATTTCTCATTTTTGGTGTAGAAGGGTCCATTGAAAGTATGCAACATGGGTATTCCTTATATGAGGAATTAAATTTTACATCAAACAAGTACTCCCACTCGAAATTTGAGTAAAAACTTTGGGAGATAAGTTGGAAATACAAGTTGAAAAATTAGTTTTATTATTTTATTATTTTATTATTTTTTAATCTTATTACTCTTTTAATTAAAAAATGGTGAATCATCCCCCATGGTTGACATCATCATCTTGAATCTTATTTGTTCTTATAAATTTTATTTTGGTTGTGCATTTGTCTTAGGAGGCCCATTTTAGACCTCAAAATTCCCCTAATGGTCTATAAAAATTTGGATCAGGTTTCTAGTGGTGATTTTATCTTACAGAGGCATATTTATAAGGATACATATGAAGGAATACCTAAAATCCTTCTTCAAAGAGGTAATTAGAGTGATGCTAATTATCTTGTTGTTTCATATGTTTTTGATCCATGACTAGATTATTTTTTAGAGTGGGAAAAATATGAACCAACTTATGAGGGTTTTGTTGACCTCTTCTTACTTAGTACTAATGGAGGCCTTTTTCCATATATAGTCTCAAAGGATTCATTTGAGTGGCACCATGATATGTTTTTCTATAACACCATTCTACTAGGGGATTATTTTCAAAAGTAAAGCACCTCAAATATACTTCCAAAATTTCTTGGTAGTTCCATATAACCATCAGTTTGAGAGTTAAATGTTGTGTTAGGATGTAATTGAGTGCCTTGGATCCTAAATAGTTCTTTCTATAAATATCTAGTGAAACTAGAATCATGATCTATGAGAATAAATTATGGCATGCCATAAAGTTTAAAGATGTTATCTATGAATACTTGTGACTATGGAATCTGTAAATGAGTGTTGTAGGGAAGAAATATGAGTATATTTAGAAAGGTAATCAAGCACAACCATGTTGATAGATTTATTGCGATATTTGGGTAACCCTACAATGAAGTCCATATAAATGTTAGTCCATAGAAGGTGTAACAGGTAAAGGTTATATTTTTCTTATATTTTAAACTATTTATCCATCGTGTCGTTAGAAATGGATGCATTTGGATACAAAAGTGCGGATTTCCTTCTTCACGCCTTCTTAGAAAATGAGTGTTTAATTTATTCATATGTTTAATAAAATATGGAATGACATATTGTTAGAGATGAATGGAGTTTAGATAACATAATTGATTTAATTTTCTTTGTTTGTTAGAATATAAATTCCCTTTGTAGAAAATATCTTTGTTGTTTCAATTATATCCCTAAGATGCATGTGGTTAATACTGAAGTTGTTCTATTAGTAAGTAAACATTTGAAACATATGAATCATTCCTTGCATAAATAATTCAACCAACATGCTAAAAATTAAGGAGAATGAAAATGAGGAACCTTCCTTTCATATTTTCTAGAGAGAGTGTGGCCTGCCACATTCTTCTTTCCCTTGTTATAAATGATCTTATAAAAATATACTAACATTTTGGAACTTAACTATTTTTGTTTCTTTAGGGATGAAATCCTTTGCTCTAGAAACTAAATGAGGCTACAATGATCAATTTTAATATGGAAGCATTCCCCAAGAAAGTAGGAAAGTAGATATCCATAGCATGTAGGCTAGCCACCATTTATTTTTCATAGGTGTATTTTCCCAAGTGCCTCTCACCGAGTTATTGCATTGAAGCCTTTACCCATCTCCTTCCAAACTAGAATTTAGCGAATTCTAACAAAGCAAGCAAATAGGTTGTCAAAATGACATTCCTCATATAATAGAATGCTTAATTTGTAGCTCCATTCCAATTGAAAACATTTTTTTTATTAAGTAAGAAAGTTATGGGAGTAGAAACCTTTCCATTGTTCTTTAATTTGTTTTTTGTAGTACCCATTGAAATGAAGGAAAATTGATAAATTTTTAAGATTATTAGGATATATCGAATTCTTTCTTGCTTCAATTTTCTTTGGGTCCACTTGGACACCATCATTAATAAAAATAAGGAAAAAATATTCCACTTCAAGGACACAAAAACAAAATTTAAACTCTTGAGAAAGACTTGATGATGAGAATTAAGTTATAATATTTGATCCACATAGGTGACATGAACATGCCAAGTTTTACTATATATTGGGTTGTCATACAAAAAGATCTAACATGCACTGCAAAAGGAAAAGGACATCAATAATAACTCATAATGGCCTCCATATGTGTGAAAATTAGCATTTAGGAATATCAATCTCCTTCACACAAATTTAGTGATAACTAGAATGGAAATGAAGTTTGGTAAAGAATTGCATTTATTTGAGATCATTGCTCGAAAATCAACAATTACTAGAATAGGCAACTTATCCTTGACAACTAGACTAAAAAAATTCAAGACACATGTGCCAAGTTCCTTCTTTTCTATGTACCAGGAAGAACACGAATGAAGATAACACCAATAGTTAGAGATTACTAAACTACATTTTTAAATTAATTTTGTTGAATAGACAGAGTATTGTAAGGTATAACATCAATATTTTCCACTAAAATGTCCTCTGAAATGGCCATGGAGACTTTTTCCTCCTTACATTTATGCAAAATAAAATATTTCTCATCACAGTTCTAGTAGAGACCTTTAAGTTTGTCCTCTCCCCCTTTAAACATGAATTAATTTCTAGATATTAAATGGAAGAGAGGGATTGATGGGATGGGGAAGGGGAATATAGGGTTTCTTTTTGATTTGGGAATTCATGACATTTTTGGATTCCTTATATAGCCATGGAGTAGAGAAATTCATGACTTAGGCATATATCTCATGTGGAAAGTAAGTTTCCCAAAAGTAGAAATGAACTTTTCAATAATACCAAATTATTTATTCTTAGGTAAGGAGCCCATTCAAAACATTCATAAATATAGGCTAAAAATTGATTCCAATCAATATAGCCTCTATGGGAGTTATTATTCCCAAATAAAGTACGAAACTAAAATATAAAGCATTTGAACACAACCTCTTATTTTTCCATTATTGAAATTTGATTACCTAATTTACAAGGTATATATATGCGCACATTCTACTTAGTCATCGATGTGTTGTATATTCCACATCAAGGACTATTCCATTGATAAAATGCATCACACATGATTTCATACCGAATGAAAATATTGTCTTCATATATTTCGGGAGTCTACGTCGAGGGGCATTTCAATGTTGGAAAATGTAATATTCTATTTTTTTTTTGCGATATGGTCAAAAGGGACAAAAAATATCCATGGTATCTTCCCATATTCTCCTTTATTTTTAGGGGAAAAAAAAAGAGGCTTCTACAAAATCCATCAATTGTATAAAACGGGTAGGATCTAGGCATTGAGCGAAAAATTCATCAATTTTTATAAAAGGGGTAGGATCTAAGCATTGAGGGCATTAGGGTTTATCTATTTTATTGTGTTTTTCTTGAGAATTTGGAATGTTCAGTTCCAATTGATCCCAGGGACAAAAACCTCGGTGGATCCATCTAGGGTCCACGATTATGCTTCAGTGTTTATTTTTCTCTTTTGATGAGTAGTCGTGCATTGCATTGTAGGGGCTCCAATAATTTGTATGGGCATGTGCTATTTTTCTTCAGTTATTAATATAAATAAGGATGAATTTAAAGATCCCATATATGATCATGTTTTTACTGAAGTATTTTTATTGAGAACACTAAAATGTGCTAGATATGATGAAATTTTTAAGGTTCGAAATATTACAATGGTGTCAAAGCTGGTTTTCCCTACCAGATTGAATTTTTATTGAAAAAATTTTGAAAATGATTGAGGGTTTGAGGAGAATCTAGTTTTAGATGATATGACATAATCACCCTAGTTAGTTGATCAATTTCGGTGGCTTATTCACATACACCTTACCTGGTATTTGTAGAAATATCAACTAGTTTATTGTTATCTTAACATTTAATATTTTGCAGATCCATTCCTTTCTGATCCAATTTATCTTTATTCTATAATCTGTTAGATCTGTGGAGAAAAGAGCTATTGCTTAAGTCCAAAATTAAAAGAGAATTATATATGGGGTTGAAACTTAACACTTTGGCATATATCATTGAAACCTGGAAGGCCAATCCATTACTGTCATAATTGTTAACGGCGCACAGATGGAAGTATAAGAGAGATGTGAGAAAAATTCCAGGGTTTGATGTGTTTGTTGTTGTTGCAAAGGAAAAGGTTCTACACTAGTAGATTATTAAGTCGAGCAATTGCGTGGTGGTATCATTATCTGCCTTAGTGATATCCAATTGAAATTATGTGTTTCCCTTGATATCGATCATCGTATGGCTAATATGGTATTCATTGTCCCTCTTTTTGGATCGACATATGGTGCATCATAGTATGCTCTTCATCAAACATCACAAACAATCACATAATCATCTTTGTGGAGGCTGGATTATCTACATGATTTCATAGAATTCATTGGAAAAATGTTTGGGCAAAAGATCTCCAGGGCTATCTCTAGGGCCAACAATTATAACCTACTGCGAATTATCTATGGGCACATCTGCAAATCATTGTAGACAATTGGGCGCAGGTGAGTTTCTCTCTCGAGGGTTTCGGGTGCCCAAGATTATTATTTTTGTTATGGTTCAAATTGTTATTTATGGAGATCGATTTATTTAACAAGAAGAAAAGTTGTTGAGTACTCTAGCGCTAAAATTCTTCAGATAAGAGGTCGAATAATTATTGTTGAGGGTCAATTTTCCCCTCTGTTTAGAGGTCAATTTACCCCATCTAAGATTGGTATTGTGCTCAGAATTTAGTGAAGAACGAGAGCATTAATTGGAGTATTTATTCATAAGTATGGTAAAATTCTAGGTTTATAATTAATATTTGAAGGGTAAAGTTTCAAGTGCAAGAGGATCCATTGTTCTTCAATGGAAGCTGCATTCAGTACTAATTTCTAGAAGGCCGAGATTGGATGTTTGTATTCATTAGGCTAATATCTGTAGTTTATATAAATTTTTCCGAGGCTTGGTTATTTTAATTATTGGAGGCTGAATATATTATTTCTTTACAAAGTGTTAAAATTGGACAACTAGGTCCAAACTCCGGGTTGTTCTGCTGAGATGACGATCCCAATATTTTTATTGGATTCCTCTTTCGGAGAGGTGTAAGATTGATCTAAATATCATCTTGATCGGATGAGCAGAACATATACTTCGAATTTATTCCACTTATGTGCTAGGTCGGCCTATAATAAAATATAGACTTAAATTTCTTAAAGGACGTGTCACATACCCCCAAATATTCCTATATATTGGAGAGACTTAGAGTTCATTTGACACAACATTGTGTGAAGGAATTCTGTCTCTCTGGATAGCGTTGGAGCTGCGTAATATATGGACTATTCTTTGTTTGGGTTGTTCTAGGGTGATGTGTGACACGTTTGGTTGAATGACCTATTGGAGACTTTGCTGGTAGAAGCATCCTGCTGATTGTTGTAACACCACCATTTATTATCTCTGTTTTGGGTTGTCTTCCATCGATCTATTTGTATGTTCTATCTGCTTCAGTATTGTGTGCCCTAATCTGAAATGGCATAGAACATGTTCCAAAATTTAACATGGTATCAGAGGTAGAGAAGACAAAGCCCATTGTGTTGAGAATCTAGAGCAGCAAGATAAGGATTAGTTACATGGTCAATAAAGGTGTCGTAAGCTACAACAAGGCTGTGTGGTAGGCCGCAGGCCATACCACCACAAAAAGTGATAGCCTATGTATTTCTAAGCGCTATAGGTGACAGCGTAGAGATTAGAAATATCTCTGTTCAGCCGCAGATAAAAAAGGAGTACCAGCGAAGAGGGAAAACAAGTTTCACCTCCCTAATTGTTGAATGAGTTACTATAGTTTTTTAATTTTTGGGCCACTATAATTCCCTTGTGTGTGGATGAAATTTAGTGTGCCTTTTGGCACTCAAGCCCAGGTCTCCACGGCTATGAATGACGTGTTGCATCTCTAGTGGTTGACGACAATGCATAGCAGGCCGTGCGATCTTATTTTTTTTTATTTCGGGTAGCGATTTGTCATATAGGGTGATCCATTACCGATTGATCTCCTGAGGGTAACGCTCTTTGAATATATCAGACACTCAGTAAAGATGAATCCATTGTACTATTTGTACTGTGGAAACATTGAGTACAATTTTCGATAGATAGAAATTGATCGATTGTTTGGTAGATATGGAAGATTCAATAGAGTCGATATGAAATCAGTTGTCCTTCGTCCCTCACGTGATCGTCGAGATTCTCCATGTGGCTATTGAGGAGAATGACAGTCACATCATTTATGGAATATTTTTGTATATTAGGTTGTAGGTGGTCGTCAAGTGCAGTGGATGATGGAAATTACTTAGAATTCCCACAAGCGTTTAGACGAACAGATTCTTCCTCTAAAAGCACCTCAGACTTGGAGCACTTGGGCCTAGCCAGATCCGATGGAGATGCAAGCTTAAATGTAGGCAACCCAGTCACTAAAACTCGGAGGGTGCTACCGAAGATGCTCCAGATCTGTTACATTGATATAATGGGAATGGTGGCTGACAAAACCAACAATTTCTACAAAATTATCATAACTGGAACTACCGAATCCACCACTGACGAGAGCATCACAGAGGTTTATGATTCCTGACTTGGAAAATTTGTAATTTCAAGCAACATTTTTTGCAGTTCTGCTACAAGGTCCATGTTGTTTGGCTGGAAGGGCCATTCTACTACCTCGCGATGCCGATCACCGCATCGCTAGGATACCGCCTCTTAACATATAGTATGTGAAGATGTTGTCAACTGATCTTCGGTGCCCGTCCCTGCTCATATGCCAAGGGTGGTTGCTGCTTACAGGAAATATTATGAAGTGTCATTCAACGAGGAGTATTTGCAAAGGATTCCATGCAATGGGTTAGGACAGATGTTATGCCCGGGGATGTGTTGAGAAAAATTAACTTGCCATACTTTCTGATTCTTCAATGCCAAGGTAATAATAATATTATCAGTTCTTCAATAAGTACTGAAAGCCTTAATCTGTTGGTCTTTGTTGGATTATTTCGAAGAAGTTTAAAGGTGAAAACGTAGAACAACAACCATTATAGAGGACTGTAATAACAACAATATACTTGGGTGAAGGCTCATGTGTGAGCTATACCCGGACCTGTCCCAAAAATAGCTCAGATTTGTGGGAAGATTCTCCAAGCTTGGATCTGTTACAAGAAAAATCACGGGACCTATTGCTAGCTCATATTTGTGCCATACTTCAGATCAAATTTTGACATATGATAGTGCCCTTGACAAGGCCATGATCTTATATCGAAATGGCATTTACAATGCAGTGAATTTGTTCCATAATGGTGACCTTGATGTAAGAATAGTGATGTATATATATATATATATATATATATATATATATATATATATATATATATATATATATATATATATATATATATATATATATATATATATATATATATATATATATATATATATATATATATATATATATATATAACAGTGAGTTATATGATAGTGACCTTGATATGTCAGTGTACGTGGTGCTAGACTCAGAGTTTTTTTTTTGTTTTGCAGAGGTTCTAATTTTAAAGGAGACCTCTATAATGCAGGAGTGCATAGATCATGAAGTATATTTTGTCTCTAAAAGTGAAGCAGGAAAAACTAAATCGAGGAATCTTCACATGAAAGGTCGAGAACCGTTTAGCATTTAAGGAGATAATGGAGACAAGGAAAATCTTCAGAAAATTCTTTCAGGCTGGTGGTTGTGAGCTACACATAGGTGTCTTCAAATAATTTGAAACTCTATGTACTTGGAAAGTGATCAAATCCTGATAAGAATTTCTGGGTCTGATATCCAATGGCAGTAGTGAATCAAATCATTCTGAGAAAACTGTCTGGAAGCAATCATCTATATGTACAAAGACTTGGAATAATTCACTACAATTCATGAAAGTCTGGGACTTGATGTGACAGTTGTGTTTGTTTGCGAGATTTTGAATTATTGTCCCTGGTTTGAGTTTTTTTATCTTGAGTACAAGCTCCTTGGAGGCTCATACGTGGGTAAGGATGGTCAAAGATCCTACTGGTGGTGAATAAGAGCAGCACTATAGATTGCAACCGCAGATCCAAGCTGAAGTTGGTCACAAACATAATGATTCCTAGATCTGTGAATAAGAATACCATAATGATATTTAGAAGATGGCATACTATGTAATTTACCACATGTTTAGGAGCTGGGTACTTATAACTGAGCTAGATCTACTTAAAAGAAAGGTTTCACATAAATTATCGACTGACATGAAGAAGGGTAAATTTTTGTGTTTGGAACATCTGTATGATTGGTTCCTAGATCTATGCAATTTAGGAGACAAATTACAAAACTGAGATCTGAAGACTTGAAGTCCTAGATCATTCAACTGTTAACTATAAATCTGAAATTGAGAAGCAGTGCTGGATGAGATACCAGATGTAGCAGATGAAGCTCTCAAGTGCATAATTATGAAAGAAGGAATCATGTTTGGATTCCTAGTTCTGTGAGTCACAGTAAAGAGGGCTGGTTGAGGAAGCTACAACAGACCTCCTCAGAATAACATGACTTCTAACACAAGCTGAGGCTTGTTGATATATTCTCTTTGTTGGACAACAACATAGAGATACACCTATGTAGCAGTAAGCATGTGACAGTAGCAGTCTCACATTGGAGCGTAATGGTAAAATGTGTTTCTTTAGCGTTCAGACATGTTGTTAGAAGTCTTTAGCAAAATACTGTGGTCTTGGATGGTTTTGACTATGGGAGAATAAAACTCCCTTCCAAGCTGGTGTCTGAGATGCCCTGATTTAAAAGTAGATGTTTTTCTCTCGAGAGAGAAGCGGGAATTAAGAGGGAGAATACATCTCTGTATATACATCTAATATCATTGCTAAAGATCCTCATGGCTCAAAGACATATGGCTTCAGAGGGGGAAATTCTATAAGAAAACCGAGAAGCCATATAAATACCAGGGGTATCTAGCTGCCATGTTGTTACACTAAAAATTATCACCTTGACATTCTGCTAACTGTATGAGCTCATTAACACTCATACATGCCTCCTTTACAAGTCTTTCAACCTTTACTCCTCATGTCAAGCCCTAAAACAAGAAGAAAAACCCTAAAAACCTCTGAAATAATGGGTACACATGTAACATGAAGCCTGCCTGCATTCCTGGCTTGGGTACGCAGGTAATGCATGGCTTACCTGCGTTTTAGAACACAGTTTTCCTTTGCAATGCCTGCGTACCCTCTTCAAAGTAAAAAAAGCGAGAAAGTAAAGTCAAAAAACTGATTTGGGGTCAATTCTAGAAGGTTCTAGATGAGATTTTTTGGGGATGACTACGCTTTGATAAGGTGCATGTATCCCTCACCTTAAGGAACTAATCCCTTGATGTGGGGAGTCTATCCCTTTAAAGGAGGATTCTATCCCTACAAAGGTGGAATCCTAACCTCCTCAGTTGCTCTATAAAAGGAGGCATTGGGTAGCCTCAAATGGTTAAGATTTTGGAGGTTGGATTTTGGAGATTGAGAATTGGAGTTCAGCTTTATGTGTGATTGAGTTGAAGTGCTGTTGAGATTTAGACTTCTTTCTGCTGAGCTTTTGAGAGGAAATATCACATACCTCTTTATGCTTCCGGAGGAAGAGTGCAAGACTTATCAAAGTAGAGGATACTCCTGCTTCGGACCCTGGGAAGGCCTTTCAAACATAAAGGCTAAGGTTGTAAGGTTCTTCTATTATTTTTAAGATTAATACAATCAAGTTTTGTTTTTCTCAATAAATTGTCGTTCGATTGTTTAATTCAATATGCTGTCGTTTGATCATTTATTTCATAGATTCCTTGATCACTATGATAGGTATGTTTTATGATTATTTTTTATACAGGTGCTATTTAATATTTGCTTGTTTGTGATTGCAGGTCGATGAAATACGACACTTTCTTGTTTCTTGTGACGAAAGAACTCTGGTTGTGACGGAAGATCTCTTGTTGCGACGGAAGGGCTTTGATGCGACGGAAGCACTACGACTGCAAATAAGCATTTGGATCTAA
The DNA here is from genome assembly GCA_034641835.2 of Pinus albicaulis. Classification (NCBI taxonomy): domain Eukaryota; kingdom Viridiplantae; phylum Streptophyta; class Pinopsida; order Pinales; family Pinaceae; genus Pinus; species Pinus albicaulis. Next base: position 1,422,927,021 of record CM076581.1, on the reverse strand, counting down.
GGTAGGATAGACACCTTCATAGAATTTATTTGTAAAATGAATATATTTAGAGAAAGACAAACTTAGTTGTTCATTTGTTGCTAGATTGTCTTTTGACACTAGGGAGATCGGTCTTGTCTGCAAGAACGATTTATCCGGCCAACAAATTGGCGACTCCACTGGGGAAAGAAACTTGTTGCTTTTGGTTATCTTTTTTTTTTATTTGAGGAAAATTTTTTCTTGGTTTTTGATTGATGGATATCTGCCTGGGTAGCTTAGGTTTTCACTGTGTTTGAAAATTTTGAAATCTTTTATGTTTTTCTCGACCTTGTCTGGGGACTGCACTTTGTTCTTTTGCACAGTGTGGGTAGTTTCGCACTTTCCTTGAGTAAACAGTGCGAGACCACCCCTGTTACTTCTGGAAGCCTACAGACCCTGTTAAAATTCTGGAAAAAATCTAGATTTATTTTTTCAGTTTAGTTTAGATTTAATTTAGGATTCTTAGCATCTACCCAGATCTGTATTTTTCTATCAAAAATCCTTGTTTATGAGTTTCTTTCAGCAATTTTTCATCTCATCAATCTCCATTAAGTTAATTGGATGTTTTGAGTCTCTTTTTTGAGAAATTATTAATTTTATTTCCTTTGGTCATTACTTGGAGGTTTGTCTCATTCTTTTCACAATTTTGCATCTTTTTTCTTTTTTTTTTGCAAAAAAATTTCCCCCTCATTCGCCCGGGGGGGGGGCTAAATTGTGTATGAGTGTTAATCGCCTTTGAGTGTTTTTCTTTTTGATCTTTGGAACTCTCACCCAATTTTCTTGGCTTGCACTTGATTTTGTTTGAGAATTCTCTTGCATAGATCACATTTGCATAATTAGAATTCTCATTTTCAGAATACGAATGAAAAATGTGCATAGATTACATTTTCATACTTTTCAAGTGAATTGTGCATAGATTACAACTGCATAGTTTACATTCTGAAAAATCAATCATAAATTTAGATCAGTTTTCTTTGATTTGAATTTAGATGCTTTTATGCTTGTTTTAAAAACACAAAAATATAAAAAATGGTTTTGGGATTGATTTGCATTAATTTTTCTTGATAAAATTAGTGCATTAGAGAATTTGTTATATTTTCCCTTAGTGATCAATTTTTTCATTGTTGGAAGTGAATGGAAACTCTCTCCTTACTTTAGTTAGGATTCATCGAATTGAAAATATTACATTATCATATTCGATTGCATTCAGTTTTGGGTCGGGTCATAACACCATTGGTTTCGTATCCATTTACCCTTTTGAGTAATAACAGCCTAAATAACACAGCGCTTAATTAAAATTCATCTAGTAATTTTTACGTTTTTAGGGCTCTTTCCACCAATCTAGCTCAGGATTAGTGCTTTCGAATAGGTTGTAGCTAACTTTCCAAAGAAACAAAACCAAACAAGTAGATAAATCTTGCGGTAGGAAATAAATCCAATTGTAATTGGTACAATCTGGGAAGCTTCTCTTAAAGAAGTCAATCACGAGATCATGTACGAACCTTTGAGACAATCAATTATGTTTCATTGGGGAAGATAGAAGATTTTGCACACATTAAAAACGGTAAACCTCAGATTAACCATTGTCGAGGAGCCTGGGGTCACTTGTCGGTAAACCTTGGATTGACCATGTCGAGGAGCCTTCAAGGGGATTGAGCTTTGTTACTCTGCCCTTGCGCGTGGAATCGGATCGTAGACTATTCCCCCAGTTGTATTTGTTACTGTTGGTAACCTTAGCGTCCATAAACTTAAGATTATTTCCTAAGGTGACGGTGAAGGAAAGATCTCACTGTACCTGGAGCAGACGTTGACTAGACTCACTTGGACTCTCTGGGGAGTTCTCTTCACACGAGATGGTTTTGTGAAGAAACTTGTGCTAGTCTGTTTCATTAAGCAGGTTGTTGGGGCAACTGTTCCAACCACCATTTCTGCATTAAAATTCTACGATGTTGGATTTCATCACCAACTAGTGGTTTTAGTATGGGAAGTTACTATTTGTGTGTGGTTTGACTCCTAGATTTCATAGCGCGTGTTAATTTGTTTGTTTTTACTTTTCGAGACCATAGGTGTGAATTGTGAATTTTAATTGTTAGGTGTGAATTGTGAATTGTTAATTTTAGTTTTAAATTGTTAATAAAATTCACTGAAGTTGAATATAATGGAAACTATTCCAGAATTTACGAACCAAGTAACCCCTCTTAATGAGAATCCTAATACTTTTCCTTGCTTTGGAAATGTTGGTCCCCCTTATATTGCTACTTTGTCATTACCTGGATTTAAAATAGGTTTACCAATATGGTTATGTTCAACTTCGTTGGCCCCGAATACTCCAATTGTTCCACCTCAACCGGATGCTTCATTTCAACAAAGTTCACCATCTCAACATCACCAACCTTTTGTTGACCCTTTACCTTCTTCGCCTAATATTTCTTCCTCCATTTCTTCCTCTTCGCTTGGTAAAATACTTGACGCTAGTAACCAGGTGGCTAAGAAGAAGAAGAAAGGGAGGAAGAAGAAGTAGAAGAAGCAAGATAAGAAAGAAGTCAACCAACCAACCATGGCTATAAGTGTTATTTGTGTTGAGCAATCAAATGTAAATAATATTCCACCAGTGCATCCATGTTTGACAATAAGAGAGGTTGGACAAAACATTGTCCCCATGGGGGGAGAATGTCAAGAAGAAGACATTCAAGGAGACTTAAATGATGATCCAGTGATGGTAAAGCAAAATGAAGAACATGATCATAAGGAGTAACATGAAGAATATAGTATGCAGGATGAGCCATTTCTGCAAATTCGGTTAAAGTTCAAGCTGGAGCTATGATAGTTGAGCATCTGGTGCAAACAGGTACAACAGAATTCAACAGGGCACCAAAATTTTCCGTAGAGGGATTTTGGGAAAAGATAATGCATTTCAAGACAGATCTTATGATCTTGAAGCAGAGAGTCTCGAGAGTACAAAAGAATTTCTTACAAGAGAATAGGAAAATTGGGGAGCTCATAGGAATATGTGTTGAATGAGCAACCAAGTTGTCTAGTGTTGAGGAACAACTCAATTCTCTCACAAGGCATCAAGAGGAGTATCGTTGGGAGTTCCTGAGAATCCCTCTATAGGAGTACATAGATAAGGCTTGCAACATTACCAACCCACCTTTACACATTGGGAAGAGTAGGCCAGAGTTCTCCAAATGCATCATGTTGGGTGACCAAGTGCAGCAACATGAATTGAGAATCGTGCAACATCAACATAGTAGATTTGCATATATTCATCCTTCCAAAGGTCTCGATTGGCGAGAGATTATGAGTTAGTACTCTATTTATGGGTTGACACCTAGGAGGATACTCATAGCCAAGGGCATATTGTAGCTTGATCCCTTAAGCACAAGTTATGAAGGAGGGTTGAGATGGTATCATAACCCACAGATCCCAAGACTTAGGTGGCACTGGGATCCATGAGAATCCATTGGGGGCAATATTGACCAGAGGATTACTTGGGATCCAAGTAAATCTATCGAGGGAAGGATTGGTCAGAGGATTGTTTGGGATCCAGGGACTAAAGGATCCATTTAGGACCATTCATGATGGAGGAATGGAATAACAAAATGGTTGTATGGGGTCCTGGTATCAATGTACATATGCTTCTGTTGTGGATAGCAGTGGGTTGCTTGAGGGCAAACAATATTTGGGCAAGAGGATTTGTAATATTCCATTTTTTTTGGATATGGTCAAAGGGGACATAAACTACCCATGGTATTCACGCATGGTAACTGCAAACAATATTCTCCTTCAATTTCAAGGGAAAATAATAAAATAAGGGTTATATAAAATCCATAAACTGTATAAAAGGGGGTAGAAGCTACGCATTGAAGGCATTTGGGTTTATCTATCTTATTGTGTTTTACTTGAGAATTTGGCATGACCAATTCTAGTTGATCCCAAGGACGAAAATCTTGTGGGCATTATTTTGTATGGTGGATCCATCCAGGGTCTATGATTGTGTTTCAATATTTATTTTTCTCATTTGATGAGCAGTTGTGCATGCCATTGCAGGAGCTCCCATACTTTGTATCATAGTTACCAAGTTTAGTCGTACCGACCCAAAAAATACATAAATTCAGTGATTCGGTTCAATATAGTGAATAGTTTGATTCGGTTCAATATAGTGAATAGTTCGTTAGGTTCCAATTCAATACGGTTCCACTAGGGTTCCAACGGCTCAACAGTTCGCCTTCGTTGTTACCAACTGAAGTGTGTTGTGAAGTGTTATGTTGCCTTCGCTGTTACCTGCTGAAGTGTGTTGTCGCCTTCGCTGTTACAGTAGCCACTGTGTTTCAACGTGAACACAATAAAATAAAACAAATGTAATAACAAGCTTAAAACAAACTTAAAAACAATTATAATTCGGGTGGTATGTTTCGAGTGGCTTTACAAACTATTAATCTATAAATTTTAATTCCTATAACAACCATTAAAATGACATCATTAAAATGAATAGGCATATTAGAATGTTTCATAAATTACAGAGAAGAAAAATAAGTTTAATCTATGCTTTTGGAAATAATGTCAACTGGGACAAGGAATATCGATAAAGTGCTTTGGAGAATACACAGGACGAGAGAAGAAAAATAAGTTTAATCTGTGCTTTTGGAAATAATGTTAACTGGGACAAGGAATATCGATAAAGTGCTTTGGAGAATACACAGGACCTACCCCAACTTGCATTGTGAACAATAAGTTAATGACAGGATCAATTACTTTCTAAAGGTTATTTTTTAATATGAAGATTTATTAGTAAATTTGGTAATTCTTATATGGAAACAATTAAAAAAATCATAATTCTAATTAAAAAAAACTAGTAATTTCTGTATAAAAAAAGTTTATAAAATGACAAATTATAAAATTATAAAATAGTTGTAAATCAATAGCTTTTATATAAAAAAAATAAAAAATAAAAACATAATTTTTATATTGGAAAATTTAATAAAATGACCAATTTCAATTTCAAATAGATAATCCTATAAAAAAATAGAAAATAAAATAAAATCTAATATTATAAAAAATTATAAAATGACAATCTTAGTTGCAAATCAGTAAATGTTATACAAAATATTTGAAAATTTGTAACTTCTATATTACAAATAATTATAAAATGGCAAATTTCAATTTCAAATAGATAAAAAGAAAATAGAAAAAAAGATAAATCCAATATTTAAAAAAAATTATAAAATTAACACTAGCTTTGTGTTTTGTGACTCATTTGATTTTACTTTTACATATTTTTCTAATATGCAATAATAATAAATTTGATATATTTTGAGCTCATTATTTCTAAATCATTTTAGAGAGAAAATCTGTATAAAGAAATTAATGTTAGAAATAGAAAAAGATTTAATGAATTTTCATTAAAATTTTGAATATAATGATAGTTCATTAAAAATAAATAAATAAAATAAAAATAAAGAGTTTAAGTATTTGTAAGATGTATAATATCCAATTTTTTCGTCTTAGATTTTATAGGATCAAAAAATATTTTTTCGAATTCGAATTTGAATTTAATAACTATGCTTTGTATAGACATGTATTATTTTTCTTCAGTTATTAATATAAATAACGCTGCATTTTGAAATCCAATCTATATTCATATTTTTGCTGAAACATTTGTATTGAAAACACTAAAATGTACTAGATCTAACCAAAAAAAAATTAAATTTAGAGATATTACATAAAATAATTCCATTCAATTTTCTAGCACACTACGACTCTTCGCCCACCAATAACAGTGTGGATGGCAAGAAATTTAATACAAACAGGGAGTTCCGTAACTGTGCATAGACACATAAATCTATATTGACTTTCGACACTTGCAACTGCTCATAGTCAATTCAGAATTTGCGTTTCAATAAATTCTGGAATATTTTGAAAATTTTCTCCTAAAAGTACTTAGAAATATAGAATCAACATAAAAATTACTTTAAAATCAGATTTTTATCCCACATGGGTTGGTGGAAACATTGCATTTGCCAGCACTTACGTTAAGTTTAATGAGGACGAGTGATGGTGAAACGCTGGTAGCCGTAACAAATTCATCTAGAGTTGTTGAAAGAATGTCACGGGCCATGACGACTAAGTTTGATGTTGAAGAATGACAACTAAAGGTGACGGTGAAACGCTGGGAGCCGTATCCGCTTTGGAAACCTTAATATGAAGCAACTACTGTGATTGGTTGCTTCAACTCTCAGTGTCACAGGTTGTCTGCAAAAATGAACCAACACCAGAAGTCCGGAACAATGCATTCATATAGTTTGGCAAAATAATGAAAGGAGTTCAGAATTACCTAGAACGTAGAAAACAAGATTGAATTACCGAAGAGGTTACTTATAAATTTTATTAAATTAAAAACATTAGAGCGCAGTAAATGTAGGAATATACCTTTAGGATAAGACTGAAGAGTAGAGTGTGTATGTTGTGGGGATGGCTTTGCAGGTTGGGTTTATGATGTTATTTATTAGTGATTAGATTGAATTTTTTGGTTATCTATATGAATTAATATAATTATTTATGTTGATAATCTTTTTTATTTATGAATTAATATAATTATTTATGTTGATAATCTTTTTTATTTATCAATTTTAATTGAAATTTATTTTATAGATTATTATTTTTTTTATACTTGGGAGTATTTCATTTAATTGTCATCTTTTTATATTATTATGAATCGGTAACATTTTTTATTTGTAAATATATCTTTTATTTGATATATACCAATGAGATTGATATATAGCAATGAGATATAATTATGTTGATTATTAAGAGTTATTTGTAAATTTAAATTATAGAAGAAGTTAACTTTTAGAAGTAGTATTATTTATTTTCTCTTTCTCTTTTTAATATGTGAAATTACTTATTATTTCTAAGGAAGTCATTTTTCCGATCACTTAAATTTTATTATTATTTATTTATTTGTTAATAGGCTTTTTCTCTAAATATTTATTAAAAAAATGATTGATTATTAATCCAAATTAATAAATTAAATTAGTCAAGCCCTTCTTCCACACATTAGAGAGTATTATCATCATTATATTATATTATTTTTGAACTAATTATTAATTCAATAATTTCATGAAGAACTATTTTTTTCCATTAAACCATTACCATTATTATATCATATTATATTATAATGTTCCATAGAATTTTCAATCGAAGAACTCTTGTTACGATATTTTTAGTCTGTGATGTTTTCATTTTCCTTAAGAGCCTATGCCCCACACACACTTGCCAACGGTGAGGAAAGTGGAATCTACTTATAAAATTGCTTTATAAGGGGTTCTCCTCAAACTACTCCAAATTAAATAAATTTTTTTACATCATAGTATAAATTTCATGGTATTTACATGATCCAGGAAGATCCAGAAGTACAAGTCGCCTTTAAAATAGCTTAAAAATCAAATTCATCAAATGCAAATGCAAGTAGGACTATATCGTACTGTTCATTTCCCTAATTCCAATGATGCAAATGACACTCAAATTCGAGTTTGTATGGTCAAGTTATGGATGGTCAAAGTTTTGATCAAACTTGGCCAAGTGGAAAAATTAACAAGGCAACAAATTGGTCGAGACCCGACACACAGAATCCGGCAACCTGACGGGAAAATTTGTCGCCTACTTAAAATGCCTAGTGGCACTTATTTTCCAACGATTTTAAAATATCCATGTCGTTATAGTAAAACAAAAAATGTATATTAATAGGGGTGGTGGGCTACTAAAATAATCTGTGGGGTGGGCAGGACACCCTTGGTGGACCTGCCCCCGCCCCAGACCTCATATCATATACGCATATAATACAGCAAGGGTCGGGGCCATGTGCTCGCGGGCCCCACCCATTATATATATAGATGTGTGTGTGTGTGTATGTGGTTGGGGTCAGCAGGCCTTGAACCAACCTAACCCATGTGGGTCGGTCCCTACCGTGCAGCCCAAAAAAAACATATGAATTCAAATTTAAAATGGCAGTTGAAACAAAATAAATGGACTTTCCAATTGGGAGTCGGCGGGGTTGGAACCCTCGACCAACCACACCATGCTTTGCACGTCCACTGTTAGGCCAAACATCATCAACTTGTTAATTCTGCCCAACCCACTCCATATAAACTCACTCAAACTACTCGACTAGGAGGCAGAGCATGGAGGTCTGAGCGAAACCCTGAGTAGGAAGAGGGTGTGGAACCATGAGCGTGCAGATCAAAAGATTCCAAAAATATTCCCTTAGAGTGGCATAGGTACCAGTGTCAGAATTAGACAAGTTTATAGTTGATTTTGCACATTTTCACCCCAAGAATTCAGTGGTGATATCTGTTTCTTCAACTGAGCTCTCCATTTTTAGGCCATCATCCAAATTGGAGATATAAGGGTCATTTTTGTAAATTTTCTTGTAATTTTTTTCTTTGATGCCACTTAATAAAACAATACCTCCCTACTGTTGAGTAGGGCCCAAAGACGTAGCCCACATTCGATGAACTCCGTAATCAAATAATTGTGTCTTTGATCTCATGGTTTCTTATGTTTTTTCGCTTCTTTTCATGTGGTTTAATTTACTTGCTTAACATGATCTGTTATATGTAATTCTAAATCCATATTTGAAGAAAAATATCTTGGATCAAGTTTGGCATTAGAGCAAGTCTTCTTGATGCGAGTTTTATGAATGAATGCTAACTAGGAACAAGCTCCAAAGTGGTGAAGGAAAACTTAAATCCTTTGATCTCGAAGCAAGGTGTGCACCACAAAGACAAAACATGACAGATAATGATGCACAAGATGAAGAAGAATGAAATTTTCATAATATCTTCTTCAACATGGCAGACAAAGTTGACAAGCTATTTGCAGAATATGAGAAGACAATCAAGCACAAGAAGAAAGAGCTTGAGGATCATGCATCATTACACCATGAAGGTGGAGGAGGAGATCCTCCTTTGTCTCCATCCACCAGTGAAATTTCTTCTTCTTATTCCTCTTCTCATGATTCTAACATGAATTAGGGGAATGAATCTAAAAATCCCTTTTTCAAGCTAGATGCCAAGTTTGATTTACCTATATTTAGTGGAGAAATTAATGCGGAAAATCTATACAACTGGATAAGACAGGTTGAAGTGTATTTCCACATACAACGAATCAAAGAGGATGTGGCCAAGATCTAGCTAGCATCCCTTCGATTGAATGGCACTGCTCTCGTCTAGTGGGAAGGAAAGTTGCATCAAGCTGGTGAGAATAGTCATAAACTTATTTCATCTTGGTCTGAGTTCCTTTTTGCTTTAAGGGGACAATTTTATCCATTGGGTTATGAATAGAAAGTCATGATGGAATGACATCATTTGAAGAAAAGTAAAGGTCAAATGTTTAGAATTTTAAAAAGGATTTTAGGAAACAAACACTAGCACTAAATGTTCCATTAGACACTCCTGAGATGTTGATGAAATATATCGGCTCTTTGCATATTTATTTGTGTCATTCATTATTATTATTTGAACCAAAAACTCTTGATGAAGCTATTCTCAAGGTTGTGCATCTTTGAATAAGGGGGGCACGAACAAGATGATCACCCAAATAGGGCAGAAATAAATAAGAGAACAGGAGCAAAGCCCACTTGTACTCATTATGAGAAAGAGGGAAATGATGAGGAGAATTGTTGGAAACTGGATCTAGAAATAAGACCTAAGAGGACCAACATAAAAGAGAAGCAGAAGATAGTTGCAACCTTCCAACAAGACCAAGAATCTGAATCAAAAGAGGATGAGAATGTCATAGTTGCAGGATTTACAGGCGGTCGACCAATTGACTTCGGATCAAACTCAGGTGATGAAATGAAGATTGTAGCTCTTGGGATTGCATCATATGGACCCATCGATTTTTGTTCCAATTCAGGCGATGAGACAAGTACTTCAACAGATGTTGTACCAAATATGAAAAGGGCACAAAATGCAGCATGGCTCCAAGAAATTGAAGAAATCAACCAAAGCATTCAGGCAGAGAATATTAAACTCGGGATACTCCTACAAGAGGAAGAGAAAGAGAAAGAAAGGTTGCAACATCAGTTACAAGTCAAGGAGGAGGCCTTGGAGAAATTTCAGCATGACAAGCCTGAGGTAAAAAGTGATTCGTCAATTTCATGTACTTTTTACGATGATGATTTCGCTACTTTTGAGAAACACATTAAAGGAATTAGATCAAAATTGTTGAAGAAAATGGGGTATCAAGGAAAGGGACTCGGCATTAATGGCCAAGGCATTGTGAACCCCATAAAAGTGGAGGATTTTCCTTGTTATGCAGTACTTGTATATGTCAATAAAGAGGTTGGGGAATGCTACAAGAAATCTAGTGACCAACCAATGACAGATGGTGAAAGCACCTCATCGCATTCCAGTAATAGTGAGGGTTCCAAGGGCACTTATCAGAGGCACACCAGGAAGCGTTCGAAGACGATTCGGAAAGTTTGGAGGAGAAATAATCATTGTATTTACTGTAATGAGGATGGTCACTAGAAAGTTGTGTGTCATACACTCCAGGCCCAAGAAGCACCTATGAAGAAATCAGTTGGTGAATATGTTCAACAAGTGAATCTGCCACAGGGAGATGACCCATTCACTCTGTTGAGTAGGAGATGGTTTTAATAGGTATAGTGTTGTGCAGTAAATCCTTTCTATGGAAAGAAACGATCCCTCTAGTCCTAATAAGAGGATCTAACAACAAACGAGACAAATATATGAAACCTTTCCTAACTTATTCTAGAAAAAATGAAGGAGGATTGTTTTCCTACCTCTTTCTGATGCTAATGCTTGCCTTTGGTGTTATCCTTTCTTCTTTCGCTTCCATGCTCACGATCTCCTCTCCGTTGTTGAACATAAATGCCTACAAGGAGGAATAAGTGGAGACAATAAACAAATACAAAGCGTAACAATCTCTAATATAATATATGTATTATATCAAGGAACGCTGCAAAAAATAGACAATGATCGAAATATCTATGGAAATGAAACAATAATGTATTATTAATAGAATTTTAAAGGGAGAAATACAACCAGAGGCCTTGATGTTGGATGCCTCCTTCAGGTGAGACTCCAAGTCCTAGCCTCGAATCTTTAAACACCTTCCTCCTTTACAAATGGGTAGTAATTGGGCATGCTTCAACTTATAGGATGGAAACCAACCATTAGTGGATGGTATGGGTTTCATTTATAGGGAAGGACTGGGAGTTGAGGATCCATAGAAGCTGGGATAATTTCCACATCTTAAGGGAAAGATCCATGGAAAGAGGATCCATGGCCATGAATGGGAGGTCTCACTCCTATCATCAACAACATGAAACCATGTCGTCGTTCTCAACAACCTGAAACCACAACGTCATTCTCAAGGCTCCTATTAAGGGAAGCTTCTCCTCCATTTTGGGAAGAACTGCCTGAAGAGGACCAACACGAATTTTCCTGATAAAAGTTGCACTATGAGCAGTAGACACATGTGATGTAAAATGTCATAAAATTGGGTCATTAGTGATGCAGAGCCCGTTGATCTTTTAAAATAGGGTTTTTGACAATATTTTGATAATATTTTAAAATAAAGTCTTCTTTCACTTCTTCAAGGATGTTCTATGCATGTTTGATGGATAACATATTTTGCAACACTACTGGAATGAAAAAAAAAAGTGGAGTGTGAAAAAATATTGTATAACATATAATCGCTTTTCATGGCCACAATTTGTAAATCATGCGTTGCAAATAATTTTAAATGCGATGATGCATTTTCCATTGATTATTAAAGAAACGATGATGTATTTGGTCTTTTGTAGGGTATTGATTTCTATTATAATTTAAATCTGACCAAAGAGTCTGTGTTATAAAATTTTGGAAAGTATGGGGTTGTTTGAGTTATGTGTGGTTTTGTATGTAATTGCAAATAATGTAATAGATTTACATGCCATGTAGATTTTGAAATTATGACTTAACGAAGACAAAGGAAGTGGGCAGAATGTGTTTATGCTTTTGGAGGACCAAAATTTCACCAGTGGGGAGGAATGATCTAGGAGGATGAAGAAGTACAAGTGGCCTTGAAAATAGCTCAAAAAATAAAATTCATCATATGGAAGTGAAACAAGGACCAGATCATAATGCTCGTCGTCCCGATTCCAATGTTGTGGACAATAATCAAATCCGAGTTTGTATGGTCAATTTATGGCTTCTCAAAGTTTTGGTCAAACTTAGCCAAGTGGCAGCCTTAATGAGGCAACAAGCTGGTCGAGACTCGGCGCACAGAATCCAGCCACCACATGGGAAAATTTTCCTTCTACTTAAAATGGCCAGTGACCGTTATTTTCTGACAATTTTAGAATATTATCCATGTCGTTATAATAAAACAAAAAATATATATTAATAGGGGTGGCTAGCTGCCACCACCACCACCCCTGCATGTTCCGGAGAAAGGCATTATTCAGTGTGTAGGGCCACCCCCAGGACTAACACCCGCCTCGTACCACATATCATATATAATAATAATAGAAAGGGTTAAATACGTGTCGACGGACATATATATATATATATATATATATATATATATATATATATATATATATATATATATATATATATATATAAATAAATAAATAAATATATATATATATATATATATTTATTTATTTATTTATTTTTATTTTTTTTGTTGGTGTTGGCGATGCTTGAACCCGCTCAAGCCACGTGGGCCGGCCCCCGTCGAGCAGCCCCAAAAAACCATATGAATTCAAATTTAAAACGACGGTTAAAAAAAATAAATGTGCTTTCAAATTGGGGGTCAGTGGTGTTGGAACCCCCGACCACCTACACCACACTTAATGCGTCGACCATCAGGCTACACAACCTCACCTTGTTAAGTCTTCCCATACCACTCCATATAAACTCACTCAAACCATTTTACCAAGAGGCAGAGTGTGGAGGTTTGGGAAGAACCCTGAGCAGGCAGAGGGTGTGCAACCCTAACTGAGGGGATCAAAAATTCCATAAATATTCCCGTAGAGTGCCAAAGGTACCAGTGTTAGAATTGGACAAATTTATTATCTATTTTGCACATTTTCATGCCAGGAATTTAGTGGCAACATTCATTTATTTATTTGCGCTCTCCATTTTCAGTCCATCATCTGGATTGGAGGTGTAAGGGTCATTTTGTAAAGTTGTGTGTACTTTATTTCTTTGACGCCACTTTATAAAATAAGGCCTCCCTACTATTGAGTAGGGCCAAGATACATAGCTCACATTAGGTGAAATCTGTAATCAAATCATTGTGTCTTTGATCTCATGATTTCTTAAGTTTTTCCACTTCTTTTCATGTGGTTTAATTTACTTGGTTAACATGCTCTTTTATAAATGCATATCTGAAGTAAAAGATCTTGGATCATTACAGGTGTAAAAATGTTGAAGATTCACATTTAAACATAAGGTCTTCATCAACCTTACAAAGGGAAAATTAGTTTTACCTTAATTTAGCATAAATATGAGATTACTGCTAAAAAATCAATAATCCCACTGAATGAGGAGAGGAAAAAGCTTAGAAATCTCCCTTAATCACAATATTTCTTATGTAGAAACAAAAGACTATATATATATCTGAAGCTATTAAACTATAAATTATACTTGGGCTTCAATTAGTGTTAAATTTAACTGGGAAATCATATTGAGCCAAATACTCCCATCTATTTATTAATGTGAGAGAGGGAAATTCAAACTCGTATTTAACCTTAAATATAAATTTAAGCAAACTACTATGTACATAAATAATTATTTTTTTACTAAAATAGTCACATAATCATCTACACCACCATAAGAACTATTTCCTTAACATCGGATAACAATTACATTATATATTGAGACATGGGGACAATAATCTATTAAGTTAAAGCATTGTGCAACTAAAGAGAGTGAACATTTTTCCACTCAACCATAGGCTCAATTTTCTACTTAAATCTTTTGCAGCTAGACACACCCTAGCTAGATCATGATGCCATTAGAGGAATTTCCACTTGATGATAGATGGTGGAGAAATGAATACCACGCTACTTCATATAAATAAATAAATATTTTTTTCATCCAACCAATTGCGCCCAAGTCTTGCAAAAACTCTGATTTGGATTGGATCATTATGTTGTTTGTGATCCATATCAATGTTTTTAGAGTGTAACAAGTTAAGGAATCAACTTGAAGGACCATTTATTACTTTTAATGCTATTTTACACAGAAATACATTTCCAATAATACAAGAATCACCTTAATCAAATTCCATATGCAAAAGTTATGCCATTCAGAAGTTGACCTTATTGCTTTTACCACCATAATTTGAGCTGATGCCACATCAACTCCCATTATTCGTTTAAATGGGCTAGCCACATGATCATGATGAACAATAATATATAAAACTATATGTTGTAACTCCAGTTAAGATTTCAAGGAGTCAAAATTAATAACTAATAGGCTATTTTCTTGTGTTGTGATCGAGCCACTAAGAGGAAAAGGGTTTCCAATCTATTCGAATGCATTTTGTTCCATAGACATGTAGAGTAGACAATAGTGGGTAAGGAGAGAGAAAAAGTAGAAGGTTTGACTATTATAGTAGTCCATGGGCCACAAAACTTGCTTCTTTATACTTTCATCCATTTTCCATTTTAGATAAATAGATAAAAGCAACCCCGCCTTCTAACTAGGTTTTCTCCTGAAAGGGTTTCCCAGGTTATATCTTTTTTGAGTTCTCGTTTGCAATTTTTATTTCACTTTTATCTATTTTCTACAAAATTATAATTTTCATGTATACACAATAAACAATAATTTATCCATAAATTGAATGAGAAATAATCCCTCATGGTGTAGATTTTGGATTTGATAATATATTTTAGTATATCCCTTATGAGGAATTGTCCAGTGGAATATCCATGGAAACTTATGGATCAAAGTCATCAATGGTTGTTATTATGGTTTTCACATCATAAGGAAGTCCCTTTATCGACCTCCCTTCTCATTTCCTCTGTGCTTTCATGACAAACATCTAGAAAACATAATTCCTTTTCATATATTTGGTTGATGGAATTTCTACTTGATTTCCTTAGGGGGGAAATGATCAGAACAATCATCTACTATTCTACAAAAAACAATAATGTCTCTAAGCATAAATTTCACTTAGAAATTATCCCAAGACTCATTCATGTGCATCCCACACTCTTTTCTCATGAGTTGAATACTTTATTTCTCTATGAGATTCAGAGGTCATGGACCAGAGTCACAATTTCACGGGTCTCTTTATTAAAATCAGATTTCATGTGTGAGAGTCACAATTTCATAGATAGGTATTTTCCCAACCTCTACAGCCCAATAGATTACAAATCCCCACCTCTTCCCATAATACTTGTTCGGTAAATTTATTTCCTTTAATTTACTTTATTAAATGTCAACTAGCTTTCGTATACCTGTGAAATGTATGTGCACAATATATGCTAGGATTTATTTTGTACATTAAGTAAATTATAAAAATGAAAGTAACTGCAAAAATGAATGATTGTTTTTCATACAATTTGGAAATTAACGACCTATGTGTTCTTTAAATCCATAGTCCTAACTAACTAAATTAAGCTTTTGAAGTAAAGATCTATCTATATTGTAGAACTCCACACTTAATTCTAGATATAAGAAGGAAATGCTTGAAAATCAAAACATGGAAGAGAAATAACTTAATTATACTGCTGGGAAATTGAACTAATGCTACGCTAGTTGTTGAAGATAAATATTTGAATTAAGTTTAAAATGAAACAAAATTAATCTAAATACGATGAGAAAACTCACAGTAAAATATAATTTTTGAAAGATAAAATTTCTTTAAAAGGAAATGGCATTGGAATCTAATAAAATAAATGAAAATCCAACTCAAGAATGATTACTAATGTGTGCAACTATCTTCTAAAATGTACTTCCAGTTTAACATATAAGAACTTGAAAGAAACTAACAAGAATTGATATTAAATGATAGAGCAACTAACTAAAACTAAAATTAAATGATAAAACACTAAGCACACGTAACAAAAATGTGTTGAATCAATAACTTTTATTGGTTTTTTTTTTTCTTTTTTGAGTACTATGTGACAAAACAAAAACAATGAAAAATGAAACTTGAAATGAAAAATAAACTTCTAAGAAACATTAACTTAAACAAATCAAAACTTAAAATAAAACCTCACAGCTCGCAGGGGACCCTCCTCGAGTGCATGATTGAGTAACGATCAAGGCTTCTTCACACATGCATTTAGAAAGTAACAAGAACTTGTATTAAGAGAAAAGAGTTATCAATTTGTTCAAATAAATGATTATAAAATTAATAACAATAATCACTATTGTGTCCTTTGTCTCACTTGTTGTTATTTATACAAATTATAAAAATGACTTTGAAAGAGTTTTAAGCCGATAAGTTGTAGGCAGAATTGAAACCTATGAGATTGATATCTAAGAGTCCAATCTCTTTATGACTTGCTATTGAAAAAGAAAGGCATAGGATATTTCATATTTTAATAGCTAAGTGACTCACTTGCTTGATTCTTCGCTTCATGTGTTCAACTGCAACACGCAGTTTCCAAGTTTGACTCGACCTTTGACTTAAAGATATCTTATCTCACTTAGCTTGTCAGACAATGACAGTATGTGGTTATCCATCTGGGAGCCAAATTTCATCTTTTGAAAGTATTCTTTCTTCTTCTAGAGCGCCGCAACCTGTCTAACAATGGATTCTGCTTCAGAAACAGATATCAATTGCATAATGTGAAATTTGGTTACTTCAAGAATACTTTAGTCATAATTTACTAAAAACAAAGAATTTAAATATGGATGATTAATACCTTGTAGGAATTGATCTTGACTTAATATGCTAAGTTTTTTGTAGAATAATATCAAAAAGGTAAAGCGTGACGGAAAAAAATATGGTAAAAAGTAGACATTTCTAAACTTCAACATTCTCCCACACCGAAGGTTTTGCATGTCCTTATGCACCAAAAAATTAAAAATTGACTAATTTCCTTTATTTTCAGTGATTGATTTCTGATGCTTGTGCAAGTACATCCAAGCTAGTTCTATTTTTATTGTTTTTAATGGTAAGCATGGTCCTTGGTTTCTTTATTAAAATTCTTCATTGTAATATCGTGACCTTGTTTTTAAGAAACTTATTTTGATCTTTAAGCTTCTTATTCTTTTTGTACCAATGATAGAGGTGTAGCAAGATGTTTTCATTCTGAGTCATTATATCTCATTTTAGACATTAGCCTCTTCTCTCTCCTAAATCAAATGTTTGTTAAGGATTTCCAATTCATAAATATCTTACTTTAGATTCTCTTCCACGTTGTGTCCCTATTCTACACTTGGTTTTGTTGCTGAGGTCTCACCTGTTTCAAATTGAGACGACTTTGATTTTTTTTGTGCCTTTTTCTCTAGAGATTCTACATAATCATAGATCTCTTACTGAACTGAATCAATTTTTGGGGTCTGCCTTGTTGGACTGCCTATTGGTTTGAATGTATGAGGATGTGTATTAAACCCTTCGTTTTCAATATCTATAATCTCTGGTGATTGGTATTTGTTGATAATTTTGAAATTCTTCTAATCCTCCTTACATTCATTCTTAAAATTATGATGTTTTATTTTCTATTTTGTTGTTCTTTGTTTTCTTCTTTTGCTCAAATATGGGCTGGCTTGGGATAGCTTTCTTCCTATTAAGGTCTTGCTTATCAATTTTTTGTTTTAATTTTTCAAGAAATTGGGACATTGGATTATTGTCCTCAAATGGGTATTTAGACACATTCTCCTCCTGAGTTTCTTCTTCGATTCTATCTTGTTTTGGGATAGAATTGATTTTATTCTACTTATTTTGACCCTACTGCTTTTTTCTTTCTCTGGAGCTTCTACAAAATGATTTCCTACCATGAAATCCTGCCAATTATCCCATTTTGTTTGCAAATGTGCTTCTAACAAAATTTTAATGAGTCCATGATGGTACAAAGAGTATCTATGGACCTATGTTAGGTCTCTATATTAATAGTGTATTCCCTTATTGTTGTTAGTGTAGCCCCCTTACTGTTATTGTTGTACCTTATAACCCCCATATTGTTATTATTGTGCCCTTACATTATTATTGTTAGGTAGGCTAGGATTATACTATGAACCCATGGACTCCTATATATAGAAAGGAGGTTTTTTCATTTGTATCATCCAAGAATTATTCATTTATGTAATGTAAAGAAGGTTTCGCCCTCGAAGTGGCTTATTTCTAAGGCGTTGATCTCTCTTTTTTTCTATTTTTGGAGCTGGTTTCATAACATTTGGTATCAAATCTTTGGATTCTAAGGTTTCGCTGCTTCAAACAGGTCATCATGGAGTTTTCGCTATAATTTTTTTTATACGAGGGTTCAGATACTCAAAACAAAAACCATTTCGAATAAATCCTAAGGAACTTTGTGTAAAAATTTCAGATCTTGGTTCGCAATATTTTCAGAGATATGATCTGTGGAAGTTAGCGTTTTTGGAGGCTCCCAAATTTCATCTAAAAGAGGTGACCTTGGGAAAATATTCATAACTCTCTTTGTGAGCATTAGATTGGAATTTTGTAAAAAGTGGAAAAAATTACCCAGACTTTAGTTTCCTATATATCAATTTCAGAGCCGAATGAGGAAAAAATGACACGTGGCATGTTGTACAAGTTCACTCTACTGAACTAGTCCATAATTAGGTCATTGTGGGAGACTGGGCATAAATTTGCCTTGAAGAATCCAAATCAGGTCAGACCTGTGGAATTCGGAAGAAGATTTAGAGAGCTACTACAAGACCAAATTTTAGATATTGAAGATATGAAATCACAAATATAATTTAGTTTCAATATCGAGCTCCTCAAAAGCAAGAAAAAGGCGTGTATTTTTTTTCAAATTGCATAAATCTTGTTTGAAAAATCAGTTTGAAGTGATTCAAGGGACATATTGAAGCATAGATATCAATTTTGGGTTCTAAAATTTCTCCTAAAAATAATTCAACACCCATTAATACCTCATAATAATCTACTTTGACTTATGAAGAGGAAAACGTGCAACATGATATATCAAAATTACAAGAGCAAGTGCACCAAATTTCGCTCTCGTAAAGAGAAACAAAAAATTAAGTGGAAGTTTTGAAGAAAGACGTGGAAGCTAAGATGGATGGTTTGAATAAGGGTGTGGAAGCTAATATGGATGGTTTGAAGAAAGGCGTGGAAGTTAAGATGGATGGTTTGAAGAATGACAGGGAAGATATGGAAGAAAAAATGTAAGACATGAAGAATGATATAAAAGAAGACATGAAAGGTTTGAAGGAAGGTTTGACAAATTTGATACAAGAAATGATTCCTAATGGCGAAAAGATAGTAGAGGAAACTAATTATGAGAACAAAATAAATGTTAATCATGATTTCATAAACTCAAATGTTGGATTGAACACCCACCACATTCCAAATATCAATATGAGGAAGTTTGATGGCAAGGATCCCGTAACATGGATACTACAGATGGAGCAATATTTTGATCTCAATAATGTGCAAAACACACAAAAGGTACACCTTGTAACTTTATATTTAGAACAAAATGCATTTGTATGGTATTGATGGATTTTCTCTCGTAAAAAAATTTCTCACTCGATCAATTTTTATGGAGGAAATGATAACACATTATGAGGATACAAAGAGAAACACCTTCTTTAGCTAATTGATAAATCTCAAACAAAAGGGTTCAGTGGTGGAGCACATTGAGGACTTCTAAAAATTGAATACAAAGGTAGCTAATATTCCAGAGGAACACAATAATGATGGCTTCATAGGGACTTTAAAGGATAACATCCAACATGAGGTTCGCCTTTGGGAACCTGATACTTTGGAGAAGAAATTTAGGTTAGCAATAAAAAATGAATGTAAAATTATGGTGGAAAGGAGCCTACCACTCACATCTATAAATATGGAAGTGTTTCTACTCCTAGATTTCCACAACCTACAAGGTTCACACCGCAACAATTGGAAGAAAAAAGAGTAAAAGGGATTTGCTACAGTGATGATAGTAAATACACTAAAGGTCATAAGTGTGTTAAGAAGAAATTATTTTACATATATTTTGAAGAGGAGGAAGAAAATGAACAAGAAACTTCAAAATAAGATAATATACACTAGGAACCAACCGTAGAGAAAGAAGAAATGAGTCTGACCATATCCTGTAATGAATTAGCAGGAATTAACACTCTTCAAACTCTCAAGATAGAAGGACATATCGAGAATAAAAAGGTAATAGTGTTGATTGACTCGAGTAGTACCCATAATTTTATTCATTGTGAGATAGCCGATGAATTGAATTGCCTCCTATACTCAACACCAGAACGTCAAGTGATGGTTGAAAATGGAGAAACTATAAATTGCTCTGGTAAATTCCATAATATCAAGCTAACCATGGGGGAATATGTATTGAATAGTCCGATGATTTCAATTCCAATGGGAGGTGCTGATATTGTTCTAGGATTACAATGGTTACAATCTTTGGGGACGATAGCTTTTAATTTTCAAGAAAATTTTTGAAATTTTTTTGGAAGGAAAGAAAGTTGAATTACGGGGTATCATAGGGAAGTCGTGAAAGATAATAATCTCTAATGTCATAACAAAGATTTTGAATAAATAATAATGAGGCGTAATTGCACAATTATGCTCACTAGAAGTTCCAACATCAAAATCATCTATTTATCCAGATATCCAATAAGTATTGGAAAATCATTGCAAGGTGCTTGAAAATCCAAAAGGACTCCCACCTATTCATGATCATGATCATGCTATTCATTTGATTCCAGGAAATGTTCCTCCAAAAATCATGCCTTATAGATATCCTTCTGTACAAAAGAGAAAAATTGAACATATGATTGCAAAAATGTTAGAGGCTAGTATAATTCAACTTAGTCAAAGTTCTTTCTCTACTCCAGTAGTATTGGTGCACAAGATCATGGAACATGTGTCCAGATTATAGGGAGCTCAATAAGCTCACTATTAAAGATAAATTTCCCATTCCTATGATTGATGAAATAGTGGATGAATTACGTGGAGAAATTTATTCTACCAATTTGAATCTTGGTTCAGGATATCATCAAATTAGGATGAAGATTGAAGATATTTCGAAAACAACATTTCGAACTCATGAGGGTCATTATGAATTTTTGTTCATGCCTTTTGGCCTTACCAATGCACCTTCTACATTTCAAGGGTTGATGAATTCCATTTTCAAACCCTTCCTTAGAAAATTTGTGTTGGTATTTTTTGATGATATACTAATCTACAACAGTTTTTGGAAAGATCATGTTCAACATGTTGACAGAGTGCTCAAACTATTGAAGGAGAAACAATTATATGAAAAAATATCCAAATGTTTCTTTGGAGTACAAGAGGTGGAATATCTGGGTCATATTGTATCTCATGAGGGTGTTAAGGTAGACCCTAACAAAGTTAAATTCATTAAGGGATGGAAAGTCCCCACAACCATAAAGCAGTTGTGAGGATTTCTTGGGTTAACAGAGTATTATCGCAAGTTTGTTAAGAATTATGGGAGAATAGTAACACCTCTAACAACATTATTGAAGATGCATTTTCTAACAACATTATAGATGCATTTTCATGGACTCCTGAAGCAACTAAGGCCTTTGAACATCTTAAAGAGGAAATGTGCCTAGCACCGGTCTTAGCTACACCAAACGTCACAAAAACCTTTATTGTGGAATGTGATGCCTCATGAAATGGAATTGGTGTTGTTTTAATGCAAGAAGTAAGACCCATTTCTTTTGAAAATTTCCCAATCAAAGGAAAGTATTTACAGAAATATATTTATGAGAAGGAATGTTGGAAATACTACATGCACTAAAGAAATGACGACCTTATCTAATGGGAAGGAAATTCAAGGTAAAAAATGATCATGATAGTCCTAAATACTTTTTGGAACAAAGACTATATTCATAAGAGTAGCAAAAATGGGTCACAAAGATGTTGGGTTATGACTTTGAAATCATCTTCAAAAAAGGGAAGCTAAATGTGGCTACAGATGCACTCTCAAGAAAGGATGGAGAGGTGGAAGCATTGATTTGTGCCATTTATATTATCCAACCAAATTGGATAATTGAAGCAAGGGATGAATGGAAGAAAGATGAAATAGTGTGGATACTCATTCAAAGGTTGAAGCAAGATCCTATTACATCTGATACATTTAGTTGGAAAAATGTTTCCTTATGGTACAAATATTGCTTATATATTTCTTATAATTACCACCTAAAACAGAATATTTTTTGGAATTGTACACTTCTCCCTTAGGAGGACACTCAGGATTTTTAAAAACTTAACACAACGTGAAGAAATTTTTTTTTTGGGATGGCCTTAAATATGATATTCAAAAGTTTGTGGTAGAATTTTTGGCTTTCCAGCAAAATAAAGTTGAGACAATTAAGACCCTGAATCTTCTACATCCTTTATCCATTCCATGCCAACACTAGGAGGAGATTTAAATGAATTTTATCACAGTTTTACCTAAGTTTGAAGGAAAGAGTGTCATCATGGTGGTAGTTGATAGACTTACATAGTATGCACACTTTTGTGCATTATCTCATCCATTTAAAGCAAGTATATTTGTTACTTCATTTATGGAAACATTTCAAAAGCTACATGAAAACCCAAAGATTATTGTAAGAGACAAAGATCTAATTTTTAATGGACTTTTTTGGACGGAAATATTTTCTTGTTTGGGTACTTTAATAGCTCATAGCTCATCTTATCATCCTCAATCTGATGGGAAAAATGAGATAGTGAACAAATTTTTGGAAGGATATCTTTTTTTTTTGTATCTAATAAACTAACATAATGGGTCAAGTGGTTACCTTTGGCCGAATGGTGGTATAACACTTCCTTCCATACTGTAGCAAAAATGACCCCATTTATGTCACTTTATGAATATCATCCACCATCCATCACATAATATTTAAGAGAAAAATATAAGGTTCAAGCAGTGGAAGATCACATCGAGCATCAACATCAAGTTCTCCAACTCTTAAAGGATAACCTAAATTTGGCACAAAATCAAATGAAACAACACGCAAATCAACATCGCAAGAAGAGAAGTTTGGATGTACTAGGAGATTGGGTAATTTTACGGCTACAACCATACAAACAATGTCCCTCAAGCAAGCTAAGAAGGATAATAAGTTATCACCAAAGTAATATGGTCCTTACAAGGTGTTACAAAATATTGGGACTGTGGCATACAAATTGCAGCTTCCTGCTTCTTCTCAAGTGCATCCAATTTTCCATGTTTCGTGCTTAAAGAAGGTTATAGGTGAAAAAATTCCAGTTTAAACAATATTTCCATAAATTGATGAGGAGGAAATCATATTGGAACCTGAAGCAATCACTGAAGAAAGAACTCCACAGTTACGAAATCAATCAATTTCAAAGTATCTCATCAAGTGGAATAACTTACCCATTGAAGATTCTACATGGGAGGATGAGAATTTTATATAGAAGCATCTAGAGCTACTCAAGCATTGAGGACAACACTTTTTTGAAGGCGAGGGGCATCTTAGGTCCCTATATTACTAGTGTAGTCCCTGATTGTTGTTAGTGTAGCCCCCTCATTATTATTTTTGTACCCCTATAACCCCCATATTGTTATTATTGTGCCCTTACATTATTATTGTTAGGTTGGCTAGGATTATATTGTGACCACATGGACTCCTAAATATAGAAAGGAGTTTTTTTCATTTGTATCATCGTATAATTGTTCATTTATGTAATGTAAAACAAGTTTCCCCCTCGAAGTGGATTATTTTAAAGGCGTTGATCTCTCTTTTCTTCTATTTTTGGAGCTAGTTTCACAACAGCCTAGATTCTCTTTTAATACCACATTCCATTTTCTTCAAAATTTGCAGTGAAAAGTAGGGTAAATTTATTTCAAACTAATAAAAGAAATGCATCATAAGCCTAGCACGATAAACAAGGATTTTTCCAAATATCCCTTCACATGTTATGAAGTTTTGAACTATAATAAGAGATTTCACCATTTTCTTTTAATGTTGTAACTTGAATGCCTTCCTTGAGAATGGACATGTCCATAGTTGGTTCTTTTAAGAAGTGTGCCCAGTCATTCTCTTTAATTTTCCTATTTTTAAACTATATTTCTCCATTCCTTGGTAGTCCTGTTGCTTTTTCTATCATTGACACTTTGAGAATGTTTTTAGTGTCTCCAATTTCATCCTCTACTCCATCAGATTCCCGGGTGAATGCTTTAGTAACCTCTGGTTCATATCCATTTAAATTTTTAAAGAATTGGATCCAACCCACTTATTGTAGCTTCTCCTTAACCCTAGAATAAGACTGAAGGATTATCTTACCATTTGGTTCATAATGAACAAGTGTACCCATAGAGTGGAGAATTTTTCAGCCTATAATGCTCTTTTGGACTGAGAAATGGAAGAGAATAATGGGATTTAGAATGATCACAATGAATATGGAGCGGATTTGAAATGATGACAAGGTAATATATTTATGGAGGAATTCATGTTTCACCTAACTTGTACTTACAAAAATTCCCAGATCCGATTTCAAAGGATTGGTGTTATGCACTTAATATATTGACCGTATCTTGATGTGACAAGTGGTGCAGTGATGAGCGGTTAAGGCCATAACAATTAAAAAAATTATAATTTCCTCAATATCTTGATATCAGATCCATAATTTAAAATCAAATTTCTTAAATGAAATATAACTCAATCATTCTTACATGCCTTAATCTTTCCTTTGATATCCGCCTTGATGTTGAATTTTATTTTGGTTGCAGAACTGTGAATTGGTTGCAGAATGATAAGAATTTTTTTTGTCATATTTTGGAGAATAATTCCTTATTGTTTTCATTATTTTTTATATCTGGTCACCTGGAAATTGAAGAATAGAGGGACAAAAGGAAATAGGGACGAGAGAGAAAGGATTTATGAAAATCTCGATTTCCATGAAATCTTGATTTTCAATTAATATTTTTTGTATAAACATGCCAAAAAAGTTGGTTTTCATGTTTATAAATTTTATTTAAATTATATATATATATATATATATATATATATATATATATATATATATATATATATAATTTTAATGAAAATAAATTACAACGAAGTTGAAAAGTGAGGAGAAAACCCCCCTTTCTTAATCAACTTAAACTAAAAATTATTTTGAAGATACTTAACAAATTATTCCTTTGTCAATGGTTTATGATATATTCTCAATATATGGCCATTAACAAGGAAAACATTTTTTTCATCATCAATAGTCTTGATTTTGACTACTCAATTATCAAAAACAGTATCACTCTCATAAGGATGAAGCCAATGAGTTTGAAAGTTTCCTCGAAAATATTTAAACTTGGAATAAAAGATAAGTGCCCAATCACCTTATTTGAACTTTTTATCTCTAATGGACTTATCATGCCATTTTTTATATTTTTTGTTGCACTATGCTAGTCCTTTTAATAACATGTTTTCAAATTTCATCTAGCTCATTGAATTTTGCTAGTATTTGATTCTAAGCTTCTAATAGCTTAAGGTCCAATTCAGTAGTTGTTCTATAGGTCTCCACTTGGGAATTAATTGGAAACAAAACTTGCTTCCCATAGGCAAGCTCATAAGGAGTATGCCCATTTGCGTTTCTCCATGTGGTTCGATAGGCCAGTAGTGCTTCTGGAAATTTTTCTGCCCAATCCTTTCTATGCAAATGAACAGTTTTTGTAAGAATTTCTTCAAGAAAATTTTTAGTAGATTCCACCTGCCCATTCGGTTGTGGATGATATGGAGTAGATTTTCAATCCTTTATTTTATACTTCTCCATAATCTTTTGCACCAACTTGGATGTGAATTGGGTACCTTGATCTATTACAATTTCTCTTAGAACACCAAAATGAGTAAAAATATCCTCAAAAATAAATGTAACTACAAATTTTTCAGTTGAAAATAAAAGAGGTTTAGCTTCTACCCATTTTTTGACATAATATGTGCGAACAAGTATGCACCTTCTATGTTTGAATGGAGGATTTGTAGGTCCAACAAAATATAGAGCCCATTTTTCAAAAGGTTCCTCAAGTACCTGAGGTTGTAGAGGCATTTCATTTGAAGGTATTAGCTTTCCCATTCTCTTACAACTATCACATATTTTGACATATTCTTTGGCATATTTGAAAATAGATGGTGCTGTCAAGATAAATCCCCTCTATAGACAGAGGTGATCTCTCTAGCCCTAGAGTGTGTCTAGCAACTTAGGATACTTTGTAATGCAAATATTTCTTAGATAATATTATAAAATGCGACAAGAAAAGAGATAGAGGTACCTTTTTTCCTTATGATATGTTCGAACCCATTGATGATGACCTTAATCCACAATCCTTTTAGGCTCACTCCTTGCTACTGGTGGAACACAAATACCTTTGAATTATCAAGAGGAAACATCAAATTTAATCCAATACATAATAACTATTAAACATTAGCTATCTATCAGATCAAGGAGTTCCAAAATATTTGCATAAAAGATTGGACAAATATAGAAAGAAAACATCAGATGTTTTATTGATAAATATGAAAGGAAGAGCTTATAACTGATGCCTTGATGTTGGAGGCCTCCTTTTGGTGAAAAATAGAGTCTTTCATCGAAGCTCTAAATAATTCCTTCTCTTGAACAACTTAGGAATTATCACAGTGCAATAATATAAAAGGAATGAGAGTTTAGACTAGCCCAACAATTACCAACTAGTAGTGGAAGGATGAGGAACAATTTATAGGAAGGGAGAAGAGGTTGGGCGCCCATTAAAGGAGGATGAAGGTCCAATTTCTAAGGGATAAACCCCCATGGATGAGATCAAAGCTCTAAAATAAGAGAGCTCGACCCTATCACCACTGTTTAACAACCAAATCGCCACCCTGGAACTTCTAGAGGTCGAAGCTTCTCCATTTGAGGAAACATTGCCAGAAAGGGATCGTCATGGTTTTCCAAGAAATAAGGGAATTGGCAGCACTAAGCCAGAACTCTCAATCTAACATCGGCATGAGCATGAAACTAGGAAACACGCTGAACCAAAAAACAAGGGTTTTGACCAAGTTCCTCGAGTAATATTCCAAGGCAGTTTTCTTTGATTCTTTAGGGGTTGTCTTTACATATTTCTTCATAGTGGAAACATTGCACATGATCAGGGATAGGAAGTGAGCATGGTGACAAATTACTGTGTAACATATGCCCCTTAAAGCATGAAGAAAAAATGGGGAGAAATGGCTGGAATGATTTATGAACCAAGGCAAATAACTCAGGTCACCACCAGGAAACCTACTAAATAAAAAATATTACAATGTATGACATCTCAGGTATGAATATTTCTAAACACATAAATCTGCACCAGGCATCAAATAACACATGAACCCACGGCATGGTCGTAGCCATTCGTCTAAAAAAGATCATAGAAATGGGTCCGTGATATGGACGTAGCCATCCATATAGATAGGATCATGTATACAATCATGAATACTCTGGTGAACCCTTAGTTGAACTGAGAGGGGGGGGTGAATCAGTTTAACACATACATGGACTTTTAAAACTTTTCTCTTAAACCTTATTTACACCTTTACTTCATGATCAACTTAATATGTGAGAAATCTTTATTAGTGAGCAGCAAGTATCAAACAGATTTTTTAATGTAACAACAGTCTTAATATGTGAGCAACAAGTATTAAGAAGATTAGATAAATCACATCAACACATGCACAAAGACACCAGATATAAGTGGAAACCCATAAAGGGAGAAAACCACATCTTATTATTTTTTTGATGCAAAGGAAAGCTCCAAATCCCTCTCACCACTATTTTTCTGCAGGCACCAACCTACAGGAGGCTCCTAGCTCAATTCTGCAAGCTACAACTTGCAAGGAAGCTCCAAATCCCATTAATTTTCTGCAAGCACCAACCTACAGGAGGCTCCAACCTCAGTCAGCTACAACTGACATTTTATCAAGCTACAACTTGATGTGGAAGCACCAACTCCCATCTATTTTTTGCAGGCACCAACCTACAAGAGGCTCCAACCTCAGTCAGCTCCAACTGACATCTATCAAGCTAAAACTTGATAGGGAAGCTCCAACTTCCTTACTCTTTCAAAAGAGAAAAACTTGCTGATTTACCTTGGATGTCAGCTCTGTTCTATTCCATCTGCTTTGCTGTTCATCTATTCTCATATCTGCCTTGTATCATCTCTGCATCTTTTCAGATTCTCTATCAGCTTCTCCTTCTTCTCTGCTCAGCTCCTCCTTCTTCTTTGCTTCACTGCTTCATTTATGCATTCTCTTCACTCACTCTCTCTAACCTCTTTGTGCATATCAAATTGATATTATATATAGATATCCTCACATGACTATTTGTATTTCACAAGGAATTTGGAGTGAACAGTCATGACTCTTAGGCTTCTGTCTTCTTATTCCTTTATCCAACTCAATTTTAAAATATAAAAATATGTACAAATTTCCATGCTACAGTGGGACTTTTCTTTTCCTTAGGATACTTTCCTTTGCATCACAAACAATATAAAAAATATTTACATTTACATTTTTCAATTATACATCTCAATTCCACTCAGCTTCTTTTCTGGATTTTGGATTTACTGGCTTTGTCTTTTCTATAGTTGTTGAGTGACTGTTTTGTGTATCTTGGTTCACTGTAATTGTGTGCACCTGTGAATGTATACCTGTCAAACCTGCAATCTCTATTTACCTCTTTCAGACCCATGATTTTATCCCTGTGTTTATTCACCTGTTCATTGTGCTTTTGTGCACCTGCTGCATATATACCTGCTGATTTTAAATCTTATGACTTTAGCACAGTGTATAAATGTATATCGTCCTTTGGCTCCGGGTACACGATGCATTTCATCTGGCCTTTATATATATTGCGCACCGTATATATATATATATATATATATATGGTTTGGGAATTTTCATATAAGGCGCATAATACTTTGGCTACTAAAACCATATTAATTGACCTTCGGCATGTACATATATTGACCCACGTTCACATATTCCATTATACGTAATATATCTATATATATATTACGGCGTTCTTTAATATTGGAACCATTACAACGGAGTCCAACGATAATCAAGAAATCTTTTATAGATTTGAAACCTTAGTCTTCCACCTTATTTTAATAACCCGACAAACCTTAATAAACATCATTAATTTTTTCCATTGGACCTTGTACTACAGTTAATAAACCAAATTCGTTTCATATATCTCCGCCCCGGGCGCACAATACAACCAAAAGACCAATCAACCGCACGCATCGTACCTTCGTTAACCTCTGGGCTCTTTCATTAAACTTCGGCCAAGTCCAGTGAGCGATCACCGTTAGATGTAGAGCCTCCAAATCAACGGTCTATATCAATATTTCTTGGCATCTTCAGTCGTTGTATAACGTGCGATGGCGCACTTTAAACAAAGGTTTTCCAATTTCGTCCAGGGACGTGTGTCACCAATCCTATGGAATCGCTGCCCAACCAAAGATTATCGCTTACTCGCCTAAAGTGGTGCGATGAAACCCAGGAAACCGCTTTTACGATTCCTCCAAACCATGTTCACTATTCATCCGGTCACAGTTCCACTTCTCCACTCCAGGTTCCGTTCAGCTTCTGCTCCAAGGTTCCGTTCAACGCTTCAACGTTTTATTGTAATACAACCTTTGTTAATATTGTGGTTTTATCTCTGTTCCACTGATTTTTGTTTCTGCCCCTTTTTAAAAGAACTGTATTCCTCTGTGTTAACTGTACACGCTCACGGTTCCGTCCTTTGGTTCCACCTTCTCCAACACAGTTTCCTTAACAATCCTTAATTTGATTTTAACATTCGAGGACTAAGTATTAGTTTAGTATGTGTCCAGCATATAGTTCCACTCATGCAAGGTTCGCCATAGCATAAAATACAAATACCAACATATATGCCAGGTGTTAAGAACATAAATAGACCTCGGGCATAGGTATTCATATAACCTTTCGGGGTTACAACCAGAAATCCTCACGACATCCCCTGGGGTTCCAAAACAATATAGTCACATACCAAATTCCTAAGATTGAATTCAGAACTCCTCCCAGGTCATCAATCCTTAGAGGGATCGATGTCTGCAAGTAGAATTTGACTCAGCCAACACATCAATTTCCCACAGAACTTAATTATTCCATACATAAGTTCAACCAAGAATACTTTTTATTCACACAGAGCTTATAAACAATTTCCTCAGTAGTATATATATATATTTGTGATCAGTTTCAGAGTATTCGCTTATGACTTCTTGGGTGGCCAGATCTTTAATGACAGTGGCCTTGTTCCTCTTCTGTTCTGCACAGATCTCTACTTCAATTCACTGCTTCCTCTGCTCCTTGACTGATGCTGCTCCTTGCATCTCTTTTTTCTGCCTCTGCTGCCTCTCTCCTTGCTTCCTCTGCTCCTCCTTTTTCATCTCCTTTGCCATCAATGACAACATTTTCAACAGTCTCCCCCTTTGGCATTGATGGCAACCCATCCACCAATAACTCAATGCTTTCTCCAAATCTTCGTCTGTCTGGCTTCTTTTGGAAGACCCTATCTTCTGTTACTTTATTTTCCTCCCCCTTTGACATCAATGGCAAAGGGTTGCACATTTCCTAGTGTGATTTATATCTCTTCATTTACTCTTTTTGAGATGTGTTTAGGCCTTCTTCTTCTGACTTTGTACACTGCTGCTCCAAACTAGTGTATAAGAGTTGTTGAGAGAACACTTTGATTATTGAACTTGACTGTACACTATAGGTTAATACAATCCAAAGGCATAGACTTCTTTCACTTGTATAGAGCTGAAAGTGAAGATAATGACACTTCATAGAACACAATGTACCATACTTATCTAATCAGAGATGAATGATTGGATCAAAACTAAAATACTGAGAAGGCTTCAAAAACACTTCAATCTCTACTCTCATTAAAAAGAATATCTGTTGAGGAAGGTTGTAGATGGAATATGTCTTCTTTTGCAATACACATTTGCAGTACCACACCTGTTCAATTATGATAATGATGCCAATATATCTTTTATTGTTGTGGTACACCTTTCCTGTCTATTGGTGATGATATGAGCTAGGATGCTGACAAGGATATTACATTTAAAGACTGAAAGGTCCTTGTTGCTGTTGTGAACAATGAATCAAACCAGAGCTTACAAATTATTGTAAGAATAGGTAATATATTTCAATATTAGAGGCCAACTGACTTTCCTTCTTGTACAATGTGCTTTCAAAACAAACCCTTCAATGTATTGATCAGTTTCACTTATCAACTATGCAGTTTTATTTATGACATAATGGTATGTACGTCAATAATCAATCTCTCTTTAAAGGTGGATTAACAGTAAATCCTTTGTGCTGAAGTAGGATTTAGATGATAAAAAAATAACTTTTGAGCTTCAGATGGTAATCACAGCTAGTCCCTTATTCTTCAGATACTTTGACTGTTCTATCAAAATGAACTTCCACAAAAAAACATATTCAATATGTTTAATTGAAAACTCAACAAACAGACTTCACACAGTTTTGTAACTGATCTTAAGAAAGAGGCCTTGAAGATATACATGTACCAAGTTCAGGAAGGCATGAAATTATATATAGAAAAAGATATTGCTTCGGTGCTCAATATACTACTTCAAGTGTAAATCAGATACTGATCCTTTAGCACTGTTACTGCCCTTTTCATGCTGAATGCAGATAATACTGGGAATATTACCTTGAGGTTCTTTTGCCATAGTTCTTTGATCCTATGGACCTGTATCATACTGCTATTCCACTGATAATGCTTGGTAATCTGTTGATAAGCATGCTGCTTGTTCCTAAACACCAATTGATATTACTTTGAAAAACCATGCAGAGGTTTCACTTCAGCTTGCACATTTACCCATAATTAAGACATCCTTCATAAATTATATTATTGAGCTCTCCACTATTTTCAACAAAAATCATTAGTATACTGAATCTGATCTTGGCCTCATTAATCTTTTGCTTTTTCTGTCATTTTGTTTAGAGGAAGTCATGGCATTTTCTTTTCTAGGATTGCTCCAGAACCATTGTTGCTTTACATACTATTCAACTGTTCTAACATAAAGATTTTCAGGAAGACATCTTCAATTTATTTTCTATGTATCTTCATGGGCTGATTACTCAAATATTTATCACTCACTTAACTGCATTTTTCCAAGTGGACCTTTGAAAGATGTAATGACCTGATGATAGGCGCTTTTCTTACGCATCCTTCTTGATGTGATACATTGTTAATTCTAGCAGTATAGGGCATATTGTGATCATCACTTTAATGTGCTAAAGTCTTCTTAGCTTTTATGTTCATTGCTAAGGTTTCCTCTATCATCATGGCTTCTTGATCTCTTCTCTTCTTCCATTAATCTGTCAGCTACTTAATAGTTCAGATGATTTTCTTTCTCTATAGTTCTCTTTTAGAGGAATTTCCTTTTTCTTCCTGATCTCATAGTTGTTCTCATTTCATGGAGCTCTTCTTAAACTACTTTTTGTGGGGACTACATATGAATTGCTCTCCCCCTGGGATGTTGCTTCATATTTATCCCTAGTTGGATATTTTCTTTGTTTCCTAGAGCAGCTCCCCCTGAGCCTATGATGGATTCATTATGTTATTGAGGTAACAGACTCCCCCTTTCTCTTTTATTTCCATACTTTATTGGGGTTCTTCATAATGTCTGCACTTCTTTTAAATTCATAGTTTTGTTTGATTTTCTTTGTTTCTATCATCTGTCTAGAGTTCTTTAGTATATATGGTAGTTTACAGTCCTTTGCTTTGTGGCCAAAATTGAGGCATACATAACATCTTATTTAGTCAAAGTACATTTGAGCTGATGTATAATAATTTGTTCCCCTTCTTGAGTACATTTTACAATCAACACTTTTATGTCCAAAATTATTGCATGCATAACAGCAGCCATGGAAATGATTTGTGTACCTCTTGAAGGATTGTCCTTTCCATTTTCTTGCTTGAGGTAGTATTCTCTTTTGCTGCATCCTTTGCTGGTT
Organism: Pinus albicaulis; assembly: GCA_034641835.2. Classification (NCBI taxonomy): domain Eukaryota; kingdom Viridiplantae; phylum Streptophyta; class Pinopsida; order Pinales; family Pinaceae; genus Pinus; species Pinus albicaulis. The sequence continues at coordinate 1,422,893,785 of CM076581.1, read as the reverse complement.
GGACCGGATTGGATTTGTCTTGCAATATGCTGCATTATGTCCTTGTTTGTGGCAGGAAAAAAATGTGCTATTTTTCATACGAGGAAGGAACCTCCTTTGACATCTTCCGAATTTGTTCAATTCATCCTTAGGAGCATATGAGCCTTTAGCAGTTGACTGTTTCATCCTCTCATTCTCTGTTCTTTCATGTTGCTCCTTGATTCTGTTTGTTTCTTTACAGCTCATGTTCCTGCTGGCTTCTGCTTCTGTAGGAGTTTGCTGAGCTGCTTCACTGTTCTTTACAGCTTTTACAAAAATGATTTTCTTGTTATCTTCAACCTTGGACTTACTGGTTTCACCTTCATATCCTATCCCAGTCTTTATGATAGGTGACCTTTGTGCATTTAGAATTTGGTCCAACTGTCCAGAGCCTTTCATTAGAGGTGTATTCATTAATAGTTCTCTTTGGGCTTTTTCTAAGTTCTTTCTCAGGCTCACTACTTCTTCTTCCAATCTTTCACATTCCTGACTTTTCTCTCTCATTTGTTGCAGCAGAGTGTCTTATATTTTCCTTGCTTCTTCAAGGTGTGTCTTCAGGCCAACAATTTCTTTCTTATCCTCATATTCTCTCTCATCACATATTTGCACCACTGTCTTAAGGTCTTTGTTTTCATTCTTCAATTTTTCTATTTCAGTCAAAGCAGTGTCAAGCTTGGCTTTTTCTTTAGCTATAATTTCTTCATGGTTCTTATCTCCATTCATACTAGCAGGTTCTTCATTTGATTGAATATTTTCCTGTTGACATGAATTTTTCTTCTTCTTAATTCTCTTATCCTTCTTTTCAGTGCAGTCCTTAGTGTCTACTCCATGTATGAAGTGCAATCTATCCCAGATTTCTTTTGCATAGGTTAAATCCATTATCAACTCAAGGTCCTTGTTATGAAGATTGTTATATATCACACATTTTTCCTTGGCATTCCTCTGTTGTTATTTCACCGTGGGGGAGTCTATGCAGTAACCATCACAAACAAGCTTCCATACCTCAGGTTCATCAGCCATTAAACCTATTTTAACCTTATCTCTCCATTCAGGAAAGTTTATTGTATTTAGCACAGGTAAATTTTGATAGTCCATGACACAACCAGATCTCCTTCAAGCTATTAAGCTTACACCAAAGGAACTTGCTCTAATACCAATTGTTGAACCCTTAGTTAAACTGAGAGGGGGGGGTGAATCAGTTTAACACATACATGGACTTTTAAAACTTTTCTCTTAAAACTTATTTACACCTTTACTTCATGATCAACTTAATATGTGAGCAATCTTTATTAGTGAGCAGCAAGTATCAAACAGATTTGTTAATGTAACAACAGTCTTAATATGTGAGCAACAAGTATTAAGAAGATTAGATAAATCACATCAACACATGCACAAATACACCAGATATAAATGGAAACCCATAAAGGGAGAAAACCACATCTTATTATTGTTGTGATGCAAAGGCAAGCTCCAACTCCCTCTCACCACTGTTTTTCTGCAGGCACCAACCTACAGGAGGCTCCTACCTCAATTCTACAAGCTACAACTTGCAAGGAAGCTCCAACTCCCATTAATTTTCTGCAGGCACCAACCTACACGAGGCTCCAACCTCAGTCAGCTACAACTGACATTTTATCAAGCTACAACTTGATGTGGAAGCACCAACTCCCATCTATTTTCTGCAGGTACCAACCTACAAGAGGCTCCAACCTCAGTCAGCTCCAACTGACATCTATCAAGCTACAACTTGATAGGGAAGCTTCAACTTCCTTACTCTTTCAAAAGAGAAACACTTGTTGATTTACCTTGGATATCAGCTCTTTTATGTTCCATCTGCTCTGCTGTTCATCTATTCTCATATCTGCCTTGTATCATCTCTGCATCTTTTTAGATTCTCTATCATCTTCTCCTTCTTCTCTGCTCAGCTCCTCCTTCTTCTCTGCTTCATTGTTTCATTTCTGCATTCTCTTCACTCACTCTCTCTAACCTCTTTGTGCATATCAAATTGATATTATATATAGAGATCCTCACATGACTGTTTGTATTTCACAAGGAATTTGGAGTGAACAGTCATGACTCTTTGGCTTCTGTCTTCTTATTCCTTTATCCAACTCAATTTTAAAATATAACAATATGTAAAAATTTCCATGCTACAGTGGGACTTTTCTTTTCCTTAGGATACTTTCCTTTGCATCACAAACAATATAAAAAATATTTACATTTACATTTTTCAAGTATACATCTCAATTCCACTCAGCTTCTTTTCTGGATTTTGGATTTACTGGCTTTGTATTTTCTGCAGTTATTAAGTGATTGTTCTATGTACCTTGGTTCACTGTAATTGTGTGCACCTGTGAATGTATGCCTGTCAAACCTGTAATCTCTGTTTACCTCTGTCATACCCACGCTTTTATCCCTGTGTTTATTCACCTGTTCACTATGCTTTTGTGCGTACTCGCTACATATTTACTCGCTAATTTTAAATTCAAGACTTTAGCACAAGTGCTAAATGTATATCGTCCTTAGGCTCTCCCGGGTCCACAATGCATTGCACCCTACCTTTATATATATATTGTGCACCGTATATATATATATGGTTTGGGCTTTTGCATATAAGGCGCATAATACTTTGGCTACTAAAACCATATTAATTGGACTCCATTGGACTTTCTGCATGTAAGCATATATCAACCCACGTTCACATATCCTATTATACGTAATATATATATATATATATATATATATATATATATATATATATATATATATATATATATATATATATATATATATATTACGACGTTCTTTAATATTGGAACCATTACAACGGAGTCCAACGATAATCGGGCAATCTTTTATAGATTTAAAACCTTAGTCTTCCACCTTATTTTAATAACCCGGCAAACCTTAATAAACATCATTAATATTTTCCATCGGACCTTGTACTACAGTTAATAAACCAAATTCATTTCATATATCTCTGCCCCGGGCCCACAATACAACCAAAAGACCAATCAACCGCACACGCCGTACCTTAGTTAACCTCCGGGCTCTTTCATTAAACTTTGGCCAAGTCCAATGAGCGATCACCGTTAGATGTCAAGCCTCCAGATCAATGGTCTATATCAATATTGCTCGGCGTCTTCAGTCGATGTATAACGTGCGATGGCGCACTTTAAACGGTGGTTTTCCAATTTCGTTCAGGGACGCATGTCACCAATCCTATGGAATCGCTGCCCAACCAAAGATTACCACTTACTCGCCTAAAGCGGTGTGATGAAACCCAGGAAACCGCTTTTACTATTCCTTCAAACCACGTTCATTGTTCATCCGGTCACAGTTCCACTTCTCCACTCCAGGTTCCGTTCAGCTTCTGCCCCAAGGTTCCGTTCAACGCTTCAACGTTTTATTGTAATAAAACCTTTGTTAATATTGTGGCTTTATCTCTGTTCCACTGATTTCTGTTTCCGCCCCTTTTTAAAAGAATTGTCTTCCTCTGTGTTAACTGTACATGCTCACGGTTCCGTCCTTTGGTTCCACCTTCTCCAACGCAGTTTCCTTAATAATCCTTAATTTGATTTTAACATTCGAGAACTAATTATTAGTTTAGTATGTTTCCAGCATACAGTTCCACTCATGCAAGGTTCGCCATAGCATAAAATACAAATACCAACATATATGCTAGGTGTTAAGAACATAAATAGACCTCGGGCATAGGTATTCATATAACCTTTTGGGGTTACAACCAGAAATCCTCACGACATCCCCTGGGGTTCCAAAACAATATAGTCACATACCAAATTCCTGAGATTGAATTCAGAACTCCTCCCAGGTCATCAATCCTTGCAGGGATCGATGTTTGCAAGTAGAATTTGACTCAGCCAACACATCAATTTCCCACAGAACTTAATTATTCCATACATAAGCTCAACCAAGAATAATTGTTATGCACACAGATCTTATAAAAAATTTCCTCAGTAGTATATATATATTTGTGATCAATTTCAGAGTATTCACTTATGACTTTGTGGGTGGCCAGATCTTTAATGACAGTGGCCTTGTTCCTCTTCTGTTCTACATAGATCTCTACTTCAATTCACTGCTTCCTCTGCTCCTTGACTGATGATGCTCCTTGCATCTCTTTTTGCTGCCTTTGCTGCCTCTCTCGTTGCTTCCTCTGCTCCTCCTTTTTCATCTCCTTTGCCATCAATGACAACATTTCCAACATACTCAATAAATCCTCGCAGCCTGGATCAAAATCATATGTGATCCAGGGTCTTCACCGCGATCTCAATCAAGCCAATGTACGAATCTAGCCATGCTTATAGATGTTTTGACTTCAAACATGGTAGAAACCACTTGATTATCGGTCAATGATGAAAATCGTTAACAGGAACAAGAGAAACCACCAATAATGATGATGAACATCAAGGTACAACAAAACAATATTCAAGTGTGAATTAATGCATTGGAGTCAAACACTCACAAAATCATTTGATTGAAGGCCAATGATGTGAACCTGCCATCGAACACGAAGAACTTGCCATTGAGGCATGTAAGTTCCAAGGTACTGAAAATAAGTTTCTAAACCACCTTCCCAGATAATGAGCGGAAGTCTACCGAAAGTGATTCGTCAAATGAGGGCCATAATTATTCCCACATCATCGACATGAAACAAAATATATATTAATATGATAGGAGTGATTTGGGATTGCGATAGAGGAGGTCATATAAGAAAAGGATGTTTGACAAAAACGATTTATCTTGAACATATTGGCGACACGACTCCAGAGTGTGGAAACATTTGACTTAAATGGGATCAGAGGTCAGGATGACAAAAAATGGTGATCAAATAGGAGGAAAATTGATTTCCCAAACCCATAGAGGAAAAATGACAAATGAAGGATATCCAAAACCTGACACGTACTGCAAATGAGTGTCATGTTCAAGAGTAACAAACTACCCAAAATACACATAGGATGTTCACTTTCAATTTTCCCACGTTATTTCTAATGAGTGCATATTTATTTTTGATAGGCATCATGAAGAGGATAACATATGCCGAGTATGTAAGTCAACTCTTCGAATGAATCCATCCTAGTAATTTTAACGAGCCCTAGGAAGGAGAAACTCAGTCTCGTTATGGTGACAAGTCTTTCACCATTTAATATTTAACGATTCCAATGAAAGGGTAACTCAGTAACTTTTCATGTTTAAGGAGTTTGAAAAGAAATGGAAAGAAAAATTCATCGTGTTCCTTTTCGTAAATAGTCTCTCAAATCTGAAAAGGTAGAAAACAATATCCAAGAGATCCTATTGACCATGTTCTATCAAGGTAGTCATTTTTCGTAAATAGTAAATAGCATCCCGAAAAAGGGGTAAATGTATATTGAGATTACATCAATTCATTTACTTTAACGAGTTTAAAATGACAAGTACTCATCAATATTTTCATTTTTCGAGTCAAAAAATAGTTGAAAGTTGACTCTAGGGGGGCTCCTTTTTCGTCTATGTTTACCAAGTCCGAAAAAGAGATAAAATAAAACTTGCTTGCATTAAAAATAATCACCAATAGTGTAAAGGTCATGTTACTACGCAAAAAACAGAAAACATCACTGATATCGAGGAAAAATAATAAAATAATGGAAAAAATATTTCAAAAATCTATAAATAGACAAAATTAAATTCATTTTTACCTTTCTATTTTGAGTAAATTGGAGAAGTACATTTTACCCATTTTCCCTCTGAACTTCAGATCAGTGGTGTAGTCAATCTAGGACACCATTCAGTGATCTGTTAGTGCCATGTAAGATCTCAAATCCTCCTCTTCATTTTGATTCCACTCTTTCAGTGTTTAGATTTAGAAATAGAGAGATGGGGGGAGGATTTCAAACATAAAAATCGCATGAGGCCAGCACGGGTTTGAGCTATCGAACCCATGATAGTCGCACTTATCCCATTCGGGTAGCGCACTGCCAATGCCGAATTAATTCGAATAGCCCCACTAGTCGCCGCGAAGATTTTGAAATGAGAAATATACCCATTTCCAGTGGATGATTTAAAAAAATACTCGATGAAAGCTTCTAACATGTATTTTGAACATGGTTTGCAGGTGATTTCAATAGAGATGGTCATTGAATGGAAAGAATGAGGACACGAGGTGGAAGACAACCAAGTACTTCAAGACCAAAATTGTGTAAATGCATTGCACAATTGCAGGTTACTGAAGTTCTTTCAGACATGAGGGCTGAGATATCAACTGGAGTTGTTAGTTATCAGTAAGTTTTTCCTTTGTAGATGACTAAATTCTTATCCTAATATTTCTAGAAAAAAAGTTCATAAACATTGTGAGTTCTAGAAATCTCATTGCCTTCATTATCCTTAAGATGAAGCTTCACTATTTCAGTATTCCATCATGTCAAGCTCTGCTTACCAGTCCCAGAAAACCCATTAGGGGCTCATGTCACTTATTTTTTCTGTGTTTTGTCACCTTTGGCCTAAATACTCTATTTTTCTTTGCCTAAATGCCCCCCCCCACTGCTACCTGAGGCCACCAATCAAACAACTCTATTGTGTCTTCCAAAAATACCTGAAACATTGATGGTCTCAAAAATATCTTTGTAGGCTCTTTAGATAGATCAAGTACAATGGATTTTGGATATTCAATACATTAGTTTATCATAAAATATTTTTTACACTTGATGACCCCAAATTCTAAGTTTTAGTCCAAAAGCCAAGTCCTAGGAACCTCCCACTAGGTCACATAGGGTTTCACAGGTCATAGGGTGGATTTGGTGTCCTAAAAAGCTTTTTTTTTCCTATGTAAATATACTACTTTCAAAGAAGAGGAGGGACAAGTAAATTTGTCCAAAATTGATCAAAGGGTTATTCAAGAAAGGCCTCCTTCGCCTAATGCACAAATTCTGCAAGGGGCAGCTGCCCTTGCTCATATTACTGCTAAAAGATCAAGATGGCCATCAACCTAGAAAAGAGGTAAGGTAATAGGGTGAAATCACCATTGAAGGCATCCACAGCAAATAAGAAGGCAACAAGGTCTGTGTTTGAAGAGAATCAGGGTTTATGACTAATTTTTCAAAACAAGTGAACGAGTGCAAGGAACCAGTACAATGGCTACAAGGACAAAGGTCACCTCAACTCCATCCGCTGCACATTGAATATTTTTAGAAATAATTGATTAGTTTTGAAAGGTTTTAGAGAACTTAGAAGACAACACTATTTACTTTTGTCTAACAGCCCTAAAACCTAGGAGTTTGGGAAGAATGACAAACAAGTCAAATAATGATGATAGGGCCTCCTTGATAACAATAGATGGAATTTTAGGGGGTATGCAAGATGTCCTCTAGGGTTCGACAAAGAAGCACTGATTCCACCTCACCAAAAGGAAAAAAGGGCAAAGGGTATCAGTACAAGGGCCTGAATTTTCAAGGTATATTAAGAGGCATTAAAAAGGATCAAAAGGAGGAAAACATAAGGTAAAGTGATAAAGGATAAAATCATTACTAAGAATGATTTTGCTATTGGGAAAATAAGGTGTAAAAATTCCAAAAAAGGCACTAAGGGATCAAAGGAAAAAGTTGTATATGCACCTACAAAAATAGAAGTGGCCAAGGGGAGACACAAAACGATTTAACCTACTAAATTTTCCCACTAGAGATATATCACTGTTAAAATGATCATAGAAACAAACATGTAATTGGTATAAAAAGTAGAGAAGACTCCAAAAATGGTTTCCTTATAAAAAATATATTCTGCAAGAGATAGATTAGCCATGAGTGACACTTCTACAGGACTGTCAAAGATGGATAACTACATGAAGATTGATAAGGTCAAACAAACCTAAGGTATCTCATAATGGTGGCACATATGAAGAATAAAGAAGTTGTTGATGCCAAGTGCTAGGGTTTTCACACCAAGAGGTTTTTCACTACTTCATAGTAAAAACATGAAAGAATTTCAATTAAAGGAAGGTCAGAATTCTTCCCTTCAGTCTCATCCACCAAGAAATCAAAGGCATAAAAAATACATGACTGAAGATTCCAAGGTAAAGGTGCCAAAATGATCACAAGCTTACTATTCATAGGTGTTGAAATTCACGAAAGGGATACAGTGAAGAAAACCTTCAAAAAAGAGCACTAATGTTACTGTCTACCATTTCTCCTCAAAACTTTGTCAAATGACCTTTTTATTTTTCAAGAATTTGTTCAAGTTTCAAAAATCTGGGTAAGAGGAAAAGATTAAGCTTGTTAAAGAGTTTGTGAATAGAAGGGAAACATCAAAATGCTCCAGCGAAGGAAAAAAATTATTTTTTTCTTAGAGTTTTGTCACCTACAGGACAAAAAATACCAAAAAGTCAATGAAAAAGTAAGAAGGGGAAACAAACATTAGAATGTAGGTTTGATCATGAAATTATTTTTCAAAAAGAAGTATAAAGGTCTTCTTTTTGTCTCGCCAACTCATTTTTCTCTTTGAAGGAGAGATAGAGAGCCGTTGAAACGTTTTTAAGGGTATTTCTGCAAACTGGTTGAAGTTTCTCTAGTGCTTCGTATAGGTGGAGGCACTAAGCAGAAAGCCTTCGGCGCTACACATAGAGGTGAAGAGAAAGTGCTAAAAAGCACTGTGCTATGCACAGATGGTCCAAAGTTATGCATGGGCAGTGGCACTACGCACACGTTCAGTTTGGAGCCTGACTCGCCCACAGCCTCCCAGTGTTGTGCACAAGTCTGCCAACATCCCGACCCGACCCGACCCAACACTGCGCACAGAGGGCCTGACAGGAAAAACCAGTTGGGTGGCACTGCGCACAGAGGAGATTTTGCCAAAATTGCCAAAACATTGTTGAAAATCACTCTTTCTCCTTCTCAAATTTTCCCTAGGCTCCTACATGAGTTAGACAAGGTTTGTGGTCACTTTCTTTGCCCTCCAAATGATCCTTTTTGTATTCATAATAAAAGAAGAGTAACCATAACCTAAATTCGCTAAAAACCCTAATATTCATGTAAAACCATCTTTTAACCTTCTAGGGCAAGAATTTACCAATTGAAGAGTGGTAATTGGTGTAAATACACTCAATACCAACCAGGCATCCTCCAAGCTCTGAAAGAATTCCTTGAATTCTTCCATTTTACCTCCATTTTTTAAAATTTGACCTCACCATCACTCATTTTTCCTCCCTGGACCTAAAACTCTCACCAAGCTAAAAACCATTTTGTTCAAGGATACAATTAGTCACTATCTCTGGAGAAGAGATAAGTACCAGTAGTGATGAAGGCCAAAGGCCTATCAAGCCAAAACACAAGGAAGGAAGAACTCACAGGTTTGAGCCCTTGGATACAATTCAAATCACCTCTTCTCCCATGTTCCTTGCATGTTTTCAAGATATTGGATGCTATCAGTTATGTGAGAGGGTTAAACAGGTCCAAAACCACTCAGATTTGACTAGGTTGTTCATTCTCAACCTACAAAACCACTAAGTCAACCTAGCAGGAGTAAAATTTGAACTACCATCTAAATCCATTGTTAAATCCAGAGGGATACCAGATGTGGGTGAAATATGGTTCAAGTAGAAAAATTGGCCTTAAGATACTATAAGCCCTTCCTCAAACCTAGGTATCAACAAGGCTGCAAGACCTTTTTCCCCTTCTCTTACCTGCTAGAGAGATATACCCCACTGATGAGGCAAATATTCAAGTACTTCCCTTGTGAGGGGAGGTACTCCAGGCTTTATTCATATCAGATAAGGCTGCTAATGCACTTCATGAGGGTTAAATTACTAAACCTACCATACTATCTCTATCGGAGCATTGACAAAATGGATTCAGTGGTAAAGAAAAGGAGTTATGCCCACCAAATGCAAAGCCTTTTTCACCACTCCTTGGTTAAGATGATTGTTTTGCACCAGCTAGAGCAGCAGGGCATCCTTTGGGAAGTTTTCATCTCACATAATATATTTGCAAATCCCCAAGCCTTCATTCAACAAACTTTTCATTCCACTTCACACTCACTTACCGCCACTCCTCCATCACCCCCCAGGGATCATGATCCATCACCTCCACCTATGCCTTCTACACAAGGAAACTTACCTCTCTATTCTTCTCCTGATGCATCAAATGAAGATGATGAGAGTGATAATGAGGAACAAGAAGATGACAGTGGAGATGAAGAAACTAGTAGGGAAGATATAGAGTTTAATAAGGAACAAGAGGATGATAGTGGTAATGATGGACAAGGGAGTGATAGTAGCAATGATAAACAAGAAGATGATGGTGGGAATGATGAAAAAAGTGGAGCAGACGCAGAGTTTAATGAGGAAGGCATTGATGGTAATGATACCAATGAAACACTCCCAAGTACAGAAAAAGGTGGTGCTGATGAACAAGATGAGGACCTAGAAGATAGTAAAGGCAATGATGAGGGTGACAGTCAATGAGAAAGTGAGGGTGACATTCAAAAAGGAAGTGAACATGACAGTCAAGAGGAAAATGTGTATGAGCATGACAATGAGCACAATCATAATACAAACAGTGAAAATATGGATGAAGATAATGAACATGAAGAAAAAGATGGTGATAATGAGGAAATATAATATCAAGAAGAGGAAACCAGCAAGGCACAAACATAATTTGATGAAGGAGACAGTGGTAAAGAGAATGTCACGTATTGACAGTCAGTGAGGAAAAGGACAACAAAAGAGATAGTCACGACAATCATGAGAGTTGTCATGATTGACATGACCCTAATCATTCTCTCAATGAAAATGAGAATGAAAGTGATAGTGCAGGGAATGATGAAGAAAAATACACTAATGAGGAACAAGTTCAAAGTGAGACAAGTGAAGAAGCTGTTGATCAATTTAAAGACCAATGTGGTAGTATAGAAACTAGTGAGGAAAATGAAGATGATAATGATGCTAAAGGTATGGACAACAGTGATCAAACAGAGCATGAGGTGACTGATGGAGACCACAGTAAATATAAAGGAGTTTATTACAACACCAAGGGTCACAACCAAGATAAGGACACTACCAAAACCATCGTCACTCCTCTCACATGCACATACCACAGAGGGAAAAGATATGTGTTTGCTGCCTCAAAAAGGAAAAGGGTCATCTCTTCTCTAGATATCAAACCATTATACAAGGGAAAGGAAAATATGGAAAAGGGTGAGCAACAAGTAAAGGTGAGCAGAAGTAATAGAATCAAGAAAGCTACTCAAGAGCCTTAATTCATTGATCTAGACAGTGACAATGACAACAAGGAGATGACCACCAGATTGCTACTCCTAACTAAAGATGCACAACTTAAGGAGTGGGAAAGATATTTCAAGATAGCACAATGTGTTATTCAGTATTACAAGAATGAGCACAAGAACTTTAAGAAGGTGAAAATGGGCCTTGCTCTCCAGAAGAAAATGACCAAGCACTATGCAAAGAAAAACAAGCTTACTTGTGCCAAATTGAAGGATGCCCTCATGGAGATAAAAAACCCAAAAGAGGAAAAAAAGCATGATATCCTTGGATTTTTGGCTGAGGCTTCTCAATAGGTGTCCAACACCTCTTGAGGGACCATTCTACCAATTTTGGGCAAAATTGAACAAGATTTTGTGTTTTTAAAATTTTGAGGCCTCTGTGCGCAGTACCCTTGGTGTTACGCACAAATATCTGCATCCTTAGCTTTCAAAATGTATTTTTTTGGATTCCTCTCATCATCCACAGTCTTCTCACTAAATTTCAGACCATTTGGAGCAGTTTTGACCCCCCAAAAGGTCAAAAAACACCTACATTTTGACCATTTTGCCTCATTTTCAGGTAAGGGCTACGCACAGAGAATTGTTTGGATAATGGATTTGTGGATAGGAAAATGGAACTCATTCACGAAAAATAAAGAATTTTTTGAAAGTAGACTCTGCAGGCTTTCCAATGAGCCATCACGGAGCCAAATCCAGCGTCGGGAAGGGGGCTAAAACTTATTCACAAACGACCCTATTTTCCGCTGAAGTGGCGCTGCGCACATAGACTGGCTAAGTGTGTTTTGGACCAAAAGTCAAAAAAAGACACTCATTTATTACAAAATGATATTTTTGAGTTTTTTGAGGAAAAAAAATCTAGAATTAGGTGCAAATAGTTATTATGGAATTTATTTCTTTGGATATTATGTGCCTTGGGCCTTGCATGGTCTCTTGGCCATCAATGACATTTATGGTTGAATTTGACATTTTCCTACCATATTTAGGGTTTTATTCCTCCTTTTCTCCATAAACAGAGCATAAGGCCCTCATGTATATTTTTTTCATTTGATGAGATTTGAGAGAAATACATGGTTTTTATGATCCTAGAGAAGAAATTGGTGTTGTGGAGTTGATGAATAGCTTGTTTGGCTTGATGATGGAGAAGCCTGTTTGTAGGATTCCTTAGCTTGGTGAATGGTGATGTATTCTTAACTTGTTTATGTTTTTCTTTTTATCATTATGTTTCATCCTTCTTGGTTTCTATAAATCAGAAAAGTATAGGTTGAGACATGCTCTTTGAAGCACCTCACTCCTCCTGTTTGTTATAGCCATGATGTTTTCCTCTGTTTGGTCAGCTTAAGGAATTCTTTATTTCTCCTTAGGTCCACCTAAACTTGTTTTTGTTTCATGTATGGTTAGTATGCTAGTTTACAAGTATGATTCACGGTATGCCCTGCTTATTTGAAACTTTCAAAACTATATCTTGAAACCTTTATTTGGAATATTTTTTTCTAGGTTAAGTCAAAGAAATCTCGTTCGATCTTGCCCTTTGTCCATGCCTACCAACTTGTTTCAAATTTCTTTATAGATTGATTTATGATTTTTAGGAGTTCCCTCTTCATAGATTAAGTTATTTGTGATCTTGTATTTTTTCCCAAATTCTGGAGGTGAATTTACTAAAGTTAGAAGCTCTTATGCTCTCTATGTTTCACTGACATGTTTATCTTGGATATTTATTGGTTTAAAATATTATCATAGAGAAAATGGTTTGACCTTTCTCTTGCTTATTATATTGTGCTAATCATATTTAAGACCTCCTTGTTCATAGGTATTTGACAAAGGATTCTTCATTTCCATTTCCCCTACCTTATTCACAAACTTGATGTCCATCCCACTTCACTCATAAACTTAAACGATCCACAAACCTTGCTAAATTGGCCTTGCACTGCACTCTGATTCATCATTGAGACACCCTTGAATTTTATTGATTCCATAGCCCAATGATTTAAATACCTCTCACTCCACATATTCTACCAGTTCATCTCACCCAACCAAAACAATCAACAAAAACTTACACTTAAAAACTAGCCTAAAATCAAAACCTTAAAGAAAAAATAACACATACTTTGCACCCAATAGAGAGATCCCTCTCTGAGTCCAGGAAGGCTAGGCCCTAGGACTCCAAAGACAGGTTCCATGTTACCCTGTCATTTGGTATACTAATCTATCAAATCAAGGGACACTAACATTCTGGCGATCACGGTGGGACCTTCTGAGTATATAGTTGCCTGAATACCTCCTAAGAATCTTTAGGCCCTCAATTTGACTTAGAAAATCTAGTGAATCTGCCACCTTATCGCCACACTAACATTCTGGTGATCACGGTGGGACCTTCTGAGTAAGTTCATGCTTAAACATTCCTTAGAATATTCAGAAACCCTTGACTAATAGTATCTGGTGGTTTATCTGCCACCTCATCGCCACACTAACACAATGGTTATCATGACAGAAACTCTAAGTCAGTGAAAAACTAAATACCCCTTATTACTTCAGATACCCTTATCAAATCATAGAGAACTCACACTATCAACCATAGAGTAGACTCTATTTGTTTTACCATTTTATAAAAATGATGACTCAGCTATAGGACACTCTTAAAAACCTTAAACTATAAAAAGAAAACTCAGAAAATTCCAAAACATCCCTAGATTAGTTTTTGTTAGTTATTGGTGGTGGACCATAAACATGCATCCTTAAAAAACAACAAAAATATCCACCTGGTGACTCTACTAGCCTCCAGTAGGCCTATTACTTCACTAGTACTCATTTCACTTATTGGATTTGTGTCAAGCCAACCATGAGAAGTTTATGAACCCAGTTATATACTGTGAGAGTTTACCAAACACTAAGAGAGGCTAGCCTTCGGAAAACAATCCTAAAAGTTTCATCGTCTCTGAATTTTGAATTTTGAAATTGAGCTTCACATAGGATCAGTACTAGATCTCATCCGGACCCAAACCCTCCCAACATAGTTGATTACCCAGAGAATATTTTGTGGTAAACTTCTAGATATGGAAACTTAACCACTGTTAGGACCATCCATAGAGAAATATTTGTACGTAAACATCTTATAGCCTTGCAAGATCCCTAGTTTGACTTGCATCATACAAAGAAAATCTTCAGAAACAGGTCTCAAACTAATATTAACCAAACTAACCTTGAAAAAAGTGACCTTGAACCCTTAGATTCGTAGTAGAGTTCTAGTAGAGAAGCCTCTCCTTCTACAACACCTAACTTTCAACTTCTCCATCACTTCAACTCTTTCCATACCAAATCTACTCAAAAACAGTTTGTTAGTCCAAGTACTTCCACCACCCCCATCCATACCACCACTGTGAAAACTACTCCACTTCATCATACACCTCCTTTCACTAACCCTCCTCTTGTGAATCATCCATTATCTCCCATCATGGCAGCTTGGTATGCTCCCTTGGCCTTACCTCAACCCCTAGTGCCTTTGCCAAATGACTATCAGTCCAAGATCCCTCATTTTACAGTGGTTGAATCCATCACTACCCAACAACATGTAGATAGAATCAATGATGCTTTTGATTACATGGAGATAGAAGAAGAAACCATTAAGATGAGGATCTTTGCACAAAGCTTAGGAGGAAAGGCCAAAAAATGGTTCAAAGCATTAACTCCTAACACAATACATGATCTCCCTTCCCTTTATCAAAATTTCATAAACAAGTGGGAAGTCAAGAAAAGTCCCCTCCAAATCTTGTCTGAATATAAAAATATTAAAAGGAATGTAGGGGAAAGTGTGCAATACTATTGCACTAGGTTTAACAATGTATACAATGCCCTCCCACCTCACATGAAATCTCCACAAGGCCTAGCCCTAGTGAAATTTCCTGAAGGTTTTGACCCTGACATGACTTTCCAATTGAGAGAAAGAGACCCTGAAACATTAGAAGAAATGAAAAGGGCAATAATTAGTGTAGAGGTTAATTTGATTGAAAAGAGAGCCAGGTTGAAATAAAAAAAGAGAGTAACCTATAAGGATGAAACCATGCCCTCAATCTCCTCTTCTGATACCAAAATAGACAGCCTAATGAGAACTGTGGAGAGAATTATGGAAAGGATAAATTTCAACAAAAGGACACCTCCTAGGGAAAACCAAGCTAATTCCCAAAATAGAAATAGAGCTCATAACTTCAGAAGAGACACTCCTCAAATCAAACCAAGGGAAAGTGACCAACAAATCAGACCTTCCTTTCAACAAAACTATGTAGATGAAGAAGAAGGAGAAATTATAGAACCTAAAGAAAGCCATATTAACCTAATAGGTTCTGATAATGAAGATGATGTTTTTTCTCACCGAAGAAGAACAAGGTTTCTTTTCCTCATATCAAACTAACGCAAACTATGAGGATTCTGAAGACTACCTCTTGGGGTTTGAAAATCGCATCATGGAAATCCATAAGAAATATGATCTTAGGAGAAAAAAGTACCTAGATTCTGTCAAGAAAGGCCAAATAGACCTTGTTGTCATGAAAGTACCTGAAAACACCCTTAAGAAGACAACAGAAAATGCCAACACTATGGCTAAGAAATTTGAAACAAACAAAGGAAAAATCAACCAGCCAAATAATGACCCTAGTTGTCCTAGTACCTCCACTAGTGACCTTGAGAAAACCATTTTACCTAAAGCTCCAAATAAAAATCACCAGATTAAAAATATGGAAAGGTTCATGGCTGATAAAGCTGATGTTAATATATCCAAAACACAAGTACCTTTCAACTTTGAGGGAGAGATTGCCAAAATCAAGATAAATATTCCTCTCACTGAATTGGTTACTCAAAAAGTATATAGGTCTCAAATTTTGAAGGTACTAAACATAGGAAATGATGCTGACACTCTACACTTGGCTGATGACACACCTGAGTTGTTGTTTGGACCCAAAATAGAAGGAAAGTATCAAGAAGGAGTCATTCCCCCTTTTTATGTCAGTTTAAACATACATGACAAAATTTTACATAATGCCATGCTTGATTCTGGTGCCTCCCATAATTTCATGGCAAAAGTTGTGATGGATAGATTAGGCCTAGAAATAATTAAACCTTACAAATACCTGTGCTCTTTCGATTCAAGTAGGGTCAAGTGTTTGGGCCTGATCAAGGATCTTTGTGTCAACTTGGCACAAGTGTTTGTTAAGAATATGGTCATGGACATAGTAGTGGTAGAATTTCCTCCCAAGTATGGCATGCTTCTATCCAGGTCTTAGGGAGCCAAGCTTCAAGGGAACCTTCAACTAGATATGTCCTATGCTACCATCCCTGTTTTCAATCAAACGAGAAGATTATACCTGGAGTCACATATGAAATATATGGTTAGTAGTCAAAACAGGCCAGAAAATACTCCCCTTTATTCTATTCATTCAAATCTTGCTTCTTTCATCTTATATAATGAGGAAGAAATTGATGATTAGGTATATGAAGTTGAAACACATCAAGACACACTACAACAGCCAAACCAGTCTCTACATAAAGAACTCAACATTCAGAACTATAGTAGCCCTGAACAAACACATAATGATAAAACTAAACTTGATTTTCTGCAAACTAAAAATTAAACCTCAAAACCAAGAGTTAGTTTAGAATGTGAAACAGGTTGCTCAAAGTCAGGACAAATCTCAGAAACATAATTGTTCCCTTTTTCCTATCCCAAAATGCTAAAATGCCCTCACAGAATAAAAAATCTTGGGAAATCTGAATCAAAGGAGTCTTATGTTTTTACCTTATCTAGACACTTCATTATCAGAAATTTTTGTCCCTCCATAAAAGCTTTTAACTCTCACAGATGTTACTATGAATCCTAAAAGGATGTCTGTTGAAACTGATATAGAGGAATATGATGTAGGCAGCCTAAGAAGGCCCAAAGTGATTAAGTTATCCAAAGTCTTGTCATTACACACAAAACTGAAATACATAAGGTTGTGAAAGAAGTTTCAGGATGCTCTTGTGTATAGGAGTAAAATCTCAAAGCTTGATGACATAGACATTGTTCAAAAGGGGCCTTTTTCTAAAAGGAACTATGAAATCCTTGGGAAACTCGTATCACTAACAAAGAAAGCCAAAGGATATAGACTATGTATGCACTTTAGACACTTAGGCAAAGCCTCCATGGAGTTCAAATACCCTTTTCCCAATATCAATCATCCTATGCCAAGGATAGGAATTTCTAACAAGATAACATTGATTAGTAGTATTTTAGGTTACCATGAGATGATACCACTTCAGATTAGTCAACACAAAGACATTTTCAAAATTCCTTGGAATAACTACATGCTTGACAAAAATTTTCCTGGAATGAGGAATGCTAAAGACACCTTCCAAGAGGCCATGGCACCTCTTATCAACTTTTTAACTATGATATACACTAATGATATCATCATTTTTTTGGGAGCTAATGAATAATGCCTTCTCCACTAAACTGTTTCTTTCACAGAAACAAGGGTTGGAAGCAAAAATCAAAGAACAAACATAAAGGAGAACTTGGCCTGTTTCAAAATTTTTGGCAGAAATCTTGTACCATGCCCTCAAAATTAGATAGCCATGTTCTCTATCTACAAGAGCTCAATGAAAAATGGTTGGTAAATGATCCTGTTGATGACAGGATGATCAAATATCATGGCCATTTAGAGTCTTAGTTTGAATCTCTCACTCATTGTACATACCATGATTTAAAGAAAGGTTAAAAAGAGAAAAAACAAAAAAAAAAACAAAAAAAAAAATTGAAAATAGGGAAGATTTGAAAAGAGGTAAAGCCCCATACCCAAAAAATAGAACTACTGAAAGTGTGTAAGCCTAAATACCACTATTAGTGCATAAAGAAGTATTGTTTCAGTCATCTAGCCTAATCATGGCTAAAACATGTTTTAAATTTATTGTTGATAAGTTAGTGAAAGATAGTTATGTTATCACCCTAGTAATTTCTTAGGTCGTGGGATTTTGATTTATAGTTAAAGAAAACTAGGGGTAACCACAAAACTACTTTGGAAATTGAGGATCTAGCCTTCCTAAATTTCAGAGAGGGATCTCTCTTTCAGATTTAACTTTGTTTTGAATTGATATTTTAGGCTAGGTATAATTGGGCACTTGGTTTTTTGTTTGGAAAGTTTGGTGGGAAATAAGATTACTTGGAGACAAATTAAAGAGGGATCTACTAGTCCATTGGGCTATGGAGTCAAGATGTAGCAAGCAAAAATGGAAGGGAATGGAAAAAGGATGCTAATGTACTCAGGGCAAGGTAGATAACCCTTAGAGATTTGAATAGTTTGATTTGATGAAATGGCTTGCTTTCGGGATAAAGGGCACTGAAGGATCCTTTGATCAGGAAAAAGAGGAAGGAGGCAGGGTTAAAATGGGATTGGGGGCAATTAAGAATTCCTAAGTCCGGAAATCAGCATAAAACATTTAAATGATTAAGTATTTAAGACAGGGAGAGTTTACACTAATCCTGAAATAATATTCCTAATTAATCATTCAGATTGAACAACATATATGAAATTTAATGAAACTTCAGAAGAGGAAACAATGACATTAAGAAATCACTTTACTCATTAGCTTATCGCATGAATCCTAAGTTATGAAGTCCAATTGGCTATTGTCCAGACTGTTGCTATGAAATCAACAGATGAGCCTCCAAAGTACCAGCAAAATTGTCTATAATAATCTCAGCAATTTTATTCCACACTAAAACACTTCACAAACTGAAGTATTTATACAAAATGTTTATTACAAAATATCCTAGAGAAGTCCAGGAATAACTCTAGGAAAATAAAATATCTTAACACACTAAGAGGGATAGCTGCTTAACAACTTAGCAAGCTGTCCTTTTATCTAGAAAAAATAGAACTAACATTATCTAATCAAAATAGTTTGCTAACTAGCTGTACATGCTTGCTAGCACATTTGGAAGATATCTGTTTGAATATTGCTTGATTGATACTCTTTCACTTTATATCCTTTAACGCTGATTTTCTTCCTGATACTCTTTTAATCTGTTCATCTATCACTTTATTGCTAGTAAAATGTAGAATTTACCATAGTAAAAACTAGTTGATTGTTTCTTCTTAGATACACTTTGACCCTCTTACTTTGATCTAATACGCTTTCAACTGCTATTTTTTCCTCTTGACAGATGTAAAATGAAATTTTCACTGTGGTAAAAAAATGTCCCATCATTTCTATGTCTTTCTTGAATTTTCCTTTTACTCTTTTACTGCTCTAAAGATTCATATCAGCAGTAAAAATCCAAAATCAAATAAACTGTTTTTTATTCTTTTCTTCTTGACTTCACTGTTTTACCTGTACTTTTTCTGTTGTTCTGCACCAATATTTCTATAACAAATCTGTGAACTCCTGCTACTGCTGATCACTTGGTATTTTCATACTTTTCAACTTTCGGTAACTTTCATCAGCATCAGTGTACTTTGAGAAATTTTGTTTGATAATGAAAATATGTTTAATTTCATTCTATAGAAAAATAAGTTTTCAAAGTACTCCAAGACAACTTTACCAGTTGGAGAACCTTGTGGCAGAGGCTTATTTATTTGTTATTTGGCATGGGCTCTGATCTTCTTGTCATAATCTATTTGAACCATTAGCTTTTCATTAAAGCCATGAATGTCTGGGAGGTCTGCTTGTCTCAATATTGTGTATTTTGCCAAAAAATTTGTTAGTGACAAATTCATGGCCTCACACTTTTCCTTCAAATTGTTCATTATATTCCTTCTATTTAGGACCTTTTTTATTTGAAGAATTGTTTCAGTCCTATCTTGTATTTTCAATTCTTCAAGCTCTTCTCTATTTTTGTTGTTCAAAAATGTAATAAGATTTAAATCCTGAGATGGTTTATTAGCAAGTTCTTCCTTTGTTTTTTGAATTTCCACCTGTGCTGCCTTAAGTAGATCTCTCTGCTCATATATGATTTGAATTGAAGGCCATTGTAGGTGTATTCCTTGAATTAATTTTGTTCAAAGATATTTCTTGATGAAGGACACCTGTTCAATGAGATTTACTTGCTGCTGCAAGATCTTTACCTGTTCTTCAAGTCTATTTTCTCTTTGTTCATGTCCTTTAGATGTAATCAATGTATTCCTGTTTGATGATTCAAGAGTTTGAATGGTATTTTTCAAATTGATTATCTCATTATTTTTTAGGGACATATCCTCCATGGCTTTTACTATATCTGTTGCTTCACCTGCTTGATGTACTCGTGTGGTGGATGATCCTGTGGCAGAAGTATCTATAGATTGCACTGACACTTCAGTTTCCAGTGGCACTTTTGGGGATAAATGTTCTACCAATGTGGAAGGGAAAACTATGCTAACTATAGGAATAATAGTGGGAATAGATTTCACATCAAATTCTTTTACTGCTTCTTTTTATTTTATAAGGATATCCATCTAATCTTCCATCTATTTGACTTGGGTAGTTAGTTTTAGTATTAACTTGGCCATTTCATCTTTTTCAGTTTGTTCTTGGAGGATTTATTTTGCTTGAGGATGTTCTTTTTTAGGAAGTTTTAACTGTTTCCTCAAAGAAATGATATCATCATTCTTTTGCTTTATCAAGGCCTAAGCAACCTGTATGTTTGATGGATCTACTCTTATCTGAAGGACTAGATCTTCTAAGGACTTAATCCTTAGTTCTTTTTCCTGTAAAGAGGCTTTGTCTAGCCTCATCTAGTTCTGCATATTAAAAATGGTGTTTTTTAATTGAGTAGCACTCCTGATCTTATCAACTATTTTTGAATATAGCATTTCAAATGTATGTCTATGAAATTCAACTTGAACCAGCTCATGGATATTTTCTGAATAAACTTCAAAGTTTGTCTTGCTATAGTCTGAGACTATCTTTGGATCTGAAACCTTTGGCTGGAGGTAGGACATGATCATTTTATTAGCAGAATAATCAAATGATGTTAACAATCTATCTTTGTTACTTGGATTTTCTTTGAGAAATTGAGAGTCAATTTCTCTTTTGATCTCCTCATTTTTCTCGTTAATTTGTTTGTACCTTTGTTTTATATTTGAATCTTTTTCATCTACTGTTTTGGAGGAAGAGGGAATTTCAATATTGACCTTTTTTTCAATCGTTTGACTATACTGCTCTTGTGCTGCAACCTGTCCTTTCTGAATTTCTATTAAAATTTCAGTAACAATTACTGTGGCACCTTCTTTATCTACCTACTGATCATCTGTATCATTTATTTTAATAGCCTTTCTTTTTCATCACTGGTAATCTTAGCCCTTTTATTGTAAATGAGTTTGAATTTGTTATCAGACATAGTTTCAGCTGAATATCCTTCATCGTCTCTCGCTCTTTTATTTGAAACTTTTGATTGTTTGAAAAATATTATAGCCTGTGAATTCTCTGCCCTTTTCATTGTTTCTGTATCATCAGTAGGATCTATCAATGTGTTTGGCATCCATTCCATTTGATTCGAAAACCTCTCAATATGTGGTTTTGAGTCATGTATAAAAGGTTGAAGCTTTCATTTTACCCTTATAGCACTGAGGTAACCCTCGAGATCATAATTCCATTGAAAACTCTCTTGAAACTGATACTTTGATAATTGTATAGATATTTATTTCTTAGCATCCCTATTGTTTACTATGAAAGGGCCAATCTGGCTCTTCAACTTAAACTGAGTCTTTTTCTTTGATGCCATGAAGTTTATAGCATCTGCATTTAAAACTTGTCTCAAATATTCCAATGCAAAAACCCTGATGGTTAAAAATTTAGGTAACTTATATGGGGACAAATTTGTTCCAAATATTCTTAATTCTGTGTGTCTCTGATATAAGTACAAGTCTCCTACTTTGCATTGTTTAGATAGATGTAATATTCTCTTCATTTCTTCACTCACTCTGGGTTGTTCAGACTTGTTAATAAAATTCTTGCATGTCCTGATGAATAAGTATGAAAACTGTTTATAACTAAATTCATTTCCTTCCTTTCTGAGTAGGGATGTCCAAAATATCACTAATAGAGGCTGGCCCTCTACATTCATCTTTTGCAAAGAAATTGGAAAATGCTCAGCTTTGAAAAATAGAAACAAATGGAATAGATAAGATGAATATTTGAAAACTCCTTCATTTGGAAATGTGGTCAACTGATGATGGATGCTATCAGCAATAAAACTGGCAAAATCAAAGGTCATGGCAGGAGGCTGCCTAGGAGAAAATGTAGATAGAAAACCAATGATGGATGCATCTGTAAATTCATCACTAAAGTATCCTAGTATAAATGGCAACATAGAAATCACTTGCCTGGCAACTTCAGCAAATTTTGAAGTGGAATAAGGAGGATTAACCTTAGGGATTTATATATATTCAGGCATGAAATTTTGAAAGACTGAAAACTTTTTAGTAAAATCCATCCCTAAGTATAACTGATTCAAGGATTCAATAGACAAAGTTATTACTTTGGGATCAAGTTTTAACTGAAGCATCTCATTTATAGATTCTGCCATAATGGAAAACAAAATCTCACTATTGGCATTCACAATGGATCTCTGATCAAGAACATAATATTTTTGAGACACTCTGACAAGGTCTTGGGCTGGATGAGTAATAGGAACTACATATTTGGGAAAATTGGATTCCCAAATAGGTACGTTATTTTGATTTTTATTCAAAAACTTATCATAACACCAGTTATGAATTTCTAGTAAATTTAATTCCAATACAGGGTCAGCAATCTTGTAATCTAAATCAGTCAAAGGAATGTTTTCTTCAGATGAGATTGGAGGTTGAAGGGGATTCACAGTAGTAGCATTATTGGCAGTAATTAATGGAGTTGGCTTATTGATTTTTGAAGATTCAGGCTTGGAAGGCTTGACTGTAATAACTTTAGCACCTTTGGGACCTCCAGTTTTGGGTGTATTCTACTTTTTTGTCATTTTTGGGGATAACTAAGAAAGATTATACAATTTTATATAGTTAATTTGAAACAGAGGGTAATTGAGTAGATCTGGGACAAATTTTTTAATAATATGGGAATCTGAGCGAGGGTTTAGGATAGAAAACACAGTTTTTCTGGATGTAGAATACTGAAAAAAGGGATTTTTTACTTTCTATGTATTTTTAAACCCTTTTGAACTGTGGAATTTGTCTTTCAATGGAATAGAATTGAGAAATTGGCTAAAAACTGAGTTTTTTAGGCAAATGGAAATTTCTGAGAAAACATTATGAGGGTTTGCCCTATTTTTTCAAGGTTTGGGCACTTAGGAATGGAAATTATATTCTCTGTAGCTTAATTGGTCTAATTTAATGGTTCAATTTATGAACTTTGCTGGTCAAATTTAGGAAAATACCTAATTTACAGGTGTTTTGACAGTCGACAGGGTCTCTGGTGGCTTTGGCTTTATGCTGGATCCTTTGTCGTAGTAGAAGATTTCAAATATCCTTCAAATGTGAAAACAGAGTCTAAATTCAGCTTTCGGGGAAGAAACTAGTCAACAGGGGCTTGAAATTCTTTAAATAGTTGGGGCGGAAGTTTTTTAACCAGTCGGGGATATAGAATACGCATAAACAATGACTTATCAAAGTTTAACCTTTGAAAATAAACCATTGTTTTAGCATTAATGACAGGTCTATTCAAAGGCAGGAGTGAGTTTGGTTTTTCAACTGCGAAAAACCATTGGTTTTTTTCGCGCTAAATTTGGATGGTAAGTGGTTTTAACCAAAATGAATGCGATCTTATTAGGAAATGACATGTCACATTGGACAGTTTGGCAATACAAATTTTATTGCGCCACTTTTATCAAACAATGAACGATCAGTTTCAGCACGTGATATTGAACGCACATCGATGGATTTTCTTTAATCAAGTGAACGGTTGAGATC
This sequence comes from Pinus albicaulis, assembly GCA_034641835.2. Classification (NCBI taxonomy): domain Eukaryota; kingdom Viridiplantae; phylum Streptophyta; class Pinopsida; order Pinales; family Pinaceae; genus Pinus; species Pinus albicaulis. The sequence goes on along the minus strand of CM076581.1, from coordinate 1,422,869,600 downwards.
ATTTTCAATGACGGAAAGTTGGGGTGGGACCCGGGGTGGCTATATGTGCTAGCACATTTGATATATAACAAAACCTTTGTATAATTTACATAATAACCAAAGTTTTAATATATGAAAGGGTTTATGCATACACGGGGGTAATACATGTTTTGAAAGGGGTTGAGTGGTCTATATATATATATATATAAATTTTTTATATATATGGTGGGTTTATCGGAATATGAGGGATGCGCGTGGGGCAGGTTAATTTAATCAAGGGTTAATCTTATATAAAACATGAGGTTTTACATAATCGGGAAAGGGAAAAGGCCATATTCTAACTTTAGGTTAAGTTATGCGGGGAAGGATGGTAAGTTTATTATAAAGGCATGGGTGATGCTACCTTTATAAAAAAATAGGATAAAATGGGATAGGCAGGAAATGTTTTTGTGCTTAGAAATACATAAGATATGTATAAAATCCTTTTTGTTTTTTTATTTTATTATATAGTTTTAGACTCTTTTAAAGGCCTAAAACGATAAGGGGCGAGATATTTGAATATATATAGTTTTATGCCAAAGGGGGTTTAACGGGGGTTGTTACTAAAACAAGTGGATAATTAAATTTGGCAAAAAAGCTTATAATAATGGGTTTGGGGGATAATTAAAATACAAGGAGTTATAAAAATAGGATGAGGTTATGTTTACAAGGATTTAGTAAAATAATTTATAGGTTAAAATGACAAGGGAAAATGAAAAACACAAAAATACACTAGATGACTAAGTGAAAACTTAAAGCAAAGCTTATCATTTTATAATTTCACCACCTTTACTTAGGATATAATTCTTTTTGAGGGTTTTTATGCTTTATGAAAAGGAGGGAGTTAATCAAATGGGATATTTCATACTTCATTAAGTAAAAAAGGAGTCTTTACTTATGATTTTGAATAATGATGAGTGCATGAAGGGTAAATGATGAAAATTAGGGATTATTATAGGAATTCAAACATTTTTAACTTAACAGTCATTGAGCCTTGGGTCCGGTCCCAACAGAAGTCAGAGAAATGCTCTGAGCCTCTTTAACTGAAAGTTTAGAATGCAGAATAACTATAGGGGAGGGAAATTAGTTATTGTAGCTTGGTGAAAGATATTTACAATGATTTTCCCACCTTCTTCTTCCTACCCAATCTTTAATCTAACATTTTTTCTTCCATTTGTGCAGGTGCATTTGAGCTAGCAACCTTGAACATTTTATTCTTTTGAAAGCAATAAAAACTATCTAATTCTACCTTGTTTCATCCAAGGACCCAGATTAAACTATTGGGTTCCTTTTTACTCTATATCTATCTACTGAATTGTCAGGATTAAACTGTCTAAAAACTCTTTATTCTCTATCTTGTTAGTCATCCATAATTTTGATTTTAGCCAAAGATGACTAAATTTGACAAACCCAGATTTCTAGAAAAAAATTACAAAAAACATTGTGAGTTCTAGAAATCTCACTGCCTTCATCTTTCCAAGTCTGTCAATTCACCAAAATCTTCATCTATTTCTCCTAAAAAGGTTATCCTATTATTCCTTAGCAGGGTTGTTCCTTAGCATTTTTGTTCCCTAAACTGTTGTTCCTTAGTAGTGTTGTTCCTTAATACAATTTTGTTCCCTAAAGTATTGTTCCTTATGCTATTGTTCCTTAGCAGTTGTTGTTCCCTAAAGTACTGTTCCTTAAGCTGTTGTTCCCTAAGTTGCTGCAGCTGTTCCTTATTCAGAATCCTCAAGAAACACTACTGAAAAAAAGGAGACTCTATGTAGGCCACTTTTTCCATCATTTTCTAAGCCTAGTTCATTCTTTTCCTTTCTCATTTATCCTCCATTTTCCCTAAAAAACCCCTCCAAACCATCATAACCCCTTTTTATGGTTCTAAAAATCCTCTTTAAACCAATACACTCACTATTGTTTTGGTTTAAAACACCCCTTTCACCATGTCTTTCCTTTTGGCCCAAATCCTCTGTTTTGCTTATCTACAAGATTCTCTACTACTATTCAAACCTACTAATCAAATAATTTTGCTGACTCTTCCATAATATTCTCAGACAGTGATTGTCTCTACAGACCCTCTAGATAATAAAAAATGCTAGATCCCAAGTCTTCAAAACACACTAAGCTTATCACAAGTCCTATCTTATACTTGGTGATCCCTAAGTCTAAAATACCTATCCAAAATCCAAGTCCAAAGGTCCCCATTAGGTCACCAAAGGTTTCACTAAGTCATAGGATGGATTTGGCGCTCAACAAGTTATGCCTTCCTGCATAAAGAGGTTGCACTCAAAGGGGCCTCCTTGGCTTAAAGCAGAAACACTACAAGGAACAGCTGCCCTTGTTCACATTTTTTTAGCCAAAATGACCACCAACAACAAGAGGAGGCAAAGTAATAGGCTATAATAATCACCAAGAGGTGGATCCAAACAAGACAAAAAAAATAGAGTGTAGGTAAAAGAGTATCAGAGTTTGTTTTGGTGGTATAATAAAACATTGATGACAAGCACAGAACCATCTCAGAGATTTCAAGGACAGAAGCCTCCTCCTTAAGGTTTTTTCCCAAAATAGCACTGCTTCACCTGCACTCATAGAAGAAAGACAAAGGGTATCAGGTTAAAGAATACAATTTTTCCAAAGGGTAGAAAAACAGATTTTTTGAAGTAAAAAGTCAGGTTATGAGTTATTGTCGAGACAAACCTAAAAGGGCAAAATGTGACCTCCATTTCTGCATCTCAACGATAGGCTCCCAAAAAAGGGCCTCCATGCCAAAAATATTGCTCCGTAAAAATATTGGCAAAGTCAGAAATAAACATGTTTTCCAAAAAATATTTAAAGAGTGTTCACAGTGAACATTGATCAAAATTGCACATTGAAATATAGGAAACCCCAACTTTACAAAAGTGGGTCTGGTATTGTTAATTTAATTTTCAAATAAAGTATAAAATCCACGTTTAACCTTCCCCATGCATCATTTTCCCATTACCAAGGAGAAGAATCTATTGAGAAGAAAGTTTTTGGGTTTTCGGGCAAACTGTGAAAATTTGGTAGGCGCTACGCATTGAGCACGGTTCTACGCTCCTTGCCTCCGGAAATATGCACAGAGGGGAGGAAAGCAATGTAATATTACACTGCACTATGTGCTCATGGATTGGCGTTGCGCGCATGCACAGGAACGACCACCGGGAGACTATTTTTCCACCCGGTGCTGCGCACAGGCGCTACGCCCGTGGCAACACTTCAAGAATTTTGCCAAAAACGTTCACAATCAAGTTTTTTGGCCTCTACAACGTTTCTGCAAGTTAACACAAGGTTGGTTAACCTTTTTTCCTTCTCCCAGATATTGTTTATCAGAGAGGTCATCCATGATTAGAAATTGACCAAAACCCTGGACTATGGTAAAAAAAATTGTCATGTCTTTGAACTAGGGTTTATAAGAAGAATTGGTTTTTATACAAAGAGGAGACTGAGTGGCTATAAAATTGACCTCTACCACCAAGTCCAAGCTTTGAAAGTTGTCTTCACCTTAGCTTTCCTCTTTGCAAAATTTTGACCTACAATACTTATTTTGCTCCAAATACCCTAAAGAAAACTCAAGGTTCCTTCTACTGTTTGGACTAGTCATCATGTCAGAGAGAAATAGTCACACTAGTGGTGATGAGATTCATACTCCCACCAAGCCAAAACATCATGGAGGAAAAGCTAAAATGTTTGAGCCCCTAGACACCACTCCAATTAATTCATCTCCTATGATCCTTTCATGCTTCCAGGATGTAGGATGCTACCATTTTGGTGAGAAAGTCAATCAAGTCGAATACCATCCAGACTTAACCAGGTTGTTTTCTTTAGCCTATAAAACCACCAAGTTGATCTAGCAGGGGTCCAATTTGAGCTTTCATCTGAAATCATTTCCAAGGAAACCGGTATACCAGATGTTGGTGAGCTTTGGTTCAAAAAAAAGAAATTGGATTTGGGTTATTATGGGTCTTATTTGAAACCCACCTATTAGCAAAATTGCAAGGCTATTTTTCCTTTTTCTTATTTTCTAGAGAGGTATGCAGCATTAATGAGGTAGATTATCAGTTTTTTCACATGTGAGGGAAGGTATTCCTAGCTCTATTCATATCATATCAGATTGCTGATGGATTTTGCCAAAGTCAAGATGATGAACCTACCTTATTACCTTTTCCAGAGTATTGGTAAAATGGCCTCTTCTGTCAAGAGGAAAAGATATGACCACCAAATGCCTAGCCTCTTTCATCACTCTCTGATCAAGATGATTGTCCTATACTAGCTAGAGAAACAAGGTATATCTTGGGAGACCTTCACCTCACATGATGTGTTTTCAGACCCACGGGCCTTCATCTAGTAGAGCTTGCCTTCCACTTTACAACCATCTACCTCCATGCAGTCATCATCTCCCCATGTGCCTTCTCCACAAATAATTTCACCTATTACCTCCTCCCCTGATTTAACAAGTGAAGGGGCTCACAGTAGCCTTAGTGAAGGGAAAATAGGAGGCAATAGTGAGGAAGAAGATGAGACAGATAATGATGAACAAGGAGAGGACAGTGAAGAAGAAGTTGATGAAGAAGAAGAAGAAGAGGATGAAAGTGAAGAAAATGATGAAGTAAGAAGCCATGATCATGAGGAAAGCATTGAAAAGAAATATGATGAAGAGGAAGAAGAAAATGAGGAAGAAGAAAGCAGCAATGGCCAAGGGCAGCAAGATGATGAAGAAGAAAACAAAGATCAAAATCGGTGATGGTAGTTACAAAGATGAAAACAGTGAACATGATGATGAAGAGGAAGATAACAATGATGAGGAAGAGGAAAACAGTGAAGAAGGATAGAAACCAGATGAGGAAGGAAGCTATCTAAGTGCCCAAGACAGTCTAAGAAAGAGTCATGACAATCATGAAAACTATCATGGCTGTCTTGACAAAAATCAGTCCATAGAAAACATAGAAAAATCAAAGCATAGTGAAGGGAAAATTGATGTCAACATTGTCTTTGAGACTCACATGATTTCCCCTCTCTCCTGTGCTTATCATAGAGGGAAAAGGAGTGTGTTTGCTGCCTCTAAAAGGCAAAGGGCCACCTCCTCACAAAATACCAAAGAATCAGACAAAGGTAAAGAAAAAATGAAGAGTGTTGAGCCAAAGGCACTATTCAGGAGGAGAAAAAGGATTAAAAAGGCTTCTTAAGGCCCTCTCTTTGTTGATCTAGACAGTGATAATGAGGACCAAGGGAGAAACACAAAATTGCTCCTCCTAGAAAACGATGCCCAGCTTCAAGAATCAGAAAAGGATATTGAAAGGGCACAAAGGATCATCTACTATTATAAATAGTAGCACAAAAGTTTCAAAGAGGTGAAGAGGGGCCTTTCCTTGTAGAAGAAAATGGTCAAACACTATGCAAGGAAGAGCATGATGGCCAATGTTAAATTGAGGCAAGCCCTCCTAGAGCTAGAAGAGCTAAAAAGGCCCAAAATTCATGAAATCCTTGGGATCTTGGCTGATGCTTCTCAGCAGGTGTCTAAAACCCCTCGAGGGGTCTACCCACCAATTTTGAAGAAAATCCGAAAGCTTTTTTTTTTTTTTCCAAATTTTGGCCTCTAGGAGTGCAACACCCTAGGCGCTATGCTCTTTTTTGGGGCATACTCAGCTGCTAAAGTTTGCATTTTTGGGTTTTATATGTCTCCAGTAGTCTGCCTAAAAAATTTCAGATCATTTGGAGCATTTTTTCCCCCTCAAAAGGTCAAACAACACCTCAAAAATGACCTTTCTGCATCCTTTTCAGGCCTGGCACTGTGCGTTGAGCAGTCATGGGAAATTGGATTTTTGAGGGAAATGGCATCCATTAAGAAAAAATAAAGTATATCTGCAAATTAGACTCTTCAGGCTTTCCAACGAGCCATCACGATCCCGAATCCGATGCCGAAAAGGGGTCCAAAACTCAGCTACAACAGACCCCAATGTTTGCTCATTTGCAGCTATGTACAGAGACATCTTTTTTCCAAAAAGTCAACAAAATACACTAATTAATGGAAAATTGGGTTTTTAATATTTTCTTGGAAAAAAAACTCCTGATTTGATTGGGGAGTTATGTTTTGGTGCGTTTCATTTATTTTCTTATTTCTTGTGTCTTGGGCCTTGCATGGTCATTAAGCACATTTATGACATTTATGGCTGAATTAGGGTTTCTGGAAGCCTCTTAGGGTTTCCACCTCCTCATTTGCTCCATAAATAGAGCATGAGGCTCTTGTATATTTTGTTGGATGTTGATGACTTATGCTGAAGTAATACATAGTCCCTTGAAGCCTTTGATGAGAAATTGATGTCTTGGAGCTTATGCATGATCTGATTCAGTTGTTGATGGAGAAGGACTGTTTGCAGGATCCGTAGGCTTGGTTGATGGTGAATTTTTCTCTTGTTAATGTTTTCTAAGTTTATCATATGTTTTCCATCCATCTATGCTGCAGTAGGACAAAAACTTTAGACTAAAATAGGCATGTTGATGGCACCTTAGATCCGTTTGTTTCCTTCACTACCTAAATGTTTTCTTCTGCTTAAGATATGTTCGAGAATTCATCTCTTGCTCTCTAATAATTTTTTGGCTTGTCTATTTTCTTGAATGATTTAGATCAGTGAATATCAATGATGATTTATGGATAGCCCTGCATATTGTTACCTATGAAGTACTCTGTTCTTGAAATCATCTTTTGAGGCAGCTTTTCCTATAGTTTGTCAAAGAAGTATGTCTTAACCATGCTCTTTGCCTTACTTAGCTAAAATTGTCTAAAGGAATTCTCATAGATGTCACTGTGGATGCTAGGGTTTGTCTCTTCTTCTATGGTTATAGTTACTTGTGCAACTTAAATGGTTTTCCTACTCTTAATGATAAAACCCATGAAAGATTAAATGAGTTTTTTCCTTTCTATGTTTTATCTGAATGTTGTCTTGATTGATTATCTTATTTCAGTTTGAAATCAAATGGATTAAGTGTTTATTAAGACTTTGACTCTCTTGTTGTGCCTATAAATCTTCTGACTCCCTCAGTTTACAAGTATATAAAGGATTTTGTTTCTGCCCTTTATTGGCTTTTTGTTCTCAAGTTTAATGTCCATCTCATGATCCTTCACAACCTTAAAGATCCACCAACCAAGCTAAATTTCCCTACAAATGCTCTTGAAACCATTGATGAACTCATTCATGACCTTGTTTGACTCCATTTCCCAATGACTTAACAATCTTCCTTGTTTTCTATCTAAACCCATCTGAGCATCATACCCAACCAAAAACAATCAAAATACCCTGCACTTAACATCTAGCCTAAAATCAACCCCAATCTACAAACAAGTTCACATCTTTGCACCTACTAGGGAGATCCCTCTTTGAATCCAGGAAGGCTAGGTCCTAGGATTCCAAAGCTTGGTTTGATGTTACCCTGTACCTTTGTATCTCGATCAATATAGAAAATTACGGGGAGCTAACATAATGGCGATCATGGTGGGACTTAGTTCATAGTAGCCTGACAACCTCTTATAGACTCATATGCATCCCTAGTTTGGTTTAAAAACCAACCCATAGCCAGAGTAGAAACTAATTACTTCACCATCCTAGTAAGATAATGAATTAGTTAGGAGATACTCATTAGCCTTAAGGCTGCATAAAAAAACTAAAAACCCAAAAAAGTACTCCCTAGATTGATTTTTTATCAAGAATTTGGTGGTGGAACCATTGTATACATATACTCAAAATTTCATAAAAAAAGAAAAAGAAAAATCCACCTGGCGACTCCACTAGCCTTCGGTAGGCCTTCCTCAGCCCACTGGTCCAATAGGTTATTCTAGGATTGTGTCAAATTAGTCCAAAATAGTTTTTAAGGCCTAGTTGTACCTTGTGTGAATAGAGAGATCTGGATTCACGAAGGATCTATACCGAATCACACTCGGACCCAAATCCTCCTACCATAGTTGATAACCCAGAAAAGATTTTGTGGAAAAATCCTAAAGTTGGAAAATCGCCCACTGTTAGGACCATCCATAGAGAAAGTTCTGCACCGGAACACCTTCCAGTTTCACAAGATCCTCTGTTTGATTTGCACCATACCAAGAACCTATTCAAGACCAAATCACAAAGTAGGGTTGACCAAGCTGACTTTGAGCCCATAGATTTGCAGCAAAGCTCCAGTAGAGAAGCTTCTCCTTCCACTCCACTTGATTTTCAACTTCTCCATCACCTCAACCCTTTTCATCTCAAATATCCTCAGAATCAGTCTTCCGGTCCAAGTACCTCAGCTACACCCATCCATACCACCATTGTTCAAACCACCTCACTCCATCCTCCTCCACCTCTCACAAATCCCCCCCCTGTAAATCAGTATTTGTTTCCTTTCCCTCCCATCATGGTAGCCTGGTATGCTCCACTGGCTCTACAACAACCACTATTACCTTTGCCAAATGACTATCAGTCCAAAATCCCTCACTTCTTAGGGACTGAATCCATCACTCCTCAAAAACATGTAGATAGAATTAATGATGCTTTTGACTATATGGATATAGAAGAAGAAACCATAAAAATGAGGATTTTTGCTTAGAGCCTAGGGGTAGAACCCAAGAAATGGTTTAAATACTTGCCTCCCAACAACATTCATGATCTCCCTACTCTATACCCAACTTTTGTGAACAAATGGGAAATCAAGAAAAACCCCCTCCAAATTCTGTTCGAATATTACAATCTTAAAAAAAATCCGAGAGAAAGTGTTCATGACTACTCCACTAGGTTTAACAATTTTTACAATGCTCTCCCACCTCACATAAAACCTCCACAAGGCTTGGCCTTGGTGAAATATCCCGAAGGCTTTGATGATGATATGGCCTATCAACTAAGGGAGAGAGATTACCTAACTCTAGAAGACATGCAAAAGGGGGCTGTGAGTGTAGAGGCCAATTTGATTGAGAAGAGGGCTAGGGTAAGATCAGAAAAAATGGTGACTTATAAAGATGACACAACACCTGCACCCTCCTCTTCTGACACCAAACTTGACTCCATAGTTAGGACAATGGAGAGGATGATGGAAAAATTCAGTTTGAATGAGAGAACACTTCCTAGGGAAAATCAAGCCAATCTTCAAAACAGGAATAGAAATCAAAATTTTAGAAGAGACCCTCCTCCAGTCAGACAAAGAGAGAGTGACCAACAAATCAGACCCCCTTTCCAAGAAAACTATGTAGATGAAGAAGAAAGAGAGCCTGAGCAATTGGAAGAAGACCATGTAAATGTCATAGGTTCGGATGATGAGGATAACACATTCCTTACCGAAGAAGAACAAAGGATGTTTTTGTCAAAACCACATGAGAAATCATATGAAGATTCTAAAGACTATAGATTAGGATTTGAGAATGCCATAATGGAAGTCCATAGGCAGTATGACCTTAGGAGAAAAAAGAGTCAAGATATTACTAAAACCAATCAGCCAAACACTGCTGTTAGAAAAAACTCTGAACCTATCCCTAAAAAGACAGCACAAAATACAAATACTGTGGCTAGGAAAGATGAACTAAACATACCAAAGAGTAGTCAACCTAACAAAGATTCAAGCTACCCTAGTACTTCAACTAGTGGCCCTGAAAAAATCCTGCTTTCCAAACCATTAAATCAGAATCAACAAATTAAAAATGTAGAAAAGTTCATGGATGATAAAACTTATGTAAATGCAATAAAAACACCTACACCTTTCAGTTTTGAGGGGGAGATTGCCAAGATCAAGATAACCATATCCCTCACTGAGATGGTAACCCAAGAGGTATATAAATCCCAGATTTTCAAATTTTTAAATATAGGGAGTGACACTAATACTTTAAACTTAACTGGTGATAAACCAGAATTGTTGTTTGGTCCTGAAGTAGAGGGGAAATATCAAGAAGAAATTGTCCCTCCTTTCTATGTAAGTCTGAACATACATGATAAAATTCTACATAATGCTATGTTAGACTCTGGTGCCTCACACAACCTCATGCCAAAAGTTGTGATGGAGAGATTGGGCTTACAGATCACAAAACCTTACAAAGATTTGTACTCTTTTGATTCGAGTAGGGTCAAGTGTCTAGGCCTAATCAAGGATCTGTGTGTCAATCTGGCACAAATCCCTACTAAAAGTCTAGTCATGGATATAGTTGTGGCTGATATCCCCCCAAAATATGGCATGATTTTATATAGATCATGGGGGGCCAAACTCCGGGGAAGCCTTCAAATGGACATGACTTATGCCATCATCCCAGTGTTCAATCAAAAAAGGAGATTATACCAGGAATCCCACATGAAATACATGGTGAGTAACATAGATAGGCCAAATAACACACTGGTTTATTCCATTCACTCAGACCTTGACTCCTTCATCTTATACAATGAAAATGACATAGATGAACAAATAGATGATAAGGAGAAAGAACTAAGCCCCTCAGAACAACCAAGCCTGTCCTCTGACCAAGAAAATGACACCCCAAATCCTAGCAGCCCCAAAGTGTAGAATATTGACAAAACTGAAATTGAAACCCTTTGGCATATAAGCTTTGATGGATCCTGTGGTAAGGCTAGTTCAGGAGCAGGGGTTTGGTTCCACGACACAAATAAAGGCCATTCCTATAGGCTATATTTCCAATGCACCAACAACGTTGCAGAATATGAGGCTCTCCTTATTGGTTTACACCTACTCAAAGACCTCAAAGCTAAGAAAATCTTGGTTCAAGGAGATTCAGAACTAATCATAAATCAAATTAAGGGAGAATATTCAGCTAGGAACCCTATGTTAAGGGAATATAGAAATTCTGCCCTAGACCTTCTCAAAACCTTTGAGAAACATGAGCTCACTTTCATCCCTACGGCCCAAAACTGCCTTGGTAATGAGCTTGCCTTTGCTGCCAGCAATTTCTCTTTACCTTATGAAGAGAATCAATGCCTCATAAAAATAAAGAACAGGCCTACTATACCAGACAACCTAAACCATTGGCAAGTGTTTGACAATTATGACCAAATAGATGATTTTCTGCAATCCAGAGATGACTTTGCAAGTACAAAATAGATTTTTAGATTTGAAAGAAATACTTCTGTTGAAAAATAAAATCCCAAAACAAAGCTGCCCTTTGATGATGATATAAACCACCTTCAAAACTCTTGTGTTGCAGAATTATTTGATAAATCTAATCAAAGAGAATTTGAAATTTTGCAGGACAAAAATGACGCCTTTCCAAGAGGCCTTACACCACTAGAAGAGTTGTTTGATTTTAATGATGTAGCTAAAAAATCCAAGATGGAATCCACTTAAACAAATGTAGAAGAGTGTAAAATTGGAGGGATGAAAGAGCCCAAAATGATCAAGCTGTCCAAAACTCTCCCATCTCACACAAAGCAGAAATACATTGAGCTTTTTAGAGAATTTAAAGATGTGCTTGCTTGGGGGTATGAAGACTTGAAATCCTATGACACCAAAATCATTCGACATAAAATTCATCCAAAATAAAATTAGAAACCATTTAAACAAAATTTGAGAAGAATAAACCTTCTCTTGCTACCCTCAGTTGAGAAAGAAATAAAAAAGATGTACGATGTTGGGATCATAGTCTTGGTCTGATACTCGGAATGGGTGTCCAACCGTGTGTCATTTAGGAATAAGACCAGTGAAATTAGGCTTTGTATTGACTTCAAAAATTTGAACAAAGCCTCCTTGAAAGACAATTACCCCTTGCCTAAACTGGATCACATACCCCAAAAGGTAGTTGGCTCACAAATAATCTCATTACTACATGGCTTCTCAGGTTATAACCAAGTTCTAGTCTTTCCAAGTGACGAACTTAAAACTAATTTCACTACACCTTGGGGTACATTCATGTATGTTAAAATTCCATTTGGTTTAATGAATGCAGGGGCTACTTTCCAAAGGGCAATGGACATATATTTTTTAGAAGACATGGGTTACTTCATAGTCATATACCTTGATGACATCACTGTCTACTCTAAGACTGATGAGGACCACTTGGTCCACTTGAGAAAAGTCTTCGAAAAATGTAGAAAGTATGGCCTATCCCTGAATCCTAAGAAAACTTTGTTTGGCCTTCAGGAAGGAAAACTCTTTGGTCACATCATCTCTGAGGAGGGAATCAAGATAGATCCCAAAAGAATAGAAGGCATCTTACAAATCAACCATCCTAGAAACATTAAAGATCTGCAATCTTTCATTGGAAAAATTAACTTCCTAAGAAGATTCATACCTAACCTTTCTAAGCTCCTAAGAAATATCACGAATATGTTGAAAAAGGAAGTATGAGTGAAGTGGAATATGGAAGCATAACAATATTTTGAGCTAGTAAAACAAGCACTCACGAAAACACCAGTCTTAATCAGCCCTGACTTCACCAAGGACTTTTACATTTTCTCCTTTTCCTTTGAACATAATGTGGCAGTAGTATTGTTGCAAAAGAACATCATGGGGAAAGAGCAGCCCATAGCTTTCTTCAGCAAAGCCTTAAGGGATGCTCCTCTAAATTATAACATTATGCAGAAACAAGACTTTGCCTTAATCAAAGCTTTGAAGGATTTTAGAGTTTATATTTTGCATTCACATATCATAGCCTTTGTCCCAAACACGGTTGTCAAAGATATACTTAATCAAGATCTTGATGGTAAAAGGGGAAAGTGGATTGCTAACATTTTAGAATATGATTTGGAAATCAGACCCACTAAATTGATTAAAGGACAAGGACTTGCAAAACTTATGGCTGACTCAAATTCCAAGATCTAGACATGAATATGGTTGGAATGTTAGAAGAAACTAGAGAAAATACAACACCATACATTGAAGAAATGTTTCTAAATTCACCTTAGTATGCTGATATTATTTATGTGCTTCTTTATTTAAATGCTCCCCCTTCTTTGTCAAAAAGTAAAGCAAGATTCTTAAAACAGAAAACATTAAATTTTTTCATTTTAGATGGAGTATTATACTAGAAGAGTTTTGCTGGTTTTCTGCTTAAATGTTTTCTTGAAGATGATGCAGAGAAAATCATGCATGAATTACATGAAGGAGAAGGTGGGGGTCACCTCTATTGGAAGACCACAGCCAGCAAGATCCTTAGAGCTGGCTACTATTGGCCCACCTTATTTTTCGATACTCACAAACTATTCATAACTTGCCATAAATTCCAAATATTTGATAGCAAAAGAAAGCTCCTGCCTTTACCCTTGCACCCCATCAGTGTTGAAGCCCCTTTTCAGTAGTGGGGTTTGGACTTCATAGGAGAGATCCATCCTACTTCATCTACCCAACATAAGTGGATACTCACTGCCACTGACTATTTCACCAAGTGGATAGAAGCCATCCATTCTAGAAATTCCATTGACTCAATTATCATCAAATTCCTTGAAACCAACATCCTATCCACGTTTGGTTATCATAAGAAGATCATCACCGATAACGTTGTTGCCTCTACATCTAAGAAAAGGGTGGAATTTTTCTATAAATATCACATCACCCTCGGTCACTCCACTACTTATTACCCACAATGGAATGGACTAGATGAGTCCTCTAACAAGAGCTTGGTAAACATCACTAAGAAGCTCTTAGAACAAAATCAAAAAGCATGGCATAGAAAACTAGTGCATGCACTATGGGCTGATAGAATAACCACCAAGAAATCTATTGGAATGTATCCCTATCAACTAGGGTATGGTATGGATGCAGTTTTTCCCACCTCTTCAGGAGTCCTAGTCATGAAGATTCTTCAAGAAGTTCAATAAGAAGAAAATGACATGCAGAGGATCTGAACCAAACCATTCATTTGCAGCAGTCAAGAGAATAAGTTTACAAAATGACACAAGCTATCCAGGAAAATATCAAGAAAATATTTGATAGAAGAACCAAATCAAATGACTTCCAGATTGGAGACAAGGTTCTGAAATGGGATTCAAGAAGGGAGGACAAAAGAAAACATGGTAAGTTTGAAAATCTTTGGAAAGGTCCCTATATCATTGATTCCGTGAGAGGCAAAAATGCTTTCTTTTTTAAGGAACTTGATGGAACTGAAATGTTTGGAGGTCCTGTAAATGGGAGTATGCTTAAACATTAATTTTGTCAAGAACCTTAGTTTAAAATTTCTCATTCCTTGTACATACCATTGTTTGATGAAAGGATATAAAGACAAAAAAACCCTAAAAAATAGAAAAAGGGAAAAGAGGGTAGGAATTGAAAGATAGGTACAGCTCCATACCAAAAAATGATGTTCCTGAAAGTGTGCAAGTCTAAATGCCACTACTAGTATTTGAAAAATGATTCTTTTCAGTCATCTACCCTAATCATGGCTAAACATGTTTTCAATTTATTTGCTGATAAGTTAGTAAAAGAGAGCTTGTTAAATCATTCAAACTTGACTTGTAAAAAGGGATAGATTAGGAAATGAAAGGATATGGGTTCCACATGCTCAAAACAAAATCAAAGAGGAAGATGAGGATGCATAACAAATGATAGATGAGAGCCCTTATCTTTCTATTTTTTTCTTTTATGCAGAATAATGTTTGTGTGCAGTTTTTTCTTACGCCACAACTCATGGTAAGTCAGATTTCCTAATCCTGATTTAAAACCATGCTTTCAATTTCATACTTGTAGCTTAGAGAATGAAATTTTTCAAACAGCTTAATCTTGACAAATGATTAGACTAGGTAGAGAATAAGAGAGTTCATTAGCCTAATCTGAACTCTTGGAAGAAATAAGGGTACAATTAGATAGTTTGATTTATGTTTTCAAAAAATAAAAATGTCAAGGGTTTTCCAGTTCAAATGCACCCAAGGAAGAAAAAAAAGTTAGAACAAGTAAGGTTGGGTACGTAGAGATGCTGTTTTGAAGAAATTACATGTTGCAAGTTGATAAAGGTTGTCCTTTTCAGAGAAATATCAGCAAGAAAAGAATAAATCTACCCAATGGATAAGGCATTGATCTAATAAAAGCCAGAGATCTATAAACTGAGGTTCTGGACACCTAAAAGGACAACTATCCTCCCCAAATGTTTCCACTATTAGTCATCCATAATTTTGATTTTATCCAAAGATGACTAAATTTGACAAACCCAGATTTCTAGAAAAAAATTACAAAAAACATTATGAGTTCTAGAAATCTCACTGCCTTCATCTTTCCAAGTCTTTCAGTTCACCAAAATCTTCATATATTTTTCCTAAAAAGGTTATCCTGTTGTTCCTTAGCAGGGCTATTCCTTAGAATTGTTGTTCCCTAAACTGTTGTTCCTTAGTAGTGTTGTTCCTTAAAACAGTTTTGTTCCCTAAAGTACTATTCCTTAAGTTGATGTTCCTTAGCAGTTGATGTTCCCTAAAGTATTGTTCCTTAAGCTCCTGTTCCTTAGCAGTTGTTGTTCCTTAAGTTTCTGCAGCTGTTCCTTATTCAAAATCCTGAAGAAACACTACTGAATAAAAAGAGACTATATGTAGGCCACTTTTTCCATCATTTGCTAAGCCCAGTTCATTCTTTTCCTTTCTCATTTATCCTCCATTTTCCATAAAAACCCCCTCCAAACCATAATAAACCCTTTTTATGGTTCGAAAAAACCTCTTTAAACCAAGACACTCACTATTATTTTGGTTTAAAACACCACTTTCACCATTTCTTTCCTTTTGGCTCAAATCCTCTGTTTTGCTTATCTACAAGATTCCCTACTATTCAAACCTACCAATCAAATAATATTTCTGACTCTTCCATAATATTCTTAGACACTGATTGTCTCTACAGACCCTCTAGATAATAAAAAATGCTAGATCCCAGGTCTTCAAAACACACTAAGCTTATCACAGGTCCTATCTTATACTTGGTGATCCCCAAGTCTAAAATCCCTATTCAAAATCAAAGTCCAAAGGTCCCCATTAGGTCACCAAAGGTTTCACTGAGTCATAGGATGGATTTGGTGCCCAACAAGTTATGCCTTCCTGCATAAAGAGGTTTCACCGTTAAACACCATGTTGAAGCACACACATGGTGTATGAGAAGATGAGCACACACACAAAGAGCTCAACACACAATGAAAGATAAGCGTGAGGCTTTTCTTATTTTCCATTATACAAAGATGTACATTTATAGTACAATGGTGTGACTCTTGGTTTCACATTCCAAGGTCACTTGGACTCCATTGTGACTTTTCGCATTCCACACCTACCCATGTAGGATTAGGTGTTCCAACATCCCCCCTTAATTCGAAGGGGTATGTGTGAGTTCAAGAAAAGAGTTGTAATACAAATATGCAAAGTATACATGGCAGCACTTGGGCTGAATCAACTCTCTGAAATGTTGGAAAAAGAGGTGGTTTTAGGATGACCACAAACACTGGAACGCAATACTTGTTGCAGTTCCCGGAACTCTTCCAAAACTGGCAAGAAGCTGAAGGCTTCTGCTAGAGGAATTGTCCCTCATAAAAAAGGGAGACCTTCGACCTAAAAGAAGGGAGGTCTACGACCTGTGGTGGTTTTAGGTTGTCCACCAACCAAAGATGATGGCTTTAGGTTATCCACCAACCGAAAATGATGGTTTTAGGTTATCCACCAACCAAAGATGATGGTTTTAGGTTATCCACCAACCGAAAATGATGGTTTTAGGTTATCCACCAACCAAAGATGATGGTTTTAGGTTATCCACCAACCGAAGGTATGCTCATGGGCATCCATGTCTCTGGCTACATCTCTGACTCTGGAATGACGAATTGTGGCTCAGGCTCGCTTGAACTGCTGGCTACAACTCTGAACATGGAATGAGAGATTGTGGCTCAGGCTCGCTTGATCTGTCGTCGAGGCTTGTACATGACCACCATTTTCCCCCATGTCAGGGACAAGGTGAGATGATGGCGAAAACTCAACTGCAAGTTTTCTCAATATCCGTGAACAAGTTCTGACATGTGTCTTAAACATCTTCTTGGCTGCTGATGCCCATTGCCAAGAAGCGATCCATCCAAGATGAATCTTGGTTCTTGCAGGAGGCTTGTGTCTGAAGCATCTGTCTGAAGAATGAGTGTGCCGACCACAATGCTTGCATGGATGAAGATCAAAACAGTGATCTTTCATATGGCCAACTCGATCACAATGTTGGCATTTTACAATCTGTTGTTGTTGTTGTGGAGCAGGATCTGGAACAGCTACAGGTGAACTGTCATACAAGAATCTGGCACTCTGAAATATGATGGGCTTGGTGTAGTCTGGAATATGAAAGGACACATCCTTGTCATATCCAAGACCAATTCGGTGCTTGTTGTGGACAAGCTCTTCCCAAGGTCTGATGATGGGCTTGAGAAGTGCAGGTTGAACTGCTGCATCTGCATGAAAATCTGCTCTAGTACAATGAACTGAATGTGAATCATTTGCAACTTTATCTTCTTTCTTCTGATGAGAGTCCTTCACAATCTTCTGAACAGAAACAGGTTCAGAATGGTGACTCTTTCGCTGAAGTTCGTCTTGTTGGAGCTGAGATTCCAACTGCAAAAACTCAATCTTTTCATGTGCATCTTGCAAACAACTGTGAATTTTGCAAAGAGCATCCTTGCTCATTTTTATCATGTCATCAACATTTGAATGAATGAGGTCATCCAACAACATTAATGCCTCATTGATTTTGGCCATTTTCAACAACTTAGGCTCAAAACAAATGAAAGGGTGTCGGCTTCAACCGAAAATGCACCCGTTTACAATGTGATGCAACAACAAATACAAATGGCTTATAGAAATGTCAAAGTACAAAGTGTGCTCCTCAAATGATGGAGGGCAATCAACAATGACTTACATTAACAACTCAAATTCACTGATTGCAACTATGAAGAAGCAATGTCTACTCACAATACAATGCAATACAATACAATGTGCAGCAAAATACTTGTGTAGGAGGCCTTTAAGGCAGCTGAAATCTCTTCTTCAAATAGATGTTTTAAAACTGATGGCAAACTTGTCTTCAAATGTGAAATTCTTTAAGAAAATCACCCTTCAAATCAATGCCACAAATCATATAATGTAAAACTCAATTTCTTCTATGTATTCAGTCTATGTGCTCCTCATATGCCATTTCCTCAATTTCATTTCTGCTGTTCTTGTCTCTCTCTTCAATGTTCTTCCTCTTTCTCCTCTCTCTCTCTGCTGTTTTTTTTTTTTTTAATTAATTGAAAATTAATTAAAAAATAATTTAATGAGAAAAAATGGGAAAGGGAATTCAAAGGGAGGAATATTTATATGGGAAGGGGAATTAAAAATGGAGAGGGGAATTAATTACAAATGGGAAATGAATTGTAATAATGGGAAGGGATTTTAAAATATGGGAAGGTGAATATTAAAAAATTAAAAGGCAAATTCAAATAAGGGCGAGCGATTTTTTTTTCTTTTTAAATTTCAACAAAAAAATCGAATTTAAAAATGAGGGGGAGGGGGGCCCGAAAGGGCGTGGGAAAGGGAGGCGTTATTGATTTAAATGGGGCGGTATTGTAAATTTGAATGGGCGGTATCGTGGGTAGATACAAAGTGTTCGAAGGGTTTGTGGAACGTGCAGAACTACAGTGACGGGGCGTGGAGGTTGTAAATATTTTAAATTTTAAAATTACAAAACGAAATTAATAGCCCGTGGAAAGTGGACTGACAGGGAAGGGCATTTGGAGCGTTTTGTAATGGCGTATTGCAATGAGGAGAGCGCTACTGTGCGTGAGGGCAGAGGCTTTGGGAAGGGAGAAGCCACAGAGAGGTGTTAGTTCTGTGGAGTTGAGGCAGCACAATTACGAGCAGGACGACGGGAGAGCAATATGGTATTGATTAAGTGGAGGGCAATATGGCACAGGTGGAAGGGTTGTGTAAGGGGTTTGTAAAGAGGGGCAGAGCGTAAGAGTAAGGCAGGTGTTGATTGAAAGATGAAGCGCGCGTGAGGGAGGTCGAATAGGTGTTGGGTAAAACTCAGAGTTATGAGAGAGGCGTATAGCAGATGAGGGGTAGGCGCAGGTGGGATTTAGGAGTCGTGTTGATTAAAAAATGAGTGTGAGGAGGCTGCGTATTGTAATAGCGTAGAGTTAAGGAGGGAGGGCGCGTATTGGAGTTTGCAAGTGGAAGTGTGGAGCGGCCGAGAGGGAGTGATATGTATGAACGTAGGGAATCGATTGAGGATTGATTGCAGAGTTTAGGGAGCGGATAGTTGCAGGGGTTTTTTTTATTTTTATTTTTATTTATTTTTTATTTTTATATAACAGCAGAGAGGAGTAAAGCTTGCAGAAATTGCAGAACAGTGAAAATTTCCAGCATTGAAACACAAGCAATTTGTAGAACTTGCCAATAAAATCCAGAGATTTTTCTAATAGCCCAGCAGCAGAAGAATATTTCCAGCAGTATAAAAACTCAGAATTTATCTTCAAAAACCCTCTCAGCAGCTCAAAAATGCAGAATTTAAAAATGCTCAGAAATATTTTCCACTAAAAACTCATAGAGTTCTTCAGAAATCCCAATTTAAACAAATTCCAGCAGCTCTTTAAATGCGGAATTTAAAATGCAGAGATTGCAGAAAAAATAAACCTTCAGATGTGCAGTGCTGCTTGCTGGTCTTCTTCAAAACAAATGCTGAATGCTGGGATTTTAAATGCTGCTCTTCTCCAATATAAAACTTCTGAATGCTGCAAAATCACTGAATGCTGCTCCTTCTTAAAAACACTGCTACAAAAACTTGAGTGCTGCAAAAAAACCAACAATTTTTGCAGATATGCATAGGCCATAAATACAAATGGCTCACTCAAAGTGGAGCAGGGCCAGAAATCGCCCACTCTGATACCATGTTAAACACCATGTTGAAGCACACACATGGTGTATGAGAAGATGAGCACACACACAAAGAGCTCAACACACAATGAAAGATAAGCGTGAGGCTTTTCTTATTTTCCATTATACAAAGATGTACATTTATAGTACAATGGTGTGACTCTTGGTTTCACATTCCAAGGTCACTTGGACTCCATTGTGACTTTTCGAATTCCACACCTACCCATGTAGGATTAGGTGTTCCAACACACTCAAAGGGGCTTCCTTGGCTTAGAGCACAAACATTGCAAGGGACAACTACCCTTGTTCACATTTTTTTAGCGAAGATGCAACAAGAGGAGGCAAAGTAATAGGGTATAATCATCACCAAGAGGGAGACCGAAATAAGACAAAAACAAAAGGCCTGTAGGTAAAAGAGTATTAGATTTTGTTTTGGTGGATTAACAAAACATTGATGACAAGCACATAACCATCTCAGAGATTTCAAGGACAGAAGCCTTCTCCTTAAGGTTTTTTCCCAAAATAGCACTGCTTCACCTCCACTAAGAGAAGAAAGAAAAAGGGTATCAGGTTAAGGAAGACCATTTTGCCAAAGGGTAGAGAAACATATTTTTTGAAGTAGAAAGTCAAGTTATGAGTTATTGTCAAGACAAGCCTAAAAGGGCAAAATGTGACCTCGATTTCTGCATCTCAACAATAGGCTCCCAACAAAGGGCCTCCATGCCAAAAATATTGCTTCGCAAAAATATTGGCAAAGGCAGAAATAAACATGTTTTCCGAAAAATATTTAAAGAGTGTTCACAACAAACATTGGTGAAAATTGCACATTGAAAGATATGAAACCCCAAATTTACAAAAGTGGGTTTGGACTTTTTAATTTACTTATCAAATCAAGTATAAAATCCAAGTTGAACCTTCCCCATGCATCATTTTCCCATTACCGAGGAGAATAAGCCGTTGAGAAGATTTTTTTTTGGCTTTTCAGGCAAACTGTGAAAATTTGGCAGGCCCTACGGACTGAGCATAGTGCTACGCCCCTAGCCTTTGGTGCTATGCACAGAGGCGAGGCAGGTAGTATAATATTACACTGCACTACGCGCTCGTGGGTTGGCACTGCGCGCTTGGGTTGGCACTATGCGTAGGCAAAGGAACGACCACCGGGAGACTATTTTTCTGCCCAGCGCTATGCCCGACAGCCCGACCGGCCCGGTGCTATGCCCCTGGCAACACTTCAAGAGTTTTGCCAAAAACATTCAGAATCAAGTTTTTTGGCCTCTACAAGGTTTTTGCAAGTTAATACAAGGTTGGTTAACCTTTTTTCCTTCTCCCAGATATTGTTTATCAGAGAGGTCATCCATGATTACAAATTGACCAAAACCCTAGACTATGCAAAAACAAATTTTCATGTCTTTGAACTAGGGTTTATAAGAATAATTGGTTTTTATACAAAGAGGAGACTGAGTGACTATAAACCTGACCTCTACCACCAAGTCCAAGCTTTGAAAGCTATCATCACCTTCGCTTTCCTCTTTGCAAAAGTTTGACCTACACCACTTATTTTTCTCCAAATACCCTAAAGAAAACTCAAGGTTCCTTCTGTTGTTTGGACTAGCCATCATGTCAGAGAGAGATAGTCACACCAGTGGTGATGAGAGTCATACTCTCACCAAGCCAAAACATCATGGAGGAAAAGCTAAAAGGTTTGAGCCCCTAGACACCACTCCAATTACTTCCTCTCCTATGATCCTTTCATGCTTCTAGGATGTAGGATGCTACCATTTTTGTGAGAAGGTCAAGCAAGTCGAATACCATCCAGACTTAACCAGGTTGTTAGCTTGTAGCCTACAAAACCACCAATTTGATCTAGTAGGGGTCCAATTTGAGCTTTCATTTGAAATCATTTCCAAGGCAACTGATATACCAGATGTTGGTGAGCTTTGGTTCAAAGAAAATAAATTGGATTTGGGTTATTATGGGCCTTATTTGAAACCCACCTATCAGCAAAAATGCAAGGATATTTTTCCTTTTTCTTATTTTATAGAGAGGTATGCAACATTAATGAGGCAGATTATCGGTTTTTTCACATGTGAGGGAAGGTACTCCCAACTCTATTCATATCATATCAGATTGCTGATGCATTTTACCAAAGTCAAGATGATGAACCTACCTTATTACCTTTTCCGGAGTATTGGTAAAATGGCCTCTACTGTCAAGAGGAAAAACTATGACCACTAAATGCCTAGCCTCTTTCATCACTCCCTCATCAAGATGATTATCCTATACCAGCTAGAGAAACAAGGTATATCTTGGGAGACCTTCATCTCACATGATGTGTTTTCAGACCCCCAGGCCTTCATCCAGCAGAGCTTTCCTTCCACTTCACAACCATCTACCTCCACATAGCCATCATCTCCCCATGTGCCTTCTCCACAAAGAATTTCACCTATTACCTCCTCCCTTGATTTACCAAGTGAATGGGCTGACAGTAGCCCTAGTGAAGGGAAAATAGGAGGCAATGGTGAGGAAGAAGATGCGACAGATAATGATGAACAAGGAGAGGACAATGAAGAAGAAGTTGATGAAGAAGAAGAAGAGGATGAAAGTGAATAAAATGATGAAGTAAGAAGCCATGATCATGAGGAAAGCATTGACAAGCAAGGTGATGAAGAGGAAGAAGAAAATGAGGAAGAGGAAAGTGGCCAAGAAGAAAGCAGCAATGGCCAAGGGCAGCAAGATGATGAAGAAGAAAAAAAAGATGAAACCTGTGATGGTAGTCACAAAGATGAAAAAAGTGAACATGATGATGAAGAGGAAGATAACAATGATGAGGAAGAAGAAAACAGTGAAGAAGGAGAATAGCCAAATGAGGAAGACAATTATCTAAGTGCCCAAGGCAGTCCAAGAAAGAGTCATGACGGTCATGACAGCTGTCATGACTGTCTTGAAAAATATCAGTGCATAGAAGACATAGAAAAATTAGAGCATAGTGAAGGAAAAATTGATGTCAACATTTCCTTTGAGACTCCCATGATTTCCCCTCTCTCCTACACTTATCATAGAGGGAAAAGGAGCATGTTTGCTGCCTCTAAAAGAAAAAGGGCCACCTCCTCACAAAATACCAAAGCATTGGACAAAGGCAAAGAAAAAATGAAGAGTGTTGAGCCAAAGGCACCAGTCAGGAGGAGAAAAAGGATTAAAAAGGTTGCTTAAGGCCCTCTCTTTGTTGATCTAGACAGTGATGCTGAGGACCAAGGGATAAACACAAAATTGCTCCTCCTAGAAAAAGATGCGCAGCTTCAAGAATGGGAAAATTATTTTGAAAGGGAACAAAGGATCATCTACTATTATAAACAGGAGCACAAACATTTCAAAGAGGTGAAGAGGGGCTTTCCTTGCAGAAGAAAATGGTCAAACACTATGCAAGGAAGAGCATAATTTCCAATGCTAAATTGAGGTAAGCCCTCCTATAGCTAGAAGAGATAAAAAGGCCCATAATTCATGACAGCCTTGAGATCTTGGCTGATACTTCTCAGAAGGTGTCTAAAACCCCTTGAGGGGTCTATCCACCAATTTTGAAGAAAATCCGGAAACTCTTTTTTTTTTTCCAAATTTTGGCCCCTACGAGCGCAACACCCTAGGCGCTACGCTCTTTTTTGTGGCATCCTAAGCTGCTAAAGTTTAAATTTTTGGGTTTTTTCTGTCTCTAGCAGTCGACCCAAAAACGTTCAGATCATTTGGAGCATTTTTTCCGCCTCAAAAGGTCAAAAAACACCTCAAAATGACCTTTCTGCCTCCTTTTCAGGCTTGGCGCTGTGCATTGAGCAGTCATGGGAGATTAGACTTTTGAGCTAGTAACTAGAATCCATTCAGCACAAATCAAGTATTTCTGGAAATAAGACTCTTCAATCTTTCCAACGAGCCATCACGGGCCCAAATCCGATGTCGGTAAGGGGTCCAAAACTCAGCTGCAACAGACCCCAATTTTTGCTGATTTGGAGCTACGCACAAAGACAACTTTTTGCCAAAAAGTCAACAAAAGACAATAATTAATGGAAAATTGGTTTTTTAATATTTTATTGAACAAAAAACTCCTGTTTTTTTGGGGAGTTATGTTTTCGTGTGTTTCATTTATTTTATTATCTCTTATGTGTCTTGGGGCTTGCATGGTCAATAAGCACATTTATGACATTTATGGCTCAATTAGGGTTTCTCGAAGCCTCTTAGGGTTTCCACCTCCTCATTTGATCCATAAATAGAGCATGAGGCTCTTGTATATTTTGTTGGATTTTGATGACTTATGGTGAAGTAATACATAATCCCTTGAAGCCTTTGATGATAAATTGATGTCTTGGAGCTTATGCATGATCTGATTCACTTGTTGATGGAGAAGGAATGTTTGCAGGATCCATAGGCTTGGTTGATGGTGAAGTTTTCTCTTGTTAATGTTTTCTAAGTTTCTCATATGTTTTCCATCCATCTATGCTGCAGTAGGACAAAAAATTTAGACTAAGATATGCCTGTTGATGGCACCTTAGATCTGTTTGTTTCCTTCACTGCCTAAATGTTTTCTTCTGCTTAAGATATGTTAGTGAATTCATCTCTTGCTCTCTAATAAGTTTTTGGCTTGTATATTTTCTTGAATGATTTAGATCAGTTAGTATCAATTATGATTTTTGGCTAGCCCTGCATATTGTTACCTCTGAAGTACTTGGTTCTTGAAATCATCTTTTGAAGCAGCTTTGCCTATAGTTTGTGAAAGAAGTTTGTCTTAACCATGCTCTTTTCCTTACTTAGCTAAAATTTTCTCAAGGAACTCTCATATTTGTCACTGTGGATGCTGGGGTTTGTCTCTTCTTCTATGGTTATAGTTACTTGTGCAACTTAAATGTTTTTCCTGCTCTTGATGATAAAACCCATGAAAGATTAAATGAGTTTTTTCCTTTCTATGTTTTATTTGAATGTTGTCTTGGTTGATTATCTACTTTCAGTCTGAAATCAAATGGATTAGGTGTTGCTTAATCCTTTGACTCTCTCGCTATGCTTATAAATCTTCTAACTCCCTCAGTTTACAAGTATATAAAGGATTCTGTTTCTGCCCTTTATTAGCTTTTTGTTCTCAAGTTTAATTTCCATCTCATGATCCTTCACATCCTTAAAGATCCACCAACCAAGTTAAATTGCCCTAAAATTGCTCTTGAAACCAATGATGAACTCATTCATGACCTTGTCTGACTCCATTGCACAATGAATTAACAATCTTCCTTGTTTTCTATCTAAACCCATATGAGCATCATACCCAACCAAAAACAATCAAAATACCCTACACTTAACATCTAGCCTAAAATGAACCCCAATTAGCAAACAAGTTCACATCTTTGCACTTACTAGAGAGATCCCTCTCCGAATCCAGGAAGGCTAGGTCCTAGGATTCCAAGTCTTGGTTTGATGTTACCCTGTGCCTTTGTATCTCGATCAATCTAGCAAATTACAAGGAGCTAACATATCTAAAACAATTAAATTGAAACATGACAAGTCAAGATTAAGCAGTTCAACTCATCATGGATTATGGAATTTATTGACACTCTGCCATAATCAATTACAAAAATTAAAAAGTAGTGGCATTTAGACTTGCACACTTTAATGTTTTATTCATCTTTTTTCTCTTTTTAGGGTATATAATTTTTTCTAAGTCCTTTGATATTTCTTTTATGACTTTTACCCTCTTTTTGATTTTCTATTTTTTTTATTTTGATTTTAATTTTACAAAATATGGGAAAACAACTTGCAGAAGGAAAAGTGTGTACATATTTACAAGACTATCAAAAGTCAATTCCAAATTATGAATCCTATATCTATAGGACCCTAATAGCGGCTTCACATGGGGATGGCATTTCCTGGTGAAATGTCAAGAACTCTAAGATCAATAGCCTTGAGTTTTTAACCTTGATGATCCTGTAACTGTCTTATGATTTCTGAAATAACTCATACTTATGATGTTTTACTCTTCAAAGCTTAGGGCCTTCACTCCGTGCTTAAAATTTTGAAAATAAAACATCCAATCCAATCTACTCACTTGCAATGAATATTTACAATGATCTAAAAAAGGAATCAATATGGAACTAGCTATTAGTTAACTGAGAAGAATAGTAGTGTTTAAGCATCCTACCATTTGGTGGTCCTTCTGGAATGTCTGTTCGATCCAAATTTCAGATAAAAAATGCATTACTACCTCTGTACCCATAAATTTCATCAGGTCCCTTCCATAAAAAATCAAATTTTCCATGTTTTCCCTTTTCCTCTCTCCTGGAATCCCACTTTAACACTTTATCTCCTATGTAAAAATCATCCTCCTTACTCCTTTTATCAAAAATATTTTTGATCTTATCATGAATTACTTGAGATTTTTCATATACTTGCCCCCTTGTCTGCTGTAAATGAATGGTTTGATTTATTCTTCGTTGAATGTCATTAATCTCAACTTGTGATTCCTAAATAATCTTCATTTCTGGAACTCCCAATGATGAAGGAAAAAATGCATCTATCCCATAAACTATCTGGTAAGGTGAAGTACCAATTTACTTCTTGGTGGTAAATCTATCTGCGCATAGGGCATAGACCAACTTTTTGTTCCAAGTATTTTTATTTTCTTGAAGTAATTTTTTGATGATGTTTACCAGGATTTTATTAGAGGATTCTGCTAAGCCATTACCTTGAGGGTAATAAGTAGTGGAGTGGCCTAGGTTAATGTGATACTTGTGGCAAAAGGAAATCATTTTCTTGGATTTAAATGCAGCTGCATTATCAATAATAATTCTGTGTGGGCATCCAAATCTATATAAAATTTTGTTTTCGATAAAAGATATTATGACTGAGTCTGTGGCTTGCCTAGTAGGAATGGATTCTATCCACTTGCTAAAATAATCTATGGCAGTCAAAATCCATTTATGTTGTCCGGAATATGGGGGATGAATTTCTCCAATGAAGTCTAAACCCCATTGTTGAAAAGGCATCTTAGTAGAAATAGGTTTAAGGGGCAAGGGTAACAATTTATTTGTCCCTTAGAATAATTTATGTCTCTCTTAGACCATTCCAGAGAACGAGCTAGGGTTTGGCCTACCTCTGCAATGGAGATACTGTAATCGCTAACGGAGGGTCGTTGAGCACCGCATGCACCTGGCCAAGTGACGCTACGACATTCTACGCACAGGCATGGCATCTGCACCCGAGGGGGGGGGGGGGGGGGCAGTCAGCCTCCCCCTACAAACGAGGAACAAAACAGCATAGCCTATGAACAAAGCAAAACAATCGCTAATAAGGAACAGGAGAATGACGTACCACAGGCGCAAGCCTTAGCGAAAAATTCAGAAACACCTGGTGCAACTTCTGCCACATGCAAACCCATTGTAGCAAAAATACCTAAGATTGATTTGCCAAGTCATCGCATAAATTCTTAGATCTAGTACATGAAATATCATGCACTCATTGGGAAATTCATTGGCTTCTGGCCAATTGAGAAAGTGCTACAGGGGTGGATTGCCTCCAAATGGAAGCCCAAAGGACATGTCACTCTACAGCTTGGGCCAAAAGGCTTCTTCAACGTTGTATTCAACTATATCGAGGATCGGAATAGAGTAATGGACGAGGGACCTTACTTCTTTAATTCCACCGGTTTATACCTCATATATTGGATAGAAAGATTCAACCAAGACAAAGAAAACTTTAACTGGGCTCCAGTCTGGATACGCCTGTACTCACTGCCGCTCGAATACTGGGATGAAGAATTGCTTACGACTATTGGCAAGGGACTGGGAGAGTTTATTGAGATAGTGAAAGAGATAAAGCTCAAAAGATATACCTCCTATGTGCGGATCTATGTGTACATGCACCTGGAAAAAGCTCTTCCAGATGCGATAAGTTTGTTTCATGAAGATTTTGAATGGATTCAGCCCTTAGACTATGAACATGTCCCTTTTAGATGTCGTAGGTGTCATGCCCATGGGCATTTGTTCAGAGACTTCCCTCTCAACATTCGCCCAAGAATAAAGAGGCAGAAGACAAGCCTGAAGCGGACGGTTTCACCAAAGCTCCTCATCGCAGAAAGCACAATAGGAAACCCCCATCAACAGGCAAAAAATCCAGTCCACTCGCTAATCCCCCCTCCACCAGCAACAACTTTTCCCTCCTGACTCAGCTTGACCTCATGATCAACATCCCTTCAACCCCCTCTGACCCTAATATTAAGCCCTCTACCTCCTCCGGCTTTCTAAATCCCTCTGATCCTAAACCAAGCCCGACAGAGGTGCAAAATGTGGAGACCTCGGATCCCAAGCCAACCCTAGAAATAGAGCTTGTCACTCGGAAGCCCAATAGCATGGATATTAATGGTCTTCTGCTTAACCCTAATCTCCCCGGTAAGGAAAACCTGGAAATTAGTCAGCAGAGTCACATGGATGAGGACTTTGAGTGCCTCGAACTGGGTGAGCTTGATCTTTTAGGATTAGAGGATGCCTGCAGATGAAAGGAATTTGACAAAATAAATCCTCAACAGATCGAGACCCTAGAAGTCATCCTTACCAAATTTCAACAACAAAAGAAGCTGGGTATTCAGCTGGGTAGTCACTAGGACGACCTAAATATTATAAAGGAGTCCAAGAAAAGAGGTAGAAAACTGGATTGGTAACGCACCATCACCTTAGGGGAGATGCTGGTGGAGTCAGGACGATACCCCAAGTTGACCTGGTTATTTAAACTGATTTCAAATTGTTCCCCATGAAGCTCATCTCATGGAACGTAAGAGGGCTAAAAAGCCTTGGGAAATACAGAATGATTAAAAACATGATTCAGAAAGAAATACCACAAATCATCTTTCTTCAAGAAACCAAATCTAATATCACAACTTTGGGCACTATTTTATACAAGGCATGGCCCAGCTACCATTCAGTAGCAGTTGATGCCTCTGGCTCCTCAGGAGGCTTAGCTATAGCTTGGGACACTCACTCTATTATGCTAGCAAACTTCCATGCTACGCATAATCTCATACAGGCCACCTTCCATCCCATAGGTACCAATATGCATGGGCACCTTTCAAATGTCTATTTTCTTCAAGATCAGGTCAGCAAGATAGCGCTCTTAAACACAATGGAGGCCCTTAACTCCAATAGAACTCACCCCTTATGGATAATAGGATGGGACTTCAACATGATTACCAAGCTTGAAGAAAAAATAGGAGGATGACAAAGACTAGAACCTGAATGTTCCCACTTCAGAGATTTCATCAACAAAAGCTGGCTTATCGACCTGCCTTTTTCAAATGGAATGTACACTTGGAACAACAAAAGAACTGGAAGTCAGCAAATAGCTTCCAAGCTAGATCGATTTCTTATTTCGGACAATGCCATACATTTGGGGGGGACATTTTCGCCTCCATCCTACCTCTGGCGGGTTCGGACCATTGGCCTATTTCTCTTCAATGGCAGAGCCCTTGTATCCAACTGAGATGGCCCTTCAAATTTGAAGCTTTTTGGCTTGACCATCCCACCTTCAAAACCTTGGTCTACTCTGCTTGGAAGAGCTTTATCCCGCCCAAGGGCTCAAAAATGTACCAGTTTTAGCAAAAGCTAAGACACCTCAAATCTCAAATCAAAGCTTGGAACTACTCTATTTTCAGGAACATCTTTCAGGAGGAAAAGGCCCTCGAGCACAGAATGGTGGAGATTCAACAGGAAATTATCAACAAAGGAAGAACATAACTTCTTGCAGCCAAGGAATAGGACCTCAAAAAGTAGTTGGATGAAAGACATAAACAAGAAGAAATTCTCTGGTGGCAAAAATACAGAATTCGTTGGTTAAAGGAAGGAGAAAGAAACACAAAGTTCTTTCACCAGTCCACCATTCAGAGAAGAATACACAACCACATTGCCCACATCACAAATTAGCAAGAAGAGTGGTTGGAAAAGCATGAATATATTGAGCATGTTTTACTGGAACACTTCAAAAGAATACAACAAGAGCATCTAATCAATAGACAACCAACCATCGACAAAATAACTTAGCTCATTCCCAAACTGATAACGGAGGAGCACAATCAAATTTTGCTACGACCTATCACCCTGCTAGAGGTAGACAATACAATGGTACAATCCAAGGATGGAAAGGCCCCAGTTCCAGATGGCTTTACCTCAAACTTCTTTCATCATTTTTGGGATCTCGTTAAGCTATAAGTCTAGCAATTAGTGGAGGAATCAAGATCAATGCATTGGCTACTCCCTTCCCTTAATGCTACTTTCATTGCTCTCGTACCAAAAGAATATCAACCAATCACGCCAAAAAAATTCTGATCTCAAAGGTCATTGCTAATCTACCTAAGCCTCTTCTTCCACTTCTCATCTCGCCCGAACAAGCTGGTTATGTGGAAGGTCGGCAAATCCTGGATGGGATAATGTTAATGCACGAGGTCATTTACTCATTAAAGATCAGCAAAAAGGCAGGTATGCTTCTTAAAATTGACCTGTCCAAGGCCTTTGAAAAAATAAGTTGGAATTACATTCAGCAGACTTTGGGCACTTTTGGTTTTAATCAAATGTGGATAAGATGGGTTATGAACCTTATCTCCTTCACCTTTTACTCCATTCTGGTTAATGGGGTCCCATCTCATCCTTTCTCTCCCTTGAAAGGTATCAGACAAGGATATCCTCTATCCCCTTTCCTTTTTGTTCTCATGGCTGAAGGTCTTGGAAGGCTAATTCAAAATTCTCTTCAAACCCAACAATTGAGGGGTATCTCCCTCCACGATTCCCCAGCTACCACCCATCAACAATTCGTGGATGATAACATTCTATTTGGCCATCCTTTTGTACAAGAAGCCTGCTTGTTTATATCCATCCTGAACCTCTTTTCTGAAGCCTCTAGCACCTCCATCAATGCAACCAAATCTCAGATCTACTTCTTCAACACCCCTTCCCAAACCCAAGCTAACATTGCTCATATCCTAGGCTTATCTATAGCTACTCTTCCGGCAGAGTACCTAGGATCCCCCCTCATCGACTCAGCCATCAAGTACTCCTCTTGGAACCTTCTCCTTGAGAAATTGGAAGACCGTCTTTCCTCCTGGACCTTTAGAGCCCTCAACATGGCAAGTAGATTAACTCTCATTAAAGCAGTGCTCCAATACATGCCTCTTTATCTCTTCTCGGTTCTGGCTACACCGAAATGGGTTCTCAAATAGATAAAGATCCTACAGTGCAAGTTCCTTTGGGGCTCTTCTGGTCAAAATCGAAAATGGGCTCTGGTCAATTGGAACACAGTCTGCACCCCAAAATAAGCCAGGGGACTTGGACTCAGAGACCTGACTCATAGCAATGAAGTTATGGGAGCTCTAATATGGTGGAAATGGATATCGAATTCACACATGCCTTGGGCCATATTATGGATTGAAAAATATGCAAATAACATACCTCCAGAAGAACTGATCAGACTCTCCCCTGAGGAAATAGGTTCGTTAATTTGGAATGCGGCCAAACAACACATCGCGCTGATACAACAACACAGTTTCTGGGAAGTCTACAATGGTGATACAACCAGATTTTGGGTGGACTCTTGGCAACAAAAACCCAAGATAGTAGACTCTCTCAATCAACTCAACATAGGAGATCCACCCACTTACATGGAAGACAAGGTAAATCAACCTTGGCTCCCCACGAGCAGCAACGAGTTCAGGCAATGGAAGCACTCCGCCCAAATTTCTCTCCAAGCACACGAAGACAGCTGGGAAGCTCTCAGCTTAGTGTTACAACAAAGGAAGATCAGATGCTAGGAGAACTCATACATTCTTAGGTGGGGTTATACGACAAAAGGAATGTTCTCCACAAAGGAAGCCTACACTCTGATGCACCCGGTGACTCTCCCTCCTGATCCTCTCTGGCAGCTTATCTAGTCTCCAGGCATCTGGCCTAAAGTTTCCACTTTCCTTTGGCTCCTCAGTCACAAAAGAATTCTCACTTGGGACAACCTGATTAAAAGGGGATTCTCTGGTCCCTCTCGATGTCCTAATTGTAATCAAAGAAATGAAACAATTCAGCACCTCATTGTCTCCTGTACTTTCGCAAATACTCTCTGGGAGAAAATAAGCTTTCACTTCCAATGGAGCAAACCAACTGGGGATATAACCAATATCATTCGCAACTGGCCTAAGCACTCTTACAGCAGTTCTCTTCTCAACACTCTTTGGCAACTCATACCAGGCCTGCTCCTATGGTCAATTTGGAAGGAGAGAAACAAGAGAATCTTCAGAAGCCAAACCACAACATTGGAGACTATCTGGAGCATCTTCAGCAACAAACTTCAAGAATCTCTGGCTCTTCATGCCTGGAAGGAAGAAGACATCCCCAAAAATCCAAAGGAAATAGCCATTTGGGAGAACTGGCAACTTAAAATCATCCCTACTCCAACCAACAAAGCCAGGAACTCTCCAGAAATTCCTCATCGATGGTCTCCTCCACCAACAGGACTTGTCAAATCCAATTTCTATGGAGCTTCAAAAGGAAATCCTGGACAAGCAGGATTTGGGGGCATTTTTAGAGACACTAAGGGCGTTCCTCTAGCAATCTACTGCGGATAAATTCGATGGGACACCAATAACTCAGTCGAACTGGAAGGTACATGGAAAGGTTTACGTCTAGCCCAACACTATACTTTTTTTCCCATCACAATTGAAGGAGACTCACAGGTACTCATCAACATGGCAAACCAACTCCTTTGGGGCACCAATGCTTCTAAGGTGGCAAACAGCTAGCGATTGGTAGAAAGGCTCGAAATTATCAGTGGATGGTTAAAAAATAACAAAGCTGTCTTGTTCAATCACATAAATTGGGATGGCAACAAAGTGGCAGATTTCTTGGCCAATATTGGGGTGGATAGTGTTGACACTCTCAATCATGGCTCCCTTAACATTATCCACGAGAGTGCTATCTTACAGAATTGCACCACACTGGTGCACAAAGACATCACAGCTCCGGATGCGGATGTTAACTAGGGTGGATGGGACGTCCGTCCCATGGAGACTCCCGATGGCATTCGCGTGGGGTGGCCATATGGCCACCTAAAGCAACATTAATTACTCATTTATTATGGCTAGCCTGCTCTCCATTAATGGCTTCACCATGCTCCTCCGCCATTTTTCTCCACTTGCTTGGTCTTCAATGGATTTCATTCACTGTCATTCGACTCACTTTCACTCTACTTGTAGCTCTCCTGCCTTGCAGAGAAGCTTTTTTCCCCCTGCCTGTGGTGAGCCAAGCGCTCGAACACACAATGGGCGATGTTGTAAGCTTCTATGCTACCTCGAGACTCTGCCGGACTATCATTTTTCTCAGAGTGATTTTTGTTGTGCGAATTCTCGGCCCAGTGCTCAGTCTGTTGTGTCCTTCTTGTCACCTTTGCGTTTCTCTCGTCCTTCTCTCAGTTGGCCCTGTCAACCAAACTTCGTATCCATGCCTTAGCTCTATCGATGAATGATGTGCCGCTGTGGTAGTAGCATGGGCCATGCTACCCACTCCCAGCCATCCTCCAGCACTGACTCCTCCTCTGAGGACATCTCTTGGGGCCACCACCCGGAAACCAGAAGCCAAAGAGGCAGGGCCCGCCAGGCGGGGCATGCACATTTTTCTCAAGGCTCTCCGCCTCCCCATGCCATGTCTCCTCCGTACCCAGTCACCCATTCCATCATCTCCCCTGTCTCCATTCCGTCTGCTCACTTACCCCTCTGCCAATCGTCTCAAAGAGCAGAATTTCACTTTGAGTGTTCCTTGGACAAGCCCGTAATCACTGCCTATGTTACAGTCACCCTTAGGGAGGAAGCTGCTAGTCCCAACCCCTCCTTTGCCCCCGATTTTTAGTCCCCTCTGGAAAAATACGCAGCGAAGGACTCAAGGGCACTGTTGGAGATAACTCATGCTGACAAGAACAAGGAACAGATGCAGGAAGTCACTGACAAAGCTACCTATGCATCCACTGAAGGTGATGAATGTAGCAGCGACAAGTACAAGTGCTGCATCATGGAGGAACCTCCTTCTCCTGCTCATGAAAAGTGAACACAACAACCTATGGTGGACCTCGATACTGAAGCCCAGGTTTCTTGGGTTGATTTTTGTTTTTTTGTTAAACTCTCTTCTGCTGAAAGAGCTGAATGCAATTTTTACATGTCTATTTTTGTTAAACTATCTGAACACTATGTTGGTTTCCCCTGTGTGGGCGGCAAGACAAGTTCCTAAGGGACTGGTTTCCCCTTGGAGGGTAGTCTAGAATTACACATTTCACGACTATCAAGCCCAGCTTTCAGGCTTACACATATGAAGCTATGGCATTTTTTGTACTATTATGTTACATAAATAGAATTAGACTTATTCAAAAAAAAAAAACAATTTCTTTTCCCCTTCAAAAATATGACATTGGTGATAGGAGGTAACATATTTTTTGACATCAACAAACAATGTTGGCCAGTAGAAACCAGCTCTAAGAATTTTATCTGCTGTACTCTTCCTATATAAGTTGCCTCCATATTCACCTGCATGAAATTCCTCAAGAATCTTGTCAGCTTCTGATTTCAGTAAACAATTCAGTAAAATCCCACTTTTTTCTTTCCAATAAAGCATTTTATCTAGAATACAATATCTCATTACTTTAAGTTTGAAAAATCTAGCTTTAGTTCTAGTTAAAACAGGAGGAGCTTGTAAATGTGTGAGTACAAAGATTACATCAGAGTACCATGGTCAGTCTAGAAAGGCTTCACTGATCAATGGAGTCACCATCTCTTTTTGGTCATCAATTTGTGTAGTGAAATTTATATCTAAGGCATTACAGTTGGATTCATCCATTAATCTGGCTAACCCTTGTCATTTTATGATCTTAGTTAGTTTGATTTCGATATCATACTCAAGGATAGTGGCAATCCACTTTCCTCTTCTACCATCTGGTCCATCTTGTGTAGGAATATATTTGACTACAGAATTAGGAACATAGGCAATAGTGTGAGAGTAAAGAATGTAAACTCTAAAATATTTTATGGCTTTAACCAAGGCTAAAGCTTGTTTTTCCATTGTGTTGTATTTTAGAGTTGCATCTCTAAGTGTTTTACTGAAAAATGCTATAGGTTGTTCAAAACCTTGGTCATTTCTCTGCAAAAGAACTGCAGCTATGGTATGTTTAGAGGCAAATGAAAAGATAATAAAATATTTTTTGAAGTTTGGGCTAATTAAGACTGGTGTTTTGGTTAAAGCATGTTTTATAGATTCAAATGATTGTTTTGCTTCAACTGTCCATTTTAATACCGAATCTTTTTTCAGCATGTTATTAATTTCCTTTATGATTTCAGCTAGATTAGAAATAAATATTCTTAAAAAAATTATTTTGTTTAAAAATGCTTGTAACTCTTTGATGTTCCTAGGTGGGTGAATGTTTAGTATGGCTTCAATTCTTGCTAGATCTATCCTAATAACTTCCTTGGAAATTATGTGTCCTAATAATTTACCTTATTCAAGTCCAAAAAGACTCTTTCTGGGATTTAAGGAAATGCCATATTTCCTACATTTAATGAATACCTGTCTCAAGTGATCCAAATGTTCATTATCAGATTTAGAAAACACAGTAATATCATCTAAGTAAATAACAAAAATTTCATATATTTCTTTAGCAAAGGCTATGTCCATAGCCCTTTGAAAGGTAGCTCCTGCATTCATTAATCCAAAAGGCATTTTCACATACATGAAAGTGCCCCAAGGAGTAGTAAAGGCTGTCTTGGGTTGGTCTTCTTTCTGAACAAGTATCTGGTTATAGCCTGAGAAACCATCCAATAAAGAAATTCTTGAAGATCCAACTACTCTCTGCAAGATGCGATCCATCTTTGGCAAAGGGTAATTATCTTTCAAAGACACTTTATTGAAATTTTCTGAAATCTACACATAATCTTATTTCTCTAGTTTTCTTCCTAGTAGGTACTAAGTTAGAAACCCAATCAGAATATCTGATTGGTGCAATTATTTGTGAATCATACATTTATTTGACTTCTTTCTCTATTAAAGGTAACAAGACAGGATTAATCCTTCTTAATTTTTGTCTAAAAGGCTTTTTGTCATCTTTTACAGGAATCTTATGTTGAATTATATTTGTGTCATAAGCCTTTAAATCTTCATAACTCCATGAAAATACATCTTGATATTCTTTCAACAGATTAATGTATTTGACTTTTTCCTCTTGTGGTAAAGATTTAGACAACTTTATCATTTTAGGATATAATTCTATCCCTATATTGCACTCCTCAATATCAGATTTGACTGGTTCCATTTTAGGCTTTTTGGGCACATCATTGCAATCAAACAAGACTTCTAAAGGAGTTAAACCTTTAGGTAAAAGATTATATTTCAATTCTATCATGTCTATTTCTTCTTCAATTATTTCCTCTATGTCTACTTTTTCTAATTTATCTATATCTTATTGAGTAAATACAGCTGGCTTTTTATATTTATGTACATATACATTATTTATTTCACAATTAAAATCATCATCTACATTACATTCTGAATCTAAATTATCATCAGTGTCTATCTTACAGTTTTGGGATTCTTCCTTGCTGTTCAAAAAATTGAAAATCTGTTCATCTTCAGAGAAAATTTGCCAGTATTTAACATTTTCAGGAATAATGGGTCTGTATTTTGCATTAGCAGTATATCTATGTGTTGGTTGAAAAGGAAAATTACATGTGCTAGCAAAAGTTTCTAGGCAATGTGCTTGCAAATTTTGATTTATGGGAATAATAACAAACTTAAAACTCTAGTAAGTCATCAACCAAGTCAATTGCTGCATCTCTATATCTGGCTAATCTAGGATTATGAACAGAATATTCAGGGTTTATTTGCTTCATGAATAATTCTGAATCACCCATGATTAAAATTCTTTTACCTCCTAAGTTTATGATGATTTGGAGGCCTAAGATCAATGCTTCATACTCTGCCATGTTGTTGGTGCATTTAAAGTTGAGTCTAAAGGCATGTCCTTCCGAATGACTGGTTTCCATGTTGGTGATCCATACTCCAGCTCCCGCCCCTGTCTTGTTCACTAAGCCATCAAAATATAAGTGCCAAAGGGCTTCATGACCAATATTATAATTGTTTGGTTCATGTTTTCTATCAATCAATTCAGTTTGGATATCATCATTATCAGAGTTGCATAAAATGAAAGAGTCAAGGTTAGTTGGGGTTGAATAGATGGGATAATTTATGGAACTTTCTGCATTAATGACCATGTATTTCATTAATGATTCTCTATATAATTTTTTGGGTTGTCAAAATACTATGATAGTAGCAAAACTCATGTCTAGTTGTAGAGATCCCTGCAACTTACTCCCCATGAGTGAGAAAGAAGCATACCATACTTTAGTGGGATGTCAACTACTAAAATATCCATGATCATACTTTTACCTGGGTATTGAAATAAATCGACACACAAATATTTTATTAATCCAATAAACTTAACTTTAGAGGAATCAAATGAGAAAAAGTCTTTATATGGCCTAGTTATTTCTAGATTCATAGTTTCCATAATAGCTTTTAGCATTAAGTTGTGGGAAGCTCCTGAGTCTAACATTGCATTGTGTAATATCCGATCGTGAATAGTAAGACTAATGTAAAAAGGAGAGATTGCTCCATTAGCATGTGTACCATTTACATCGGGACCAAAAATTAATTCAGGCTGATCATCATTTAGATTAATCGAATCCTCACCATAATTCATGTTTAAAGTTTCATTGATTGTTGATTTATACAATTCATTCTTTACCAATTATGTTAAAGGAATTTGTATTTTTAACTTGGATATTTCAGCTTGAATGTTGAATGCTAGTTGAGATTTACTAATCTGCAGAAGTTCATCTTTTGTGATTGTTAACTAAGTGGGTTTTTCTTGAGGTTCAACAGTTTTACCTTTAGCTTGAGTTGTTCTTTTATCTTCTGTTTGAGTTTCTTGATTTTTGCTGTATTTGATTATTTTTTCATGAGGAGTTTGAGTGGTAGCAGAGAATTTGTCAGATCTAGAGTTTTCAGCAAAATATTTAGGATTTGATGATTTAGAGTCAGTTGGATTCTTCTTTGGATCAGGAACTGTTGTTTTTGCTGAATTAGTGGCCTTTGTATTATTATCCTTTTGGGAATATTTGGAGGATTGAGCCAGCTCATCAGTGATATCAACAATATTTGGACTAGACTGTTTTTTAGGACTGGGTGGGTTTGAATTTTGCTTGTTTTCTCTTGGAATAATTTGAAATTTTTTTGTTTTAGGAGCCTCTACATTCTTTTTTTTTTATTTTGTTGAGTTAAAGCATTGTTTTTTGTAGAAGGCTCATTTTTTTTCTTTCTCCTAAGGTTATATTGGCCGTGAATTTCATTGATTGCGAAGTAATAACCTTGCTTATAGTCAAAGGATTCACTAGATTCTACTTTGAGTTGTTGAAGCTCAAAGAGTTATTGATCCTCCTGAGTGAGGAAAATTGTATTGCTTTCATATATCCCCATCACTATGTTGATGTCTTCCTCATCCTCAACATTTTTTTGAGAAATTTCAACATTGTTCTCTTAAAAAGGGGGCCTAATATTTTGATCTAGGGAAGCTTCTTAACCTTTTCCAGGATTTTTGTTTTTCCTATAGTTGGGATTTCTGATTTGGGGTTGGTTATCCCATTGCAGTTTTTTCTCAATGTTGTCTAATCTATCAACTACTGTTTCTAAAGTTTTAGAAAAAAAATCAAATTTACCATGTAAGTTTGAATTCTCTTCTTTGATTGTGACTCTCCTTTAATTCCTAAGTCTGGGTTTTTTGGCTAGGATATTAATTTCTACACCAACAGCATCTAATTGCATTTGTTCTAATGTTTCAACATTTCTTTCTCTTAACTAGTATGCCATATCTAGATCAAATCCATCAGGAAATTTAAGAAGTACTGAATAGGGGGTAGGTTTAAGATAAACATGGATGCTATTATAAACACTATTATATATGGTGCAGTAATCCTAAACAGACTCATTAGGAGCTCTTTTTAAAGCATCAAACTCAGATAAAATTTGCAGGGGATTATTTTTCTTTTCCCATTTATTTATGAATGCTCTATGAAATGCAGCTAAATCTGCTATACTACGAGCACCTAAATTTATAAACGATGTTTTTACTTCTCCAGTTAAAATTTGAGCAAACAACCTCATTCGGACATCAGATTCATTTGTCTCATAAATTTCACAAAAATCAGTCATTCTGGTGACATGTTGTTGTGCAGTATATTGTGAATAATTATCAAATAATGGGATATCCTTTTGGTAATTTTGGGGCATATCATGGATATTTTGGGGTAAAACTAGAGGGGCATATCTTGCAGCCATGATTTGAAGTTTCCCTAAACTAGGAGGTATAACAGTGACTATAGGAGCAGTGCTGGATATAATAGCTGATGTGCTGAAAACTGTATTTTGAAGAACTTGGAAAATATGTTGGTATATATATTGAACTAGATGGAAAAAATGTAGTGCTTATAAAACTGGTGGATGCAATGGACTGAGTGAATGATGGAAATACTATCCTAGGCTGCAAAGGCAACTCAGGAATAAATGGTTCTCTGGAATAAATTTTAGTGGCTCGAGGATATGAAGAAAATATAATCCTAGGCTGCAAAGGCAACTCAGGACTAAAAGGTTCTATGGGTGAACTGATAGTGGAGTCTAAAAATGAAGTGACAACATACAGAGTTGAATCTGCTGCTGGAAATATTGTTGTGTGTAATTGATAAACTGGAGGCTTAAAGTGAGATAAAAATTGAGCCAATTTAACAGCTTCTTTGACATCTTTAATCCATGTAACATTAACCCTTTCTACTGCACTTTGAATTTCAGATTTGTCTGATTTTATTGATGCTGAAATAATTTTCTATTTCTCATTCACAAAAGAAGTAAAAACGGGATCTATGAAAGTTTCCTTTAAATCAGTTTCAGATTTATTTCTAAATAATAAATTTTAAAACTTGAAATCAGAATCAATATCAGATAAGCTCACTAATTCTTTGGGTAAAGAATTAGATTTTCTTAAGGGCACTTTAGCTTCTAAACTATCAATTTGTTTTTTTTTTTTTTTCCAATCTGTTATGGGTTATCTACTATAACTGCAGGCTTAGGATCCAGGTTAGACTTGGTATAGTAGGTTTTCCTAGAAGCCAGAATGTCTATTTATGAAATACCCACAACCTTTAAATTTAATCTTAAAGTAGAAAATATAGATTTAAAAATATTCCTTCAAGATTAAATTTAAAACTAGAGAGTGGTTAGTTCCCCAGTATGGTCGCCAGTATGTTATCACCCTAGTAATTTCTTAGGTCGTGGGATTTTGATTTATAGTTAAAGAAAACTAGGGGTAACCACAAACCTACTTTGGAAATTTAGGATCTAGCCTTCCTAAATATTAGAGAGGGCTCTCTCTTTTAGATTTAACTTTGTTTTGAATTGATATTTTAGGCTAGGTATAATTGGGCACTTGGTTTTTTGTTTGGAAAGTTTGGTGGGAAATAATATTACTTGGAGTCAAATTAAAGAGGGATCTACTAGTCCATTGGGCTATGGAGTCAAGATGTAGCAAGCAAAAATGGAAGGCAAAATGCTAATGTACTCAGGGAAAGGTAGATAACCCTAAGAGATTTGAATAGTTTGATTTGATGAAATGGCTTGCTTTCGGGATAAAGGGAAGTGAAGGATCCTTTGATCCGAAAAAAGAGGAAGGAGGCAGGGGTCAAACAAGACTGGGAGAAATTAAGAATTCGTAAGTCTGGAAATTAGCAGAAATCATTTAAATGATTAAGTAGTTAAGATAGGGAGATTTTACACTAATCCTGAAATAATATTCCTAATTAATCATTCATATTGAACAACATATATGAAAATGAATGAAACTTCAGAAGAGGAAACAATGGCAATAAGAAATAACTTTACTCATTAGCTTATCGCATGAATCCTGAGTTATGAAGTCCAATTGGCTATTGTCCAGACTGTTGCTATGAAATCAACACATGAGCCTCCAAAGTACCAGCAAAATTGTCTATAATAATCTCAGCAATTTTATTCCACACTAAAACACTTCATAAACTGAAGTATTTATACAAAATGTTTTTACAAAATATCCTAGAGAAATCTAGGAATAGCTCTAGGAAAATAAAATATCTTAACACACTAAGAGGGATAGCTGCTTAACAACTTAGCAAGTTGTCCTTTTATTTAAAAAAAATAGAACTAACATTATCTAATCAAAACAGTTTGTTGACTAGGTGTACATGCTTGCTGGCACATTTGGAAGATATATGTTTGCATATTGCTTGATTGATACTCTTTCACTTTATATCCTTTAACGCTGCTTTTCTTCCTCATTCTCTTTTACTCTGTTCATATATCACTTTATTGCTAGTAAAATGTAGAATATACCATAGTAAAAACTAGCTAATTATTTCTGCTCAGATACACTTTGACCCTATTACTTTGATCTGATACACTTTCAACTGCTATTTTTTCCGCTTGAAAACTGTAAAATGAAATTTTCACTGTGGTAAAAAACTATCCCATCATTTCTCTGTCTTGTTTGAATTTTCCTTTTACTCTTTTACTGCTATAAAGATTCATACCAGCAGTAAAAATCCAAAATCAAATAAACTTTTTTTTTATTCTTTTCTTCTTAACTTCACTGTTTTATCTGTACCTTTTTTGCTGTTCTGCTCCAATGTTGCTATAACAAATCTGTGAACTCCTGCCACTGCTGATCACTTGGTATTTTCATACTTTTCAACTTTCAATAACTTCCATCAACATCAGTGTAATTTGAGAATTTTGGTTTGATAATGGAAATATGTTTAATTTCATTCTGTAGAAAAAATAAGTTTTCAAAGTACTCCAAGACAACTTTACCAGTTGGAGAACCTTGTGGCAGA
This sequence comes from Pinus albicaulis, assembly GCA_034641835.2. Taxonomy (NCBI): domain Eukaryota; kingdom Viridiplantae; phylum Streptophyta; class Pinopsida; order Pinales; family Pinaceae; genus Pinus; species Pinus albicaulis. The sequence goes on along the minus strand of CM076581.1, from coordinate 1,422,827,774 downwards.
GGCTTATTTATTTGTTCTTTGGCATGGGCTCTGATCTTCTTGTCATAATTTTTTTGAACCATTAGCTTTTCAATAAAGCCATGAATGTCTGGGAGGCCTGCTTGTATCAATATTGTGTATTTTGCAAAAACCTTTGTTAATGACAAATTCATGCCTCACTTTATGGGGGCACTCCACCTAAGAGGCCACTTTATTTAGAGTTGATGAGAGGCATCATTCCATTTGGTTCACCACTCATGGATTCTAGAGGGGTGGAGAAACTAGAGGGATCCAACACAGTGCAGAGGGTTTGGGGTAAACTCAAGGAGGAGAGATATACTCTCTCATTTTCAGTATCACCCAACTTCATCAGCTTTACTGTGTTGATAGAGTTTGTTGCATGGTTGGAGGATAACATATTCATGATGGAGGATGGCTGCTCCAAATATTTGGATGAACAGAGGATTATTCCTTTGAGGAAGGACCCTTTCATGCATTGGAGTAGATGGAGGCCACTTATACTTACATTTCCCAGGATCGGGAGATTGTTTGGAGGTGATAGTCCCTCATGGGAGGCTCATTTTCAGAGGTCATTATTTCTATTTGAGCATGAGCAGCTGCATGATGGCATGGCAGAAACTTGGAGGATGACTTGGCATGAGGGGATGTCAAATTAGCAGGTAGCAGCGTGATGGAGCACCATATTGAAAAATACCAGCGTTGTCTATGTGGAGAACTGATCTAGGATGGAGGGCTTAGCTTGGGTTGAATATTCCCCAGGATCCTGATGCATGCATGATTCTTGATGACCAGGAGGGAGGTGACTGATACAAATTTTGTGATATGGTCATCTAACACTATGAAAAATTCTTCTTGGCTAGAGCTTCTAGTCTCAAGAAGAAATTATTGCATGCAGCATATGAGGACTTCCTAGCTATGCACTTGGATGCATACCTTTCCTTTCTAGAGGAGTTCACTTGGAAGGGCATTCATCATGGCATCCATCAGCATAGGGAGAGATGCATAGCCCTTTTGATTATTGTGGAGAGAACCTCACAGCCACTTCCCTACTCATTGGAGGTAGAGGGAAATTCTCAGTTGGACCATTTCAGCTCAAGAGCCTAAGTACAAATTGGTGAAGGTATAATCCCACATTTTGTATTGTACTTTCCTTCCTTGTTTGAGTAGCATGATGATTCAAGAGGAGTTGTTCCTTCTTGCATAATGTACAAGGATGTATTTGTAGACTTTTGTAGTAGATTAATGGACCATTCTTATGGTGGTTTGTGGAGGAAGCCACATGCTCCTTGGTGTGCACCATTGGCACCAATTTATATGTTCATGCTCCTATATTTTGAGATGTGTGTGGCAGCAAACAAGTGGCTGGAAAAGCACTTGTTATGTATATCTTTTATGCAGGCAAGAGGCTCACTGTGTTGGTCCCATGAGAGGAGCAGTGACCCACTCTCTAGTTGTCTTGTGACAGCTTGTTTTCATTGTGCTATGCTACATTGTATTGTTGATCCTTATTTATTCACAGGGAGAACTATTTGGAGAGTGAATTATATGTTGGGACAGGCCATTGGGAGCACCATTCTCCCCATTATACATGTTTTATATTGTAGGAGATACCATGGGAAAACCATGATTGCCATACTATTACTTTTCTCTTCTTGTGGGGCAAACCACTTGGAGAATTTGGAGAGGAATTTCATGGCTAAATATTTGATGGGGTAGCTTGGGCTACTCTTGGAGGCCATACCATTTGAGCCCAAGGACAGAGGCAGCCCCATATGTACTACAGAGGGAGAGAATAGCTTATTGGGATGAAGCAACAAAAATCTTCGTTCAGCCCCATTACATTGCACAAAACTAAAGGCAAGATTTCCATTTGGATGATAGCATGGGTGAAGGGATCATCAGTGGAATTATATTTTCCCATGCATGTCATCACTCCTACCTTGAGGAGGCCATATTTCAGCAGGGATATTTCCACCTACACCTTCTATATTTCTGTAAGGTGCACCATTCCGGTTTGCATACTTGGAGGAAGGCATTGGAGGACAAATTTATTGCAGCCTATCTTGAGCAGCGGTGGAGATTTTTGATGAGGAGGCCACAAGAGAAGAATGGGGAGAAATTTTTTTTCTCTCTATGTAGTTTCTTGAGGAAAAGTAACATGTGGGAGGGGAGGACTGTAATGTTCCCAATTTTAGCCTCCAGCTAAAATGGAACATTATAGTGGCATATTTTTATTTTGTTTAATAAAATGAGTAAGGAGACCCCTTAACCCCTTGGTGATAGAGAAATAATACTCCTTATGAGGAAGGAGGATAAATAAGTAGCTGAAATAAACACCTAATGGTGTGAACATGATGAGGATCACCTTGAGTTGGCCATCTTTCACCAAGTCAACAACGCTGCCTTAGAGGGATGGCTTGTTTGAGAAGAAAACATAGTTTTTGGAGGGAAAGCATTCAAAAGTGAATGGAAACCCTAATTATGGGACATATGGTGAGAGAGAGTTCATTTTATTTATAAGAGAGAATATAGCAGCTCATATGTTCATGTTTTTTATTCAGAAACTTCGTAGTGAGGCCAAGGACTTGCACATTCGGGCTATTTAGCAGGATTGCAGTTCTCTTGAGCACTGGGGGTGTTCCCGGGCAAGGATCCCCCACCTCTTCCTCATGGGAGGAGAGGATTTGAGCTAAATTTCCTCATTCTAGCATTTTTCCAAGATCACTCCTTCAGTTGCAGCATTATTTTTGTAGCAGGATGGTGCTGTGTTGCTCGGGTAGCAGAAGAGGAACTCATAGAGTCTTTACCTACTTTCCTTTTCAGTGGAGGAGTGATCTCTTCATTTGAGGAGTTGTAGAGAGGGAAATTGGACCATATTTCATATATGTGGCACCAGGCCACTCATTCACCATCTCCCACTGTGCAGTCACTTGGAGAAACTGCGTTATTCCATGAGGGCAGTGTTGAGGGAGATTCTTGTGCTCATCAGGAGGAGTGCTTTGGAGAAAAGGGGGTCAACCCCTTTTCCCTTGAGGGAATTATCAGATGAGGGCATCATCATTTCAGATCATCCATAGCCTCATATTCATTTGGTAACAGTTGCAGTGACAATTTGTTTGTCACTATTGTATTATATCCGGCATTACTAGCAATATCGCTGAGATTGGCTAGAAATCCCATATTGAGCCCATTTTCCTCTCTTGGGCCATTTTATTGGATATTTCAGCTACATTATCATTTTTTATGTATTCATCAACTTCATATCTCATAGGGATTGCGTAGCCACTGCCCTCCAGCATTTTGTGCAGCAGCAACAACTCATGTATTACACTACTTATTCATTGGAGGTTGGTTCTGAGAGCTTGAGGGCCTTGTTCCTCATGATATTTCTATACATTATTGCTTATATATTAATATAATGTTGGTTTTAGTATTTAACCACTCATGATACATTCATATTTGTAGATTTTCAGATTGATGTTTTGCATATTGCTGTAGCTCACTCTTTGAGCTGATTTGTGATGTACCTAGGGTGGGGAGATCTGTTTAACCCACCTAGATCTATTTATTTCAGCTCTCTTTCTGCATTTAGACTCCATATTATATTTATAATATGATTCCAGCACTATAGCACATTTTATTTGCGATTATTTCCTTATACAGCGTTCCCATGGGAGGAATTGCAGAAATTCCTTGGAGGGAATTATTAGCTTTTGAAAAGTTCTATTGCCAGAGTCTGCTAGTGGGCCAGGTAGCCTCTAGATCTCATCCTTCCTTATGAAGGTGACATATCCAGTAAATTCCCCTAATATTCAATCTCTGAAATAGTTCAATGTTGATTGTTAATACTCCTGGAGTTAGAATATTGGAATATCTTAATATATTCCCGATGGAGCAGAAAGTTCCAGATTTGGAACATTACATTATTTCAAGCCTTTTTCACCAGAATTCATGACCATTTTATGCTACAAGACACTTAAAAACCAGTCCAAAGCCTTATAAAGACCAGAAGAGCTTCAAAGAACCTTCGCTGCCTCAGAATCCTTCTGCAAACTAAAATCCTCATTTTCTCCAGGTATTCCTCAGTGTTTAGGCCCTTTTATTAATCTAAAGAGGGAGTAATTTAGTAATTGAATAATTTAGGAGCCTCTGCAGACTTGAAGAAAGCCCTCTTGCCTTCCAAATCCTACTCTGCAGACCCTAAGCATCTTTTTACAGAATTCTAAGGTCCTAAAACTGTTTTTGGTCATAAAGAGTACAATTTGATCAGTTTAAACCTTTGCAGACCATAGAAAAGCCCTTGTTTCATTTCTACAGACTGGAATTATCTTTCAGAGGTATTGCTAAAGGCCTAAATCAAAATTTTCAAGTCAAATGAATAATCAATTGAGTAAAATCAAATAAACAATGGCTTGCAAATGTATTGTAACTGTAAATCCTCTGCAACCTCCAGTTGTAGATGTGGAACATACTCCTTTAGTAGATAGAGACTTTAAAATTAATGACACAGAGACTAAGTTTAATCTTCTTGAGCTCCATTGCTGGAGCCATGACAAATCCATAGACCAAGCTAATGAAGTTTTCATTTGGGAGTCTAATTTGCCAAAGTATGTTGTCCCACAGACTTTCCAATGCCCAAAAGTAACTAGACAGTATCAATATTGTTGTTTCCATGATCAGAGAGCCATTATAACCCTTGGAAAATAAATTTTGTTTACTAACCAAATGCTGCAGATCCAACCTAGGCCAGATGAAAGCAATTTATCTATTAAAAACCTTACCCAGTTGTATCTGAATATGAAATTCCCCAAGGAATTCCAGATATTCCAAACTTTCATGCTTTCATATATAGAAATTCCCAAGACAAATCTTCCTTACCCATCTGCAATATTTTCTGAGAAAACCAGACACATCATCACAATGTGTCCTACATTTTGGGTTATTTTACTGATAAGTATGTTGATGCTTCAATCCTAGGTTTCCTATCTACTTTCACACTTTGTCAGCCTCCTGCTACCATTTTCAATTTTTCCCATTACCTTGCTGATAATATTCATAAACAATTGGTCAAAAGTCCTAAAGAAGGTGTCTTTAAGTATTCCTCAGTCTTATTCTAAATTTTTCTGTACTTTTAGTCTCAGAAATTTTCCATCAACCTTCAAAAGATTGATGTTGAAGGTAACCCACAATATGTTATATTTTGGACTCCACTAATCAGAAAATACTCTACACAGTTCACCTACACAGAATTCGTTGATTCTTTTGATTCATCCTATGGTTAATATGTTGAATAGAAGCACTCAACCAAGAATCAGTGAGAAAATTAAAAAGGTCCTGCAATTGTTTGAGCACAGTAGAATTGGAGATTGGTACCTATATCAAAACCATACATATATTAGGTATATGGATCAAATATTCTTCCATATAAGTTGCCCAAATACCTCCCAATGAGGTTATTTTCCCTTAAGTTTATCAAACAGTTCCTTATTTCTGATGGATTCAATTTCTTGGCAACCAAAAAGAAGACACAATTTAAGATTAAGAATTAGGTTGGCCCTTTTATTTGTAACAGTAGATATGCACGTCCACAGGAAGAAAATTATTTGCATCAGTTTAAGTTCAGTCATACCTTTCAATGGTGTTATGATCCTCTAGGAGTTATAAGAAAATTGAGAGTTAAATGTAAATTCACTCCTTATGTACATGAGAAGAAACCATATAATGAGAAATACTCCAATCATTCTGAATGGTTGGAGAAAACTTTGATAGAGGTAGAGAATCAAGGTGATACTAGTCAAATCTTGCAAACTCCAGCCCAAGAAGAGAGGAACTCAAAAATAATCAGAGAAAAAGGATCATACACTGCAAAGACTACCACTGAAACCAAATTTAAATTGATGTACAGGAAGAAGCCAAAATTAAATCTTGTAAATGAGGAAGTAGAAACAATTGAAGTAATTTATATTGATGTAGTAGTCAAATAATGCTCCTCCTGCATTTTCTAAAGAAACACACAAGCCTTCAACTTCAAACACTCAAAAGATTCAGAAACAATGCAACATTGAAGTCTCCTCATCTAGCGAACTAGAAGACAAAGAGATGGACGTTATGCAAAAGTATAAAGAGATAAAGATGAGAAATGAAGCCTTAAAGGCTGATACATACAAACAATACTGGAAGAAGTGACCCAATGATTAGATTAGGTTAATTTCTGCATTTGACTAAAAAACTAGGAAGTTTCATATGACCTTCCTACAACCAAAAGTAAAGAATCCCAAATCATCAGATGATTACAAAAATAAATCATATGAAGTTCAAGAAGAAGATCTTCATCCAATTCCCTAGATAGAATTTAAAAAAAAAGCTGGTGAAATGTTGTATTCAACAATGAAAAATAAAGCCACGAGTGTACAAAAGCTGCAAAACACACTTGGAAACATCATAGATCAGCTCAAATTAGAAAAGGCATCCTCACAGGCTAAGGATAACATAATCAAATCAATGGAAGATTTGATTATTGAAGTAGGATATGATCCTAATAATGTAAAAATTGCAGACAAACTAATAAAAAAGAAGAATGCAGACATTGTTGCATTAAAGAAGCAACTAAAAATGCCTCCTATTGAATATCCTCAGGAAAAGGAAGTATTACAGGATGAAAATCAGAAATACAAGATGATGAATCTCATTCTTCAGTTGACTTCCCAAATAAAAGAAATGGAAAATGAAATGGACAAGTTGGTCTTGGGAAAAATACTAAGAGGGGGGGGTGAATCAGTATTTAGAGCTGACTGAAAACTTTTTACTTTTTCTTTGAGCAGATTTCCATACGCGGTTTTTATGAACTAAACTAGCGTATGCACGTGGAAATATAGAAGGAAACTAGCGTATACTGATTTATCTTTCAGATTTAGAGAATCAGTCTTTTAAACAGATTTATCAGTTATGAATAAGGCTAGATAATCAGACGTTATGAGCAGTAAACAATAGTATAAAGCATCACACACATGAACACCAAGATTTAAGGTGGAAACCCAAATCGGGAGAAAACCACTGCTGATGTCGTCTCTGTCTTCAATCTTTATTATATAGGAAACCTTTTACAACATTGTAATGATGCAGAATTATACCAGTATGCAGGCTTCTACCTGTAGAAGGCTGCAACCTTCTCTCGTTTTCCAGCTACAACTATAAGGGAGCTCCAAACCCCTGATATCGTTTACCAGCCTCTCCTGGAAGGGAGCCTCAACCCCCTGATTTCAACACCAACTTCTACTGGATGAGAGCTTCTACTGCCATATTGAAGGCTTCAACCTTCAGACCCACTGCAGACCATGTTTCATCAATTTTCATACTGGATCAAACAACTTCAACACAACCCTTCACTTAACATCAACAAACATAATTTTCCCAATACTTCAAACAGAATAGTGAGACCACTATAACCAAAATATCAGAAATAACCCAGACTTCAGAATAGATATGCAGATACAAACTCAACCCTGAACATTCATTAATTCAAATAGCATACGCTACTTTTATTCACTGAAGCCATGTGTATACGCGCTTTCCTGCTCACCAACCTGCGTATGCCTCTATGCATATTATTTTGCATAACATGAAATGCATACACCACTTCTATTCACTGAAGCTGCGTGTATACGTGCTTTTCTTCGTATCAACCTGCGTATACTTCTGAGAATACTGATTTTCAGAATGTGATCAATCTCAGATTCAGATCTAAGGCTTTCAGTCAGACACCTTCTCAGCAATGCAGAACCTTTAGACAGTTAGTCAAATTTAACCATGTTTTCTCACTCATTGATTAGATTTGTTCATTATAAAATCAACAACATACTCCATATTCAATCAACCCAGAACTTCAAGTAGATTTCATTGACCGACAACAGAGAGAAAACAAAAATCACAAAAGTAATATCTGTAAATAAGCTTCAAAAGCCCTAACTTCCATACGCGCTTTTAATGAAGAGAACCCGCATATATACGCGCTTTTACCAAGACAAACTAGCGTATAGATCTGTAAAAGATAAATTTTGCAGAACAGACCAGATCTATAAACTTACCTAGATTTCTTCAATTTCTTCATCAGACTTGCACTAGGTCTTCATCATTTCTTTTGCAGATCATCCTAGAGATTCATCATTTCTAGATCTAGAGATCTTGAACCTTCACCATATCCATAGGTGCATCATAGATTCAGATCTATCAATTAAGAACAGAGTTCAACCATGCAGATATTCCTTAGAGGAATTTATTCATCAACAACCCTTACACATGCACACCTTGCACTATGATCCTCTTCTCCTTATATAGTTTTAGCCTTTACCAATACCATGAGCCAAAACCACACAACTTCCGATGGTATTCTTAGATGGAATCAAATAAACCATACAACGCTCAATACTGTGTTCCAAAACCATGGTAATGCCCCTTGGTATTATAATTTTGGAGCACAAAAAGGCATACGCGACTTGGGACGTACTTATCCGTTTGCATACACGACTTGGCCTTTAAAAACTCGCGTATATATTGTGACATATTATATTTATCATTTCTCCAGCATTTACTGGAATTCTTTTCTCTGTCACATCTAAACTGAAATATAGATACATCATTCTTACATCTGTAATACATAGGTTGCTATCCAAAGACAACTCAGCAAGTCAGTTTCCATCAAGGACAACTTCATCAAGTAGGTTGCCATCAAGAACAACTCATTGCATCATATTGCCAACAATATCCCCCTTTGGACTTGATGGCAACCATGACCAGAAATACATTCAGCAACAACATTCTCTCCCTTTGACATCAAGGGCAAAGGGTAAATCAAGATCCTTTGTACCGACAATACCATGCTCCCCCTGAGATCATGCTGCATCTTCAAACATAATTTTTCAATGAAGTACATGACTCTATGACCTTTCCTATCACCAAGGACTCATACTTACATCAATGATACAACCAAGTGGATTTACATATGAGACTCAAGTACCCAACCAAGTGGGTTGACAAATTTGAACAAGTCCTTACATGACTGAACATTACAATTTTACATCATAGGTCTCAACATGACCCTTTTTTTTTCATTAAATTACAGAAATGACTTATACAATCAAGATCAAATATTCTCAAGCATGAGATCAGACTACAACAAATAAATAGAATGCCAACAATGCATCCTTTCCACATGACCAATGCTCCCCCTTAGCTTGTGCATCCTGAACAAAAAATCATCAAGGCATCTTCATCAAAAGAATTAGAGAATGAAACAGAAGTATGAGAGCTGGAAAATCACCAGAGATACCCAACAGCACCACAGTAGTGCTAAAGAATGCTGACCCAAATTTTTTTTTTCAGCAAACACCCATACTCGGTTTTCTGTGTATAAACTCGCATATATACATGACTGTCCTTCAGGAAATCCGCATATCCAATTTAATCTTCTGAATTTAAGCAGATATGATCTTCTAAGAGACAGAGACAACTCCCAGCTTCTATCTGAGATATTCAAATGCTTCCCTGGGTAAAGGTATGGTAAATATATCAACAACTTGTTCTTTGGAGGGAACATACTCCAACTTCACCTTTTGTTCAAGCACTTGTTCACGTAAGAAGTGATACTTGATGGGAATGTGCTTGGTCTTGGAATGCATAATAGGATTCTTTGAGATACTGATGGCACTTGTATTTTCACACATAATGGAGATAGGAGGTGAACATTTGATTTGAATGTCTTGTAAGGTTTGCATCATCCAAAGAAGTTGAGTGCAACATGATACGACAGCCACATATTCTGCTTCTTTTGTAGATAAGGCAATAGAGCTTTGCTTCTTGCTGAACCAAGATACTAACTGGGGCCCCATATAGAATGCACCACCACTACTGCTTTTATGATCATCAACATTTCCAGCCCAATCTGCATTAGTGTAAGAATGAAGAGTGAGATCAACATTCTTTGGATACCATAGTCCAAAGTCTTGAGTTCCTTGTAGATATTTGAATATTCTTTTGACAGCCTGAAGGTGAGACTCTTTTGGATTAGCTTGGAATCGTCCAACAATCCCAACTGCATTCATAATGTCTGGTCTAGTCCCAGTGAGATAAAGTAGAATTCCTATCATATATCTGTATTCTGGTTGATTCACCACAGGATAATCATCATGAGAACTGAGATTACATCCGGTTATCATTGGTTTGCTTACAAGTTTGAACTCTTCCATGCCATACTTATTCAAAATTTGCTTAAGATATTTTTCTTGTGATAAGGATATGCCATCTGTTGCTTGTTGCACTTGCAAGCCAAGAAAGAATGTTAGTTCCCAAAGTAAAGACATTTCAAATTCTTGCTGCATAAAAAAAGCAAATTTGTGACTCATAGATTCTTCATTACTTCCAAAAATGATATCATCAACATATACAACCACAATCAATAGTTTATCATTTTCAGTTTTTGTGTATAAGTTGCTATCAGCAGACCCTTTTTAAAATCCTTGTTGATGAAGATATTTGTCAAGATGATAATACCATGCCCTTGGAGCTTGTTTGAGACCATATAGAGCCTTTTTAAGTCTACAAACAAGTTTTTCATCATTTCCCAAAATGAATCCTTCTGGTTGTTCTATATAAACTTGTTCTTCTAGATCACCATTGAGAAAAGCAGATTTAACATCCATTTGATAAACTTTGATTCGTTGGAAGCTTGAAAAAGCAAGAAACATTCTTATGGCTTCAAGTCTAGCTACAGGAGCAAAAGTTTCTTCAAAGTCTATACCTTTTTGTTGAGCATACCCCTTGCAAACAAGTCTAGCTTTATTTCTTATAACATCCCCATTCTCATTTAACTTATTTTTGAATATCCATTTAGTTCCAATGACATTTTTGTCACGAGGTCTTGGTACTAATTCCCAAGTGTGATTCTTTTCAATTTGATCAAGCTCTTCATTCATGGCTTGAATCCAACATTCATCTTTGCTAGCTTGATTGACATTGTGTGGTTCAATAGTGGATAGAAATGCCATATAGCTAGAAGATCCCACAAGAGTCCTTCTTGTTTGTACACCTGATCCCTTTTCTCCCAAAATTTGAGATTCTGGATGATTCTTTTGAGCATATCTGGATGGAGCTTTTTCAGATAAATCATCTTCGGGTTCTTCATTGGGTTCACTATCTATATCATTTCTATTTGATGTAGAAGGATATATGTCATCATCGTCTTCATCTATTGTTTGTTTTTCTTCTTTTGGAGCTGCAGGAGACTCAACAATAACAACATCAATACATTCAACAATCTTCTGAAGTCTTTTATTGTAACATTTATATGCTCTACTCCTAGAGGAGTAACCAAGAAGTATTCCTTCATCTGCTCCGGGTTCAAACTTGCCAAGTTTTTCATCATTATTTTTGATAAAGCATTTGCTTCCAAAAACTCTAAAATGCTTCACAGTGGGAGGATTACCATACCAAAGTTCATATGGAGTTTTATCACTATTTACACGAACATGTGCCTTGTTAAGAATATTTATCGCTGTATGTGTTGCTTCTCCCCAAAATGTGTCAGGTGTTCCGGAATCATCAAGCATAGCTCTAGCCATTTGTTGAACTATTCTATTCATTCTTTCTACTACGTGATTTTGTTGTGGAGTGCCAGCTACAGGAAACTGTCTTTTTATGCCATGTTGTTCACAAAATTCAAGGAATTCATCTGATGTATATTCTCCTCCTCGATCAGATCTAAGAAATTTTATTTTTAGATCTAATTCATTTTCAACCAGTGCTTTGAAGATCTGAAATTTCTCAAATGCTTCATCTTTTTGTTTAATCAACCCAATCCAACACATTCTAGAGAAATCATCAATAAATAAGATATAGTATTGTTCACCACGTGGTGTCTTTTTCCTCACAGGTCCACATATGTCAGTATGAATGAGTTCAAGAGGCTTACTTGATGATCCTTCCTTGGCATTAAATTGCACTCTGGTTTGCTTACCGAATTGGCAAGATTTGCATATGATACTTTCAGGTAGAGTAATATTGGGAAGATCACAAACAACTTTAAGTCTGCTTGATTTGTTGATTTGAGAGAAGCTCAGATGCCCTAACCTTCTATGCCATAGCCAGTTTTCTGAAGATTTACTCAAGTAACATTGTTCTTTGTAGTTCTTCAATACATACAGGTTGCTTGGAGTTCTTTTTCCTTTTACAATTGTTTCACCTGTATCAAGATCACGTACCACACATTCTTTTGAACTAAAGACAACTTCAGTTCCTTGATCACACATTTGACTTACACTTAACATGTTATGCCTTAATCCATCCACATACATGGCATTATTAGCTTTCACCTTTTCTTTTAGAAAAATAGACCCTTTTCTCTTAATGACAGCAAGAGTATCATTTCCAAATGTAACATTCTTTTCCTTTTCTAGAGCACTATATGCAAGAAGTTTGTTTTTGTCACCTGTAATATGTTTTGAGCATCCAATATCAATGTAGCATTGATTTTCTTCACCTTATGCAAATAAAGCTATGCCACAATTTTCAACTTGTAATTCCTTCTTTTTCCACACTTTGGAGCTTGAAGGAAACTGCTCTTTTGGCTGGACTTTTCTCCTGCATTCAGATTCTTCATGGCCAATGTTATTGCAATAAGCAAATTCAACTTCATTTTGAAGAGGGGAAAAGTTGTTATAGGTATTCTTCTTTGTTCCAATATCAATCCTTTTCTTTCTTGCTTCTCTTGTCATGATTTTTTTATATGCAACACATTGAACAACTTTATGACCAAAATTGTGACATGAGAAACATTGTCCATTGAAGAAGAAATTTCTACGATCATGAAATATTCTACTTGAATTTACCTGTTGATTGGTGTTTCTTTGAAAGGTATTCTTGTTAGTGTTCTTTGAATTGAGATGGTCATGCTTTACCTGTAAAGATTCTTTATTCCCTTGCTGAGTGGAAGAATGTTGTATACTAGCTGTAGCTGCTTTTAGATAATTTGGTGCTGAAGCCTGAGACGATTCTCCGATATATCCAAGACCTGTCTTTATAAGAGGAGACCGTTGTACCTTGATAATCTCATCTAAGGTTTCAGATCCTTTAGCAAATCTAAGATTCAAAGTCTTCACTTTCTCAATTTCTTTTCTTAGACTTACTATTTCACATTCTAATTTCTCATTGTGTTTCTCCTTTTCTTCAAGCTGATTTTTCAGAGTTTCTATGGATATTTTACTTTCTTCTATGCATATTTTACTTTCTTCTAAGCATTCTTTGAGTTGATTGAATTCATCAAGAAAATAATTGTCCTCTAAAGCATCCATAAAAGTATCTTTTTCTTCTCTGGATTCTTTTTCAAATGCCATGAGAAGTCTAAGATCTTGCTCACATTCTTCCTCACTATCAGATAACCCATCACTGTCTTCATGAGTATAGTAACTTTTTCTAGTGCTAAACCGATTCTTATTTCTTCTTGCTACTTCCTTCCCTTTTTCATGTGTTTCTTTATGAGGACACTTAGCAGCATAATGACCAACTCTTCCACAAGTAAAACATTTGAAAGGAAGCTTACCTCTGAACCGTCCTGTGCCAAGTTGGAGTTTCTTTACAAAATTTACCTCATCTTCTTCTGAGATGTACCCTGATCCTTCTGTCTCTTGTAATTCTTTTCCTTTTGTAGAAGCTCGAAAGACGAGTTCTTTGACTTCAGATGGTCCTCCTCTTCTCATTTCACATGCAGTTATTATGCCATGAAGTTGCACCACAGTAAGATTTTGAAGATCCTGCTTTTCTTCAAGAGCAGAAAATTTTGACTCAAATTTTTCCGTTAGTGATCTTAAAACTTTCTCAACCAAAGTAGATTCGGTTTTTGTTTCTCCCAGATTTCTCATACGATTTACAATATCATCAAGATGTAAAAATAAATTGGCAATGATCTCCTCATTATGCATTTTTAGATTCTCATATTGAATTCTGAGAGTTTGGAGTTTAGCACTTTTTACCTTTGCATCACCTTCATAACTTAGAATGATTTTGTCCCATATTGCCTTTTTTGTATCCAGCTACATGAATTTGACAAATTCTGATTCAGTTAGACTTCCAAATAGAGAATTGATCGCCTTTGCATTTGTTTCATAATTCTTTCTTTCCATCGGATCTGTTGGTGTTGCGGTTGGATATTGATATCCTCCTTCAAAAATATCCCATACATCTACTCCTAGAGACTGAAGATAGGATCTCATCCTTGTTTTCTAGAAGATTGAATTGTTTCTTTTGAAGAGAAGAGGCCTGATAGATGTTGTTCCATCTTGATTGCTCATCTTGGTTGATCTTCCTTCTAGCGGCTAAGATTTTTCAGAAGGACCTGCTCTGATCCCAATTGTTGGGAAAAATACTGAGAGGGGGGGGGGTGAATCAATATTTAGAGCTGACTGAAAACTTTTTTCTGTTTCTTTGAGTAGATTTCCATACGCGGTTTTTATGAACTGAACTAGCATATGCACGCAGAAATATAGAAGGAAACTAGCGTATACTGATTTATCTTTCAGATTTAGAGAATCAATATTTTAAACAGATTTATCAGTTATGAATAAGGCTAGATAATCAGAATTTATGAGAAGTAAACAACAGTATAAAGAATCACACACATGAACACCAATATTTAAGGTGGAAACCCAAATCGGGAGGAAACCACCGCTGCTGTCGTCTATGTATTCAATCTTTATTATATAGAAAACCTTTTACAACATTGTACTGATGCAGACTTATACCAGTATGCAGGCTTCTACCTGTAGAAGGCTGCATCCTTCTCTCGTTTTCCAGCTACAACTAGAAGGGAGATCCAACCCCCTGATCTCGTTTACCAGCCTCTCCTGGAAGAGAGCCTCAACCCCCTGATTTCAACACCACCTTCTACTGGCTGAAAGCTTCTACTGCCATACTGAAGGCTTCAACCTTCATACTCACTGCAGAACATGTTTCATCAATTTTCATACTGGATCAAACAGCTTCAACACAACCCTTCACTTAACATCAACAAACATATTTTTCCCAATACTTCAAACAGAACAATGAGATCACTGTAACTAGAATATCAGAAATAACCTAGACTTCAGAATAGATATGCATATACAAACTCAACCTTGAACATTCGTTAATTCAAATAGCATACGCTACTTTTATTCACTGAAGCCACGTGTATACGCATTTTCCTGCTCACCAACCTACGTATGCCTCTGTGCATATTTTTTTTCATAACATGAAATGCATACGCCACTTCTATTCACCAAAGCTGCGTGCATACGTGCTTTTCTTCGTATCAACCTGCGTATACTTCTGAGAATACTGATTTTCAGAATGTGATCAATCTCAGATTGAGATCTAAGGCTTTCATTCAGACACCTTCTCAGCAATGCAGAACCTTTAGACAGTCAGTCAGATTTAACCATGTTTTCTCACTCATTGGTTAGATTTTTTCATTATCAAATCAGCAGCATACTCCATATTCAATCAACCCAGAACTTCAAGTAGACTTCATTGACCGAAAGCAGAGAGAAAACAGAAATCACAGAAGTAATATCTATAAATAAGCTTTAGAAGCCTTAACTTCCATACACACTTTTACTGAAGTGAACCCACGTATATATGCGCTTTTACCGAGACAAACTAGCGTATAGATCTGTAAATGATAAATTTTGCAGAATAGACCAGATCTATAAACTTACCTAGATTTCTTCAATTTCTTCATCAGACTTGTGCCAGGTCTTCATCATTTCTTTTGAAGATCATCCTAGAGATTCATCATTTCTAGATCTAGAGATCTTGAACCTTCATCATATCCATAGGTGCATCATAGATTCAGATCTATCAATTAGGAACAGAGTTCAACCATGAAGATATTCCTTAGAGGAATTTATTCATCAACAACCCTT
This sequence comes from Pinus albicaulis, assembly GCA_034641835.2. NCBI lineage: Eukaryota > Viridiplantae > Streptophyta > Pinopsida > Pinales > Pinaceae > Pinus > Pinus albicaulis. The sequence goes on along the minus strand of CM076581.1, from coordinate 1,422,811,827 downwards.
ACACATGCACACCTTGCACTATGATCCTCTTCTCCTTATATAGTTTTAGCCTTTACCAATACCATGAGCCAGAACCACATAACTTCCGATGGTATTCTTAGACGAAATCAAATAAACCATACAACGCTCAATACTATGTGCCAAAACCATGGTAATTCCCTTTTGTATTATAATTTTGGAGCACAAAAGGGCATACGCGACTTGGGACTCACTTATCCACGTGCATACGCAACTTGGCCTTTAAAAAATCGCGTATACATTGTGACATATTATATTTATCATTTCTCTGGCATTTACTGGAATTATTTTCTCTATCACATCTAAACTGAACTGTAGATACTTCATTCTTACATCTGTAATACATAGGTTTCTATCCAAAGACAACTCAGCAAGTCAGTTTCCATCAAGGACAACTTCATCAAGTAGGTTGCCATCAAGGACAACTCATTGCATCATATTGCCAACAGTTGGTCCAGGAGAAAAAAGCCATATCAGAAGTTCCATTCACTATCATTCCTGTACTCACTACTACTGTTCCATCTACATTAGAAAAATCATTGGCCCCTTTAGTTCCAATGGCTACAACACTTCCTGTCACCTCAGCAACAACTTCAGCAATAGAATCATCAACAACAGTAGTACAACCTACATATGAGGCAAGTAAGTTAATTAAATCAATGCAGGACATGCCTATTCAGACAAATGAAATAAAAAGACTTACAGAAAAGCTAAAAAGTATAGAGGATGAAAAGAAACTTGCTCATATTATGCATAAGAATGAAGAACAAAAAGAAAAAATGTTAACAGAAAAATTGAAGAAGTTAGAAAAAGATCTAACACTGAAAGAACCAATGGCACAAGCCAAGAAACAACTATGGGCCAATATCATTGAATATGTCAATGATATTTGGCCATCAATCCAGGTTATTGATGAAAAAAATGATCTCATCAAAGTAGTAGGAGAAGCCATTCATAAGATAAAAGAAGAAATTGGTAAGAAACCTGAAGAGGCTAACGAAATCATCAAATTCCTAAATTACAAGAATAAGAAAGAACTAGAAGATATTGGGATTACTGATAGAAAATATACCATTATTGAAGTGAGGAAGGTAATTTCAAAAAGGAATTTAATGATTTAGCTAGAAGAAAAATGTCAGAACATGGAGGTTTCCATAACTAGATTTATGATGAAGTTTGACATTATTAGGCAGAATGGCCATCCAAATCCTCTAGTTATTCATGACAAATTGATGAAACAAGAGGATTATGATAAGAAATGAGAGAAGTGGCCAAGGATCAAGCTATCGTTCCTTCTTCACAGGGAATTCCAATAGGGAAATTTCTCTACAAGAATTTTGAAAATCCTTTTTACCTACAACATGAGGTAAAGCACCTATTTTTCAATAAGCCTACATTATCAAAATATATTAAGGCAGATGAAATATTCATAAGGATGGTGAAGATCAAATTAATAAATACAGAATATTGGGAAAAGTTGATCGATTTACTGTGAAGATAAAACAGAAAACAAAGCAGTTAAACAGTTAAAAACATAGTGATAGTTTCAAGTGAAAACAAAGACAGTTAAAGTGTATCAGAGTTATAGTGTATAAGGTGAAAGTCAGAGTTAAAGTCAAATCAGAGATGATAAATAAAAGTGAAATATTACTAGCATAAAGGACACTCCACTGCCTAACAAACAACCTTTGTTGAGCAAACAACAAAGAGACAAATAAGCAACAAATTAAAGACAACAAACAACAAATTCAATAAAACCAGGGACAATTTGCATTAGTTAGATAGTTATATCTATATTCTTGCATGAAGATATTTATTTTTCCTTAAATAATTCCTAAGTTTGTTTTAGCATATTTTGTAATATTTTTTGTATAAATACTTATCATTTCAAAGTATTGAGGGTGGATGAATTGCTAAACATTTCTATACTTGTACTGAGCTGAAACCTCAGGGTTCTTTGTACTATTTTCAATTTAGCAGACTTGATTGAGAAATAAAGCATCATATTACATGATTCATGTGTTGAGCCACTTTAGTGAAGTACTTTCACTTGTTCTTTGTCAATTTCTTAGTTTTTCACATGCTTATTGTTTGCTTAATCTAAATGATATAAAAGGAATGTTATTACAGAATATGTTTAATTACACTCTGTCTTGAACTATTTATCATTTACATGTTTTTTACTGATATCTAGATTAGGTAATTCTTAACTGCTCCCTAGTTTCGATTGACCTCTGTATTTTCACTCATTATCTGGATCTGAAAACCCTTAATTGCTTTCTCATCCCGATTAAAACCATTTCACCATCCATCCTGAAGATCTGAAATGACCCAGAACTCTTGCCCTGTAAAAATTTCCTTTAGACCTTGATTTTGTCTTGTTGCTTGACACTTTGTCTCCATTAGCCCAATGGAATACATACCTACATCTATCCATCTGAACTGGTGATTCCACCACCAAACCAAACCAAATCCAAAAATTAAATCCCAAGTAATCCTACATAACTAGCTTAAAATCAACTACAATCAACAAAGATAAATCATATAGAGAGAGCCCTATCTGAGCATTAGGAAGGCTAGATCCTAAGGCTTAAAAGTAGGCTAATGGTTACCTCTAATATTCTTTAAACCAAAACATAAATAACCCTTGAGAATTATTGGAGCGATAACATTCTAGCGACCATACTGGGGAACTATCCAGTCCTCAGTGTTTAAAATTAATCTTAAAGGAAATAATTTTACTTATCTTTTCGCCTTCAGATTGTTTTAAAGGGTTGTGATTAAACTTTTCATTAAAAAAAATGAAATTATAGCTTCCAGAAGAATTTACTATACCAGGTCTAATCCATATCAATAACATGTTGTAATAGTATATAATCCTGATATAATTTTGAAGAAAAACAAAAAAGTAGAAATTTTAGGTAATAAAAATTCATTGATCAAAGAAAATTCTCTTCTCAATAAACTAACAAGTTTATAGGACATTGAATTTGATTTAACTTTTGAGAAATATATGTTTAAAACTAAATCAGAAAGTGACATATATAATAGTGTAATAGATATTGATTTCATTTCATTTATTGAAACTAAGAAGGAAACTGTTTCACTTGATTCAGATGAAAAAGATCTAGAATTTTATAATAAACTTGATTCTTTAACTGCAACTTTGATTAAGGAAATTGATGAAACTTATTTTCAACATTTCAGTTGAATTGACTGCTTTATCTGCCTATACCCCTAAGCCTTCTATAAGTCATTTAGTGTCTGTAAATTAAAACTTATTTAGTACCACCTCATCTATTATTTCCACTACACTTCATGCCACTGAATCCTTCATCCCTAAGCTACCTCTACAACCTAGAGTTTTATTTCCATCCCCAAATACTACAAGTTCATCCTCTAGTACTGCTGCTGCATTTTCAAGCACTTCAACCACATTTCCCAGTTCATCTTCTAGTGTACCAACTTCATCTTCAATTACCTAAACCTCATCAGCAAGCACCACACATTTACCTCCTAGTCCAGCTAGAATCTTGGCTATGGTTGCCAGATATGCTTCTTTGGTCCTACCAGGGAAGTTACATATCATGGCCCAAGATTATCAAATAAAAATCCATCAATTTGGTGGAACCAATCAATACACTGCACAACAACATGTTAACAAAATGGTAGACTATTTTGAACTGCATGAGATTGATGAATTTGATATCCAAATGAGATTTTTTGCCAAACATTTAGCTGGCGAAGTAAAAAAATGGTTTAAAGCTTTACCTGCAAGTCATATTGTTGATCTAGAAACCTTTCATAGATTGTTTATCAGTAGATGGGAGAAAAAGAATATTCCATTACAAATTTTGTCTGAATATGAACACATAAAAATAATACCTAATGAAACAGTTCAAGACTATTGTACTAGATTCAATAGTATCTATAATTCTATTCCAGTGAACATTAAACCCCCACCAGATCTAGCTTTACTAAAATTTCCTGATGGTTTTGATATGGATATGTCATACCAACTGAGGGAAAGGAACCCAAAAGCACTTGATCAAATGCAAAACACAACATTTAGTGTAGAAGCCAATTTGTTAGCCAAGAGAGAAAGAATGAGAAATGAAAGAAGGGTAACAATAAAAGAGGAAACATCTACATCAAATAGTGAAATATATAGTTTAGCAAAAGCCATGGAGAAAATGATGGATAGATTAGAAATTATGGAAGGGAAACCACAGTGGGATAATCAACAACAAGGACCTCAAATAGAAAATCCAAATTTAAAAAAAAAACACCAACACTGGTAAATCTAGAGAATCAACACCTGATCAAACAACAAGACCGCCTTTCCAAGAGAAATATGCTAAAATTTCTCACCAAAATGAAGATGATGAAGACACTCACATAAATCTAATGGGAATTAATGATGATAATACCATTTTTCTTACTCAAGAAGAACAAGAATTATATGAATTACATCAATTAATATTAGAATCTAGGGATTCTTTTGATTATAAGCAAGGTTATGAGTTTTCCATTAATGAAGTTCATAAGTAATATAACCTTAGGAGTAAGAAAAATATAGGAGCCCCTACTAAAAAATATGCTCAAACTCAGACAAATAAAACCGTAGAAGCTCCTACAGCCAAAGTACTGCAAATTCTCCCTAGGGAAACCCAGTAAAACTCTAGTTCAAATCAGAAATATTTAAATCCTAATCAGAAAATTCCTAGTCCTAAAATTGCACCCAGTTCTAAAATTGTTGACATTACAGATATTGATGTTCAAACATCAATTGATCCTCAAAAATCTGTTGCTGCTAAGACAACGAATTCCTCTAAAACAACAATTACTGACATTAAAACATCTATTGTTGATCCTAAAACAGTTGCTGCCAAAATAGTTGCTGAAACTTCCAAAACTGCCAAAGTTACCACTGCAACTCAAACTGTCCCTAAAAAGAAGATTAAAAACAGTAAAACAGTGGAAACAAAAACATAAAGTGAAAAACCAACCGTATAAAAAGAAAAGAAACACAGTCAAACTGCAGTTAGTAAAGAAGAAGTCATTCAATTAGGAAAAGCACAAGCACCATTCAATATCCAAACAAAAATTTCCAAACTAAAGATACAAATTCCTTTAACAGAATTGGTTAAGCATGATTTATACAAATCACAGATCACTGACACATTAAACATGAATGAAGGAGAAGACTCTATTAATTTGAGTGATGACCAACCAAAACTAATATTTGGTCCTGAGGTAAATGAAAAACACCAAGAAGGAGGAGTTCCTCCTTTCTACATTAGCTTGACTATTCATGATCAAATTTTACATAATGCTATGCTAGGTTCAGGAGCCTCACATAATTTAATGCCAAAAGCCATTATGGAAACTTTGAATTTAGACATCACTAGACCTTATAAATATCTTTTCTCATTTGATTCCATTAAAGTGAAATGTCTAGTCTTGATCAAAGATTTATGTGTCACTCTAGTCCAATACCCTGGAAAAAGTATAGTCATGGATATTTTAGTAGCTGACAACCCTCTAAAGTATGGAATGTTGTTATCTTGCTCATGGGGAGCAAAATTGCAGGGATATCTACAATTAGATATTTCTTATGCCACCATTTCAGTATTTGTTCAACCTAAGAAACTTTACAGAGAGACTCCAATGAAGTACATGGTCAGTAGTGTAGAAAGTGCTCGAAATTATCATATTTATTCTAGACCTACTAATATGGACTCTTTCATTTTATGTAATTCTAAAACTAGCATAGAGAACAACACAAAATTAAAACAGAAAAATAAATACCTAGACAGTGAGAACATATTTCATAAATCAATGTGGCACCTAGATTTTGATGGATCAGTGAAAAAATTAGGAGTAGGAGTAGGAGTTTGGATTCATAACATGGAAAACAATAATTCAGAAGGTCATGCCTTTATATTAAACTTCAAATGTACAAAAAACATGGCAGAGTATGAAGCTCTAATCTTAGGACTGGAGATTGTTAGAAATTTAGGAGGAAAAAGAGTTTCTATCATGGGAGACTCTGATTTAATTGTAAAACAAACTAGAGGAGAATATTCTGTATATAATCCTAGATTAAGTCAATATAAATAAATAGTTTTAGATCTGATCAAAGAATTGCTTGAACGGAACTTTGTTGTCATTCCTAGAAAACAAAACATACAAGCACATAGTTTAGCAACTTTTGCTAGTACCTACAACCTGCCTTTTCAGCCAAATAATCAATATACAACATAGGTAAGACACAGGCCCACTATACCAGACAACTTAAAATATTGGCAAATTTTTTCACAGGATACTCAAATCTATCACTTCATGAATGTTGAGGGAGAATTTCAAATTTGTAATATAGATACAGATTGTACATTAGATGATAAAATAGACAATGAGATAGATGTAAATATTTTATATTTCACAAAACCCACTAAATTCAATCAGGTTGAAATAGATAAACTAGAAAAGGTAGAAATAGAAGAATTAGCAGATGATGATTATGACATTTTAAACCTTAAGAATAACTTTTTACCTAAGGGACTAGCCCCATTTGAAGATGTTTTTTATTCAAATGACGTTGCAAGAAACCAAAGATGGAACCATTAAGATCAGATATATAATAATGAAATATAGGAATAGCACAAAGGCCTAAAATCATCAAAATTTCAAAATCCTTACCCAAAGAAAAAAATTAAAATAAATATCTTTGTTTAAGGAATTTCATGATGTATTTGCATGGAGTTACGAAGACCTAAAATCTTATGAAACTAGCATAATACAACACAAAATACTAATTAAAGAAGATCAAAAACCTTTCGAACATAAACTTGGGTGAATCAATCCAGTCTTAATTCCTTTGATTGAAAAAGAGGTAAATAGAATGTATGAAGCTCAAATAATTGCACCTATAAGATATTGTGATTGGGTTTCAAACTTAGTTCCCACTAGGAAGAAAATAGGGGAAATTGGAATTTGTGTTGATTTCCGGAATTTAAATAAGGTGTCCCTAAAAGATAACTACCCTCTCCCTGAGATGGATCATATTTTACAAAGGGTGGTTGGTTCATCTAGGATTTCATTACTCGATGGATTCTCTAGGTATAATCAAATCTTAGTTCAGCCAGAAGACCAACCAAAGACATCATTTACTATTCCTTGGGGTACTTTCATGTATTTGAAAATTCCTTTTGGATTAATGAATGTAGGAGCCACTTTCCAGAGAGCTATGGATATATCTTTTTTCCAAATACATTCATGACTTTCTTGTAATTTATCTAGATGATATAACTGTATTTTCAAAAACTGACAATGAACATTTAGATCATCTGAGACAAGTGTTTATCAGATTAAGGAAATTTGGTATTTCTTTGAATCCCAAAAAGACTCTCTTTGGACTTGAAAAAGGTAAAATATTAGGGCATATAATCTCAAAAGAAGGAATTAGGATAGACCCAGCTAGAACAGAGGCCATTTTGAACATAACCCATCCTAGGAATATTAAGGAATTGCATGCTTTCTTAGGTAAAATCAATTATCTCAGAAGATTAATTTCAAACTTATCAGAAATAATTAGAGAACTCAATAACATGTTAAAGAAATACTTAGCACTTAAATGGGTATTAGAGGCCAAACAATCCTTTGAATCAATCAAACAAGCCCTTACAAGAACACTAGTCCTAATAATTCCTGATTTCAAAAAAGATTTTATTATTTTTTGTAGAAATTTCCTATTTCCCACCCCAGTTTTTAGTTTCACCTTATTTCTCCAAATAGTTAAATTCCCTTTCCCATATCCTCACATTCAACAAACTGGAAAATAAATTTCTGCTGAAAACACAAATTCTGGAAAATTTACAGAATTCTGGAAAATTCAGAAATAAAAATCAACAAGCTTAAAACAGTCATTCACACATTTCAACACAGATATTTTTGGTCAACATGACCCTGGAAAAACCCCCTACAACTCTTGGGGAAAACCAGTCAGAAAGCTTCTCTTTATTTTTCTGAAAAATGATTTTTACAGTGAGACAAAAATTTACACAGCAAAAATTACAGCAACCTAAAAAACTGTACTTATCTCGAAAATCATGCCAAAACTCCACATCGGTTTCTGTGCCCACAAAAACCGAAATTACAGCAAACAGTCCAGCATTAAATGTTGTACGGTTGTACGGATGCCTCGAAAAATGTGTTGTACGGCCTGTCAAAACTGCTGTACTGCTGCCTTGAAAAACGTGTTGTACATCTGCCTTAAATCTGTTGTACGACCTCGATTTCAGCGCTGATTTTTCTGCTGTACGGATTCAGAAAACAACCCTCTCTCTCCTATTGTACGAACCTCGATTTCTGTGCCTTAAAACTACTGTACGGACCTCAAAAAAATGTGCAGCATTAAATGTTGTCTTTCCTCCCTCGAAATTCATGCCCTCTTACCTCAAACTTCGTGCTCTGCTCTTGCTATACGGATTTGCTGAATATCACTGTTGCTGCCCTCCTTCTTCTCACTGCTCAAAAAAATCTCCAGCTCTCTCCTTCTCCTTCTCTCAATCTGCTCATGAAAGAATGAATGACCTTTTCCTCCTTTCCCTCCTTTAACCTAACCCTAAGTGACTTTTGGGAATCCCTAAATCCAATGGCTGAAATAGATTGAGATCTAGGGCTGAGATTAAATGCTCATTTAAATCTCACTTTCTATTTTTTAATTCACCCCACTTTAATAAAGACCCACTTAGTCATTTATTTCCAAAGTCACTTTTTCTTTTCTAATTTTATATTGACTTTATTAAAGTCACTTTAAAATTAGACTTTAGTAACTTTATCACTTAAAGTCACTTTTAAATTAGATTTGACTTTATAACTTTATAAAGTCACTTTAGTAACTTTATCACTTAAAGTCACTTTTAAATTATATTTGACTTTATAACTTTATAAAGTCACTTTAGGAGAAAAATTAAATTCTTTTGGACACTTTTCCCTAGGCCAAAGATCAAAGCCTTAGGAAACCACCTGTCCTCCGGTACCAAATTTCAACACTCCCTCTTACCGAGGAAGGTGTTCCTCACCACACCCATCTTGTCTCTGAAGTAGACATGCTTGCCCCGTGGTAAGGCTTTGGTAAGAATATCTGCAACCTGCTCATCAGTGGGAATATACTCAAGCTTCACAACTCCTTTCTGAACATAGTCTCTGATGAAATGATATTTGATCCCGATATGCTTTGACCTATCATGAAATACTGGATTCTCCATGACTTTAATGCAACTCTGATTATCACAGTAAATCACTGAAGGTCTCAACTGCTGACCAAATAAGCCAAACAACATCTTGCGAAGCCAGATGGCCTCACAACTAGCTAGACTGGCTACCATATACTCTGCTTCCACTGAACTCAATGCTACTGACTGCTGCTTTCGGCTGAACCATGACACCACTGCCGAACCCAACCTAAAACAACACCCTGAAGTGCTCTTCCTATCAGAAGCACAACCTGCCCAATCAAAATCAGTGTAACCTGCCAATCTCACTCCATCCCCCTGCCTGTAGTCAAGACCATAATCCACTGTCCCCTGCAAGTACCGCAAAATGTGTTTTGCAGCCACCCAGTGAACCTTCCTAGGCTCACACATAAACTGACTCATCGTGTTGACTGCAAAACAAATATATGGCCTAGTGTTGACCAAATACATCAAGGAACCAATCAGCTGTCTGTACAATGTGGGATCCACCAACTCGAAATCCGAAGCATGAAGCTTCTTCCAGTTGGTGATCATCGGTGTCGACATGGGTCTACAATCCTCCATGTGGAATCTGCCAAGGATGTCCACAATATACTTCCCCTGTCCCAGGAAGAAATGCCCCTCCTCCTGCCACACCTCCAAACCCAAAAAGTAATGCATCAAGCCGATGTCCTTCATCTCAAACTCCGCCGCAAGATCTCTCTTGCAGTGCTCTATGAGTCTCTCTGCACCTGTAATGACTAAGTCATCCACATACAACACCAGAATGAGAGTCTCCTCACCTATCACAATATAGTAAAGGTTCGGATCTGCCTCACTCTTTGTGAAACCCATCCCCTGCAAGTATGTATCTATCCTGGAGTACCAAGCTCTTGGAGCTTGCTTCAGGCCATAAAGGGCCTTCTTCAGTCTGCACACATGGACTCCTTCCCATGCACCTCAAAGCCCTGTGGCTGCTCAATGTACACCTCCTCCTGTATGAAGCCATTGAGAAATGCGGTCTTCACATCCATCTGGTGGATCTTCCAACCCATCTCTGCTGCTATCGATATAATGGAGCGTATCGAAGTATATCGAGCCACGGGAGCGAAGGTCTCCTCATAATCAACTCCCTCTACCTGGGAGAACCCTCTAGCCACAAACCTCACTTTGAATTTCTCAATGCTGCCATCTGCAGCATGCTTTACCTTGTAAAGCCATCTGGAAGTAACCACGGATTTGCCCTCAGGCCTCGGCACCATCTCCCAAACATCATTCTTCATGATAGAAGAATACTCCTCCTGCATGGCCTCTCTCCAGACCTGCTGGCTAGCTGCCTCCTCATAGCTAGAAGGCTCAGAGTCAAGGATGCTGGTATCCATTGCCATATAGCTACAAAACCTCTCATGTGGCCTGCTCTCTCTGACCGGCCTCTTAGGCCCAGCAACAGATGTGGCCTCTCTCAAGGTGTCCTGAAGCCACTTGGGCTTCCTCTTCCCTAAGCATACTTCTCCCATTAGAGAATGAAACTTATCCTCCTCATCATCATCTCCTGACTGTTTGTCTGTTGTCCTCCTGCCTGCACCTGAACCTGTAGATGCTGAAGTATCGTGTGAACTGTCCATCAGTGGACTCCCTAGTGAACTGCTCTGTGGACTGCTCCGCATGCTGCCCGAAGCACCACCCCTCTGACTCTGTGAGCCACTGCTCACTGACGGACCTGACATCATCATAGATGTACCTCCGGATCCTCCTAATCCCTGCCCACTGGATCCCTGTGACTGACTCAACTAATGCTGAGGGTCTGGCTGATCCAGATACTCTAACTCCCATGACCTCCTGAAGGCCCTATCCTCCTCGAACTTCACATTCCACCTGACAAAAACTTTCCTCTGTGAAGGAATGTAAATCCGAAAGGCCTTTGAGGTCTCACTGTAGCCCATAAAGATACCCTTCTCTGCGGTGGGATCTAGTTTGGTCCTCTTCTCCTTGGGTATGTAGGAGTATGTGATACACCCAAAGATACGAGGATGACCAATATCAGGCTTCTTCCCAGAAAAATCCTCCTCTGGAGTCATGTGCCCCAAGGCACGATGTGGACTCCTGTTCTACAAATAAACAGCAGTGTTGCAGGCCTCTGCCCACAGGAACAATGGCAACCCCTGATCATGCAACATTGCTTTGGCAGCCCCTCCGATGGATCTGTTCTTCCTCTCCGCAACCTCGTTCTGCTGGGGTTGTAAGGAACAGTGAACTCTCTCCTAATGCCTACCTCTGCACAATAGTCAACAAACTCTCCAACAGTGTACTCTCCTCCATTGTCCGACCTCAGGGACTTGATCTTCCGACCTGTCTATTTCTCCACAAGAGCTCTGAACTCCTGAAACCACTTGAATACCTCACTCTTGGTCTTTAAGAAATAAATCCAGGTCCTCCTGGAGTGATCATCAATGAATAAAACATAGTACTCATATCCACTCAAGGAAACATGAGACATCCGACCGCTCACATTGGAATGAATCAAATCAAGTATCCCAGTCGCTCTGCTGTCACTGCTGGGAAAAGGGGATTTGGCAAACTTTCCCATTGCACATCCTCTGCAAGTATCAAAGTGATCAGTATTGAAATCTGGCACACCTGTAGTGATCTCCCGCAAAGTCCTCAAGGCTCCATGATACATATGCCCCATCCTACGGTGCCAAATCTCACACAGCTTAGAACTGCTAGCTCTGTTGTCGGTGCTACTGCTCAATGCCAAAAGGGGCTGAAATGCAAACTTGTACACCTTTGCATGGCTTACACCTATCACTCTAGCTGAATTAGCTGGAGCGCCCCTGGGATACATCAGCACATGTCCACCCCTGAACAGTATCTCATATCCTCTGTCCTCCAAAGCTGAGACGGATATGAGGTTCTTCCTCATCCCTGGCACATAAATAACATCTAACACCTTCAAGGGAGGTTTAGACTCCCTCTGAAATGTCAGTGTTCCCACACCGACTGCTCTAACAACTCTTTCATCATCGAGTACTACCTCTATATCAGTGCCACTCTCTGAAAGCTCTGAGAAGTACTCACGGACTCCTGTCATATGACATGAAGCCCCACTATCCACATACCAGATACTTGAAGATGCTCCACCAGTCGAGGGAAATGCATGCTCCCTCTGAACCTCTGTGGCAGGTAATCCTGCACTAGAGGACTCACACGCAATGAACCCAAACTCCCGGTCAAAGCGATCTACAAAGTCCTCAACCTCTGCTGAAGCTGCCATGCTCTGGTTCTTCCCCTTCTTCTTCTTCTTCTCTGGACACACAACTGCATAGTGTCCCATCTTATAACAATTCCAACACTTCACCTTGGAATAGTCCTTCTATGTGTTACCATGTTTACCTTTACCTTTGCCTTTGCCCCCACCACTGCTTGTGGAAGCTTGCTTCTTTCCTTTGCCTTTCTTGCTTCCTGCCAACAGTGCTACATCCTCATCTTGCTCAACTGGCTTGGCTGCCCCAAGCTGACCTTTCCTGATCTCTGTCTGAATGAAATCATCCCAAAACCTCTCCCATGTGGGAAGGGTCTCACGTGCACAAAACCCATCAACAAAGTGCATCCATGAACTGGGGAGGCCATTCACTACTATCCGCACCAACTCAGTGGGTTGAATGACCTCTTCAATTGCTGCCAACTCATCTCTCACATTAGTAATCTTTGTGAGATATCCAGCTGCACTATCAGTCTTACCCATCTTAACGATTTTTTGCTTCTCCTTCAAGACCATTTTACGGTTCTCATTGGTACTTTGGTAGAGATTGGACAATGCTGTCCACATCTCATGAGCATTTCTCTTTCCTCTCACATGAGGAATGAAATGGTCTTTGATTCCATCTAGGATCAGTCTCTTACCCTTGTTGTTCTTTCTATTATATGCTGCCAACTGAACAGCATCAATAGGTACATTAATAGGCTGCTGTGTGGTATGAACCATGATATCCCAGACTTCTGCCTCCTCAAAGATACTTTGCATTCTCTCCTTCCAAACACTATAATTGGTATGCCCATCCAACCTATCCTCCACCCTCAATCCCAATGACATCCTGTTGTCCTAAAACTGAAAAATAGCACTGCTATAGTAAAGATAAAAATTATGTTTGTGAAAAATCAGCTTGCTGGAATTTTCTGAGTGAAAAATCAGCAGGCTGTATTTTTCTCCTTGCTGTCCCAAACTGCACTTTCAGCACCCAAGCTCTGATACCATGTAGAAGTTTCCTGTTTCCCACCCCGATTTTCAGTTTCACCTTATTTCTCCATATATTTAAATGCCCTTTCCCATATCCTTACATTCAACAAACTGGGAAATAAATTTTTGCCGAAAACACAAATTCTGGAAAATTTACAGAATGCTAGAAAATGCAGAAATAAAAATCAGCAAGCTTAAAACAGTAATTCACACATTTCAACACAGATATTTTTGGTCAACATGACCCTGGAAAAACCCCCTACAACTCTTGGGGAAAACCAGTCAAAAAGCTTCTCTTTATTTGTCTGAAAAACACTTTTTATAATGAGACAGAAATTTACACAGCAAAAATTATAGCAACCTAAAAAACTGTACTTATCTCGAAAACTGTGCCAAAAATCCACCTTGGTTTTCGTGCCCACAAAAACAGAAATTACAGCAAACATTCTAGCATTAAATGCTGTACGGACAACATTGAAATTTGTGTTGTACAACTGTACGACTGACTCGAAAAATGTGTTGTATGGCCTGTCAAAACTGTTGTACGACTGCCTTGAAAAACGTGATGTACGGCTGCCTTAAATCTGCTGTACGACCTCGATTTCAGGGCTGATTTTTCTGCTGTACGGATTCAGAAAACAACCCTCTCTCTCCTACTGTATGGACCTCGACTTCTGTGCCTTCAAACTGCTGTACGGACCTCAAAAATACGTGCAACATTAAATGTTGTCTTTCCTCCCTTGAAATTTGTGCCCTCTTGCCTCAAACTTCGTGCTCTGCTCTTGCTGTATGGATTTGCTGAATATCACTGGTGTTGCCCTCCTTCTTCTCACTGCTCAGAAAAATCTCCAGCTCTCTCCTTCTCCTTCTCTCAATCTGCTCATGAAAGAATGAATGACCTTTTCCTCCTTTCCCTCCTTTAACCTAACCCTAAGTGACTTTTGGGGAATCCCTAAATCCAATGGCTAAAATAGATTGAGATCTAGGGTTGAGATTAAATGCTCATTTAAATCTCACTTTCTATTTTTTTTAATTCACCCCACTTTAATAAAGACCCACTTAGTCATTTATTTCCAAAGTCACTTTTCCTTTCTAATTTTACATTGACTTTATTAAAGTCACTTTAAAATTAGACTTTAGTAACTTTATCACTTAAAGTCACTTTTAAATTAGACTTTAGTAACTTTATCACTTAAAGTCACTTTTAAATTAGATTTGACTTTATAAAATTATAAATTCACTTTAGGAGAAAAATTAAATTATTTTGGAAACTTTTCCCTAAGCCAAAGATCAAAGCCTTAGGGAACCACCCATCCTCCAGTAACCAAATTTCAACATTTTTTCTTTTGCTTCATAACATACAATTGCTGCAGTCTTACTGCAAAAGAATGATCAAGGCTATGAACAACCAACTTCTTTTTTCAGAAAATCTCTAAGAGATGCCACTTTAAATTATAACATAATGGAAAAGTAGGCACTAGCTTTAGTGAAGGGTATCAAAGACTTTAAAGTGTACTTCTTGTATTGACACATCTTTGCTTATGTTCCAAATTCAGTATTGAAGGACATTCTGACTCAAAATGGGCCTGATGGTAAGAAAGGCAAATGTATTGCCACCATTTTGGAATATGACATGGAAATTAAGCCCACCAACCTCATTAAAGGTGAAGGTTTAGCCAAATTCATGGCTGAATCAAATTTTAATTCCTTAGATATAAATTTTATTTCCCAATTAGATGATCAGGAAGAGATGGCCACTCCACAGATCAGTGAAGCCTTTTCAGATTCACCATGGTATGCAGATATCATATTTGTATTACTAAATTTACGAGATCCTCCTGAATTGTCAAGAACTAAAGCTAGATTTTTAAAGTTAAAAGCAATGAAATTTTGTATCATAGATAATACTCTGTTTTTGAAAGATCGTGGTGGAATTTTATTGAATTATTTACTTAAAGATGAAGCTAATAAAGTTATGGAAGAATTTCATGTAGGTGACTATGGAGGACATCTTTACTGGAAATCAACTGCAAATAAAATATTAAGGGTTGGTTTTTATTGGCCTACACTTTTTGCAGATGTGAAAAATTATGTAACCTCCTGTCACAAATGTTAGATCTTTGAAGGGAAGAAAAAGCTACTACCTTTACCCCTTAAACCCATCTCCACAGAAATTCCTTTTTAGCAATGGGGTTTAGATTTCATTGGTGAAATTCACCCACCATCCTCAGCGCAACACAAATGGATTTTGACAGCCACAGACTATTTCACCAAGTGGATAGAAGCCATTCCTTCTAGGCAAGCCACTGATTATATCATAATCTCATTCGTAGAAAAAAATATACTGTCTAGATTTTGATGCCCCCAAAATCTCATTACTGATAATGCAGTTTCTTTCAAGTCTAAAAAAATGATAGACTTCTATAAAAAATACCACATTAGCGTTGGCCATTCCACTACCTATTACCCTCAAGGTAATGGACTTGTTGAATCCTCCAATAAAAGCCTTGTTAATATCATCAAGAAACTGCTAGAAGACAATGAGAAGACCTGGAACAAAAGGTTAGTTAATGCCTTATGGGAAGAGAGACTCACCACAAAGAAGTCCATTAGTACATCCCCTTATCATGTTGTATATGGGATGGATGTTTTTTTTCCATCCTCTTTAGGAGTGCCAATGATGAAGATGATCCAAGAACTGTAGGTAGAGACCAATGATATCCGGAGAAGGATAAATCATACCAAACACTTGCAACAAACCAGGGAAGAAGTCTATGTCAAGTCAAAATTTGTTCAAGATAATATTAAAAATATATTTGACAAGAAGACTAAGGAAGATGTTTTTACATAGGTGACAAAGTTCTTAAGTGGGATTCCAAGAGAGAAGAGAAAGGTAAACATGGTAAATTTTATTTCCTATGGAAAGGTCCCTATGTTATTTATGGTTATAGAGGTAACAATGCATCCTTTTTGAAGGAGTTGGATGGATCAGATCTGCCAAGTGGACCTATCAATGGTATAATATTGAAGCATTAATATTCCCCAGAATAAAAGTCATTCATTTTGTTTACTTTGATCATTGTACATAACATTGCAGAGTTTAGACTGGATTGGATGTTTTTCTTGCAAAGTTGAAGCCCAGAGAGAAGGCCCTAAGCTTTGAAAGACAAAATATCATAAGTATGAATAATGCAGAGCTCAGAAAATAGTTTCAAGGCAAGCACAATCAAAGTTCAAGGCTACTGATCTTAAATTTCTTGAAATTTCACCAAGAAATTCCATCCCCATGTGGAGCCACTGTTAGGGTCCTATAATAATAGAATTCATAATTTTGAATTGACTTTGATTAGTCTTGTAATATTTACATACTTTTCTTTCTACAAAATTGTTCTCCCATATTAAAAATAAAAAATGTAAAGAGGGTAAAAATAATAAAAGAAAAATCGAAGGACTGAAAGAAAAGTATAAAAAAGAATATAAAAAATCAACCCCAAACAAAAAATAGATAAAAATAGATCATGAAAGTGATGCAAATTCAAATTCCACTACCTTTTATTTTACTTTGCAAAATAAGATTGTGCGCTGCTTGTCAAAAATGCCACAATCCATTAAGGTCAAACTGCTTAATCTTGACCTTTCATGCTTTAAATTTCATGCTGATAGATAGAGAATAAATATCTAGCCAAATAATTTAAACCTGGCAGATTTGTAGCTAGGTAGAGAATAATAAGGAGATAAACAGTTTAATCTGAGCCTTTGGAGGTAATAAGGTTATAATTAGATAGTTTGTTGTTAAAAGAAAAATAATAAGGGTCTGCAAGCTCAAATGCACCCAAAGAAATGAAGAAAAATGTTAGAGTATTTGATGGGTATGTAAAAGTAGTTTTCAGACGGCATGGATAGCAAAAATTGATCATTTCATACTTACTAATTTCCCTCTAAATTCACTCTCCTTGTAAAATACCACTTCCCCTTCATATTTACTTTTTACCCTTACTTCACTCTTTTTCCCCTACAAAAAATCCCTTCTCCTAAATTAAAATGCAAATTTTCCTTTGGAGAATCAAAACCCCTTTACTAATTTCCCTTTTCATTTAAAAATACACCAAAAAATCCAAAAATATCATTATCCTAAGTATTTATTTAAGAAGTGATATGTCGGGTCCCACATTGAAGAATTGCTTTCCCGATATGAGTTTTTATGATAAAACTTAGTGTATTTAACCCCTCCCATTCATTGTATAAAAATTTAATTAACTTTACTTATTAATTCGCATTATATACCTTTTAAACCCGTATTATATTAATTCCTCACTTGTATACATTTCCCAACCCATTATTTTTATATAACCTATAGTTTAAATTCCCCACGTTTGATTTATTTTGGGCCCACCTATTATAAACCCCGACCTCTTATAATATCAAACCAATGCATATATTACACATAACCAGCATCGACTTTAAACCCAGGTCCCACCTATATAACTCCTGATGGATCCATCGCATTCACCCAATCGTCATATCTATACTGATCAGATCCGGCGACTAATGAGCCTTTTCGCATATCTGATAGCCTGATCCATAACAAATCAGAGACCTTGCGAAATGCACGATTTTCGAAGTCCCATTCCCTGCAATGTGTCATGATTTGATTGTGTCGCATCCTCAAGAATTATACTGCCCGACCGCTTTAGCTCATACAAAAACCATTCAGTTATATTATGGCCTGTTGCAAAAACCACCTTGCATTTGAAATAACCCCGTGCATTCAATACAAATCATTGTTGATTAAAAACCAACATAACCGCCCTTCACAACATTTTTTACCATATTTCTGTTACAATTTTGCGCAAATAAATACTACCAACCTATTTTCGAGCAACCACATCACTCTGTTGACCTTATTTCAAGCCTTTTTCACCAAAATTCAAGACCATTTGCTACTACAAGGCACTGCACAACTAGTCTGAAGCCTTATAAAGACCAGAAGAGCTTCAAAGAACCTTCACTACCTCAGAATCCCTCTGCAAACTAAAATCCTTATTTTCTCCAGGTATTCCTCAGTGTTTAGGCATGTTTCTTAATGTAAAGAGAGAGTAATTTAGTAACTGAATCATTTAGGAGCCTCTGCAGACCTAAAAAAATCCCTCTTTCCTTCCAAATCCTAGTCTGCAAACCCTAGGCATTTTTTTACAGAATTCAGAGGTCCTAAAACTGTTTTTTGTCACAGAGAGTACAATTTGATCAGTTTAAACCTTTATAGACCATAGGAAATCCCTTGTTTCATTTATACAGACTCTAATTATCTTTCATAGGTACTCCTAAAGGCCTAAATCAAAATTTTCAATTCAAAATAGTAATCAATTGAGTAAAATAAAATAAACAATGGCTTCCAAAGGTATTGTAACTGTAAATCCTCTGCAACCTCCAGTTGTAGATGTGGAACATACTCCTTTAGCAGATGGAGACTTTAAAATTAATAACACAGTCACTGAGTTTAATCTTCTTGAGCTCCACTATTGGAGCCATGACAAATCCATAGACCAAGCTGATGAAGTTTTCATTTGGGAGTCTAATTTTCCAAAGTGTGTTGTTGCACAGACTTTCTAGTGCCCAAAAGTAATCATAATATGTCAATATTGCTATTTCCCTGATCAGAGAGCCACAATAACCCCTGTAAAAGAAATTAGGTTTACTATAACAGCTAAATCAATCAACCAAATGCTGCAGATCCAACCTAGGATGAAACCCCTTTATCCATTGAAAACCTTACCCAATTGTATTTGAATCTGCACTTCCCCAAGAGATTCCAAATATTCCAAATTTTCATGCCTTCATCTGTAGAAACTCCCAAGACAAATCCTCCTTACCCATTTGCAATATTTTCTGAGAAAAACAGACACATCATCACAATGTTGTCCTACATTTTGGGTTATTTTACTGATGAGCATGTTGATGCTTCAATCCTGGGTTTCCTGTATACTTTCACACTTGATCAGCCTCCTGCTACCATTTTCAATTTTTCCTAGTACCTTGCTGATAACATTCATGAAAAATCGGTCAAAATTCCTAAAGAAGGTGTCTTCAAGTATTTCTTAGTTTTATTCCACATGTTTCGGTACTTTCAGTCTGAGAAATTTTCCATCAACCTTCAAAAGCTTTATGTTGAAGGTAACCCACAATCTATTATATTTTGGACTCCACTAATCATAAAAGACTCCACACAATCCACCTACATAGAATTCATTGATTCTTTCATTCATCCTATGGTCAATATGTTGAATCACAACACTCATCCTATTTTCCCTTGAGTGTATCAAGAAGATCCTTAATTCTAATGGGATCAATTTCTTGGAAACCAAAAAGACGACACAATTTAAGATTAAGAATCAGGTTGGCCTTTTTATTTGTAACAATAGAGATGCAGGTCTATAGGCAGAAAATTATTTGCAGGAGTTTAAGTTTAGTCATAGCTTTCAGTGGCATTATGATCCTCTAGTAGTAATAAGAAAATTGAGTTAAATGTAAATTAACTCCTTATGTACATGAGGCAAAACCAGATATCGAGAAATACTCCAATCAGTTTGAATGGTTGGATAACACTTTGATAGAGGAATCTTGTAAATGAGGAAGTAGAAACAATTGAAGTAATTGATACTGATGCAGTAATGAAAGACAATGTTCCTCCTGTAGTTTCTAAAGAAATACACCAACCTTCAACTTCAAACACTCAAATGATTCAGAAATAACACAGCATTGAACTCTCCTCATCCAGAAAACTACCAGACAAAGAGATGGACATTATGCAGAAGTATAAAGAGATTAAGAAGAGAAATGAAGCCTTAAGGATTGATACATACACACAATACTGGAAGCAGTCACCTGGTGATTAGAGCAGGTTACTTTCTGAAATTGACTACAAAACTAGGAAGATGAAAATGAGCTTCCTACAACCAAAAGTAAAGCATCCCAAATCATCAGATGATTACAAAAATACATCATATGAAGTTAAAGCAGAAGATCTTCATCCAATTGACTATATAGAATTTCACAAACAAGTTGGTGAAATGTTCTATTCAAAAATGACAAATAAATCCATGAGTGTACAGAAGCTGCAAAACACTCTTGGAAACATCAGATATCAGAACAAATTAGAAAAGGCATCCTCACAAGCTAAGGATAACATAATCAAATCACTAAAATATTTATTATTGAAGTAGGATATGATCCTAATAATGTAAAAGTTGCGGATGAATTGATAAAAATGAAAAATGCAAACATTGCTGCATTAAATAAGCAACTAAAACTGCCTCCTACTGAATATCCTCGGGAAAAGGAAGTATTACAAGATGCAAATCAGAAATATGAGATGATGAATCTCATTCTTCAATTGACTTCCCAAATAAAAGAAATGGAAAATGAAATGGACAAGCTGGTCTAGGAGAAAAAAGCCAGATCAGAAAAAGTTCCAGTCACTGTCATTCCTGTAGTCAATACAGTTGTTCGATCTACATTAGCAGAATCATTGGCCCCTTCAGTTCCAATGGTTGCAGCATTTCCTGTCACCTCAGCAACGAATTTAGCAACATAATCATCAACAATAGCAGTACAAGCTACAGATGAGTCAAGTAAGGTAATTAAATAAATGCACGACATGTCTATTCAGACAAATGAAATCAATGGACTTAAAGAACAGCTGAAAATTCTGGAGGATGAAAAGAAACTTGCTCAGATTATGAAAAATAATGAAGAACAAAGAGTAAACAGGTTAATAGAAAAAATGAAGAAGTTAGAAAAAGATCTAACACTGAAAGAACCAATGGCACAAGAAAAGCAGCAACTATGGGCCAATATCATTCAATCTGTCAATGATATTTGGCCATCAATCCAGGTTATTTATGAACAAAAATATCTCATGAAAGCAGGAGAAGAAGCCATCCATAAGATAAAATAAGAACTTGGTAAGAAACCTGAAGAGGCTAATGAAATCATCAAATTCCTAAATTCCAAGAATAAGAAAGAAATAGAAGATATTGGGATTAGTGACAGAACATATACCATTCTTGAAGTCAGGAAGGTAATTTCAAAAAGGAATTTAATGATTTAGCTAGTATAAAAATGCCAGAACATGGAGGTTTCCATAACTAGATTTATGATGAAGTTTGACATTCTGAGGCAGAAAGGCCTTCCAAATCCTTTGGTTATTCATGAAAAATTGATGAAACAAAGGATTATGATAATAAAATGAGAGAAGTGGCCAAGGATCAAGCTAACCTTCCTTCTTCACGTGGAATTCCAACAGGGAAAGTTCTCTACAAGAATTTCGAAAATCTTCTTTACCTGCAATATGAGGTAAAACACCTATTTGTCAACAAGCCTACATTTTCAAAATAGACTAAGGCAAATGAAATATTTAGAAGGATGGTGAAGATCAAATTACCAAATATAGAATATTGGGAAAAGTTGACTAATTTATTGTGAAGATAAAACAGTAAACAGAGCAGTCAAAAGCTTAAAAACAACAATGACAGTTTCAAGTGAAAACAGAGACAGTTAAAGTGTATCAGAGTTAAAGTGTATTAGGTGAAAGTCATAGTTAAATTCAAATCAGAGATGATAAATCAGAGTGAAATATTGCCAGCGTAAAGGACACTCCACTAGCTAACAAACAACCTGTTAGGTCCCTATATTACTAGTATAGTCCCTTATTGTTGTTAGTGTAACCCCCTTATTGTTATTATTGTACCCTTGTAACCCCCATTTTATTATTATTATGCCCTTAAATTATTATTGTTAGGTCGGCTAGGATTACATTGTGGCCCACTAGGATTACATTATGGCCCCATGGACTCCTATATATAGAAAGGAGGTTTTGTGTATTGTATCATCCAAGAATTGTTCATTTATGTAATTTATTGGAGGTTTCCCCCTCGAAGTGGCTCATTTATAAGGCGTTGATATCTCTTTTCTTCTATTTTTGGAGCTGGTTACACAACATTTGGTATCAGAGGTTTGGATTCTAGGGTTTCGCTGCTCCAAACAGGTCATCGTGGCATTGTCGCTATAAATTTTTTTCTACGAAGTTTCAGAAGCTGAAATTTTTAGGGTGCGAAGTCGAAATCTTGCGGAATCTTGTATAAACATTTGAGAGCTTGGTTCGCAATAGTTTCGGAGATATGATCTGTGGAAGTCAGGTCTTTTTTCAGGCTCCTAAACAGATCATCGTGGAATTTGAACTATAAATTTTTTTCTACGAAGGTTCAGAATTTGAAATTCATATGGTGCGAAGCTGAAATCCTGAGGAAATTTGTCAAAAAATTTCAGAGCTTGGTTCGCAATATTTTGGGAGATATGTTCTGTGGAAGGTAGTGCTTTTTCAGGCTCCTGAATTTCATCTCAAAGAGGTGATTGTGGGAAAAGTTCAATAAATATCTCTCTGGGGATCGGATTGGAGTGCCGTAAAAATTTCTCGCAAGAACACAGACTGTAGTTTCTTGGCTATCAATTTCAGAGACAAAGGAAAAAACAGTGACACGTGGAAAGTCGTACAAGTTCGCTCTACTGAACCAGTCCAGAATTAGGTCATTGTGGGAGATTGGACACAACTTTGTCTTGGGGAATCCAAATCAGGTCAGACCTGTGGCATTTGAAAGAAGCTTCAGAGGGCTACTACAGGGCTAAATTTCAGATATCGAAGATTTTCAATTACATAGATAATTGAATTTCAATATCGAGCTCCTTAAAGCAAGTAAAAGGTGTGTATTTTTTTTCCGAATTGCATAAGACTTGTTTGAAGAATCAAGTTGAATTGATTCCAAGGGAATCTTGTAGAATAGATATCAATATTGGATTCTAAAATGGCCCCTAAAAATAATTCAACACCCATTAAGACTTTAGAAGGCTCTACTATGACTTATGAAGATGAAGAATTGCAACATGATCTATCAAAATTACAAGAGCAAGTGCAACCGATTTCACTCTCGCAAAGAGAAACAAAAAATGAAATGGAAGTTTTGAAGAAAGGCATGGAAGTGAAGATGGACGGTTTGAAGAAAGGCATGGAAGCTAAGATGGATGGCGTTGAAGCTAATATGGATGGCATGGAAGTGGACATGAAAGACAACATGGAAAACATGAAGAATGATCTAAAAGCTTACATGGAAGGCTTGATGAAAAGCTTAAAACAAGAAATGATTCCTCATGGCAGAAATATAGTAGAAGAACCTCATGATGAGAACAAAATAAATGTTAATCGTGATTTCATAAACACTAATGTTGGCGGGAAGAACCACCATATTCCAAAAATGGATATGAGGAAGTTTGATGGAAAGGATCCTATAACATGGATACTATAGATGGAGCAATATTTTGATCTCCATAATGTGAAAAACACACAAAAGGTACACATTGCAACTTTACATTTAAAAAAAAATACATTTGTATGGTATCGATGGCTTTGCTCCCGTAAAAAAATTGTCACTTGGTCAATTTTTATGGAGGAAATGATAGCACATTATGAGGATACAAAGAGCAACACCTTCTTTAGCCAATTGATAAATCTCAAACAAAAGGGTTTAGTGGGGCAGCACATTGAGGACTTCCAAAATTTGAATATAAGGGTAACTGATATTCCAGAGGAACACAGGATTGATCTCTTCATAGGTACTCTAAAGGATAACATCGAACATGAAGTTCGTGTTTTGGAACCTGATTCATTGGAGAAGGCATTCAGGTTGGCAAGAAAAGTTGAATGTAAAATTATGGCGACAAGCAAGCCTACCACTCAATTCTATAAAGAAGGAAGTGTTGCTACGCCTAGATTTCCACAACCTACAAGGTTGACACCACAACAATTGGAAGAAAAAGGAGCAAAAGGGCTTTGCTACAGTTGTGATAGCAAATACACTAAAGGTCATAAGTGTGCTGAGAAGAAATTATTTTACATAGATTTTGAAGAGGAAGAAGAAAATGAACAAGAAGAGGATATACACCAGGAACCAGCCCTAGAAGAGGAAGAAATGAATCCAACCATATCGTGTAATGCACTGGTAGGAATTACCACACCTCAAACTCTCAAGATAGAAGGAAATATCAAGAAGAAAAGGGCAATAGTGTTGATTGATTCAGGTAGCACCCATAATTTTATTCATTGTAAGGTAGCCAAGGAATTAAATTGTTTCCTATACCCAGCACCAGAATGTCAAGTGATGATTGCAAATGGAGGAACTATAAATTGCTCTGGAAAATGCCATAATATCAAGCTAACCATGGGGGAATATGTATTGACTAGTCCAATGCTTGCCATTCCTATGGGAGGTGCTGATGTTGTACTAGGAGTACAATGGTTACAATCTTAGATCGGAGTTTTTAATTTTTCAAGAAATTTTCTTGAAATTTTTTAGAAGGAAAGGAAGTCGACTACGGGTATTTTCGAGGCTGTGAAGATAATAAGCTCTAATGTCATGACAAAGCTTCTAAAGAAAGAACAACGAGGCGTAATTGCACAATTATGCTCACTAGAAGTTCCAACATCAAAATCATCTATTTTCGCATCTCCAACAAGTCTTGGACAATCATTCCAAGGTGTTTGAAACTCCCAAAGGACTCCACCCGTTGGTGATCGTTAGATCATATCTAGTTTGACCTGGTGAAAGTGTTCCTCCAAACATCAGGCCTTATAGATATCCTTACTTCCAAAAGAGCGAAATTAAACGTATGATTGCAGAAATGTTAGAGGCGGGTATAATTCAACCTAGTCAAAGTTCTTTCTCTGCTCCTGTAGTATTGGTACACAAGAAGGATGGATCATGGCGAATGTGTCCGTATTATAGGGAGCTCAATAAGCTCACCATTAAAGACAAATTTCCCATTCCTGTGATTGATGAATTATTGGATGAATTACATGGAGCAATTTATTTTACCAAGTTGGATCTTCGTTCAGGATATTATCAAATTAGAATGAAGACTGAAGATATTCCAAAAACAGCATTTCGAACTCATGAGGGTCATTACGAATTTTTGGTCATGCCTTTTGGCCTTACCAATGCACCTTCTACATTTCAAGGGTCGATGAATTCCATTTTCAAACCCTTACTTAGAAAATTTGTGCTAGTATTTTTTGATGATATACTAATCTACAGCAGGTCTTGGAAGGATCATGTTCAACATGTTGACAGGGTGCTCAAACTATTGCAGGAGAAACAATTATATGCAAAAACATCCAAATGTTTCTTTGGAGTACAAGAGGTGGAATATCCGGGTCATATTGTATCTCACGAGGGTGTTAAAGTAGACCCTAACAAAATTAAAGCCATTAAGGAATGGAAAGTCCCCACAACCATAAAGAAGTTGCGAGGATTTCTCGGGTTAACAGGGTATTATCGCAAGTTTGTTAAGAATTATGGGAGAATAGCTGCACCTCTAACAACATTATTGAAGAAAGATGCATTTTCATGGACTCCTGAAGCAACTAAGGCCTTTGAACGTCTTAAAGAGGCAATGTGCCTAGCACCGGTCTTAGCTACACCAGACTTCACAAAACCTTTATTGTGGAATGTGATGCCTCAGGAAATGGAATTGGTGCAGTTTTAATGCAGGAAGGAAGACCCATTTCTTTTGAAAGTCGTCCAATCAAAGGAAAGTATTTACAGAAACCTATTTATGAGAAGGAAATGTTAGCAATACTACATGCACTAAAGAAATGGCGGACTTACCTAATGGGAAGACACTTCAAGGTAAAAAATGATCATGATAGTCTTAAACACTTTTTGGAACAAAGACTATCGTCAGAAGAGCAGCAAAAATGGGTCACAAAGATGTTGGGTTATGACTTTGAAATAATCTACAAAAATGGAAAGCTTAATGTTGTTGCAGATGCACTCTCAAGAAAGAATGAAGAGGTGGAAGCATTGCTTTGTGCCATTTCTATTATCCAACCCGATTGGATAACCGAAGCAAGAGATGAATGGAAGAAGGACAAAGATGTATGGACACTCATTCAAAAGTTGCAGCAAGATCCTAGTACATCTGATACATTTAGTTGGAAAAATGATCCCTTATGGTACAAAGATCGCTTATATCTTTGTAAGAATTCCCAACTAAAACAAAAGATTCTTCTGGAATTGCACACTTCTCCTTTAGGAGGACACTCAGGATTTTTAAAAACTTAGCACAGGGTGAAGAAAGAATTTTTTTGGGATGGCCTTAAATCTGATATTCAAAAGTTTGTGGCGGAATGTTTGGTTTGCCAGCAGAATAAAGTGGAAACAATTAAGACCCCGAGACTTCTACAACCTTTATCCATTCCAAGTCAACGTTGGGAGGAGATTTCAATGGATTTTATCACAGGTTTACCTAAGTCTCAAGGAAAGAGTGTCATCATGGTGGTAGTTGATAGACTTACCAAGTATGCACACTTTTGTGCATTATCTCATCCATTTAAAGCAAGTACAGTTGCTACTACATTTATGGACAGAATTCAAAAGCTACATGGAAGCCCAAGGGTTATTGTGAGCGACAGAGATCCCATTTTTACTGGAAATTTTTGGACGTAGTTATTTTCTTGTTTGGGTACTCAATTAGCTCATAGCTCATCTTATCATCCTCAATCTGATGGTCAAACTGAGATAGTAAATAAATGCTTGGAAGGATATCTTCGTTGTTTTGTATCTGATAAACAAACATAATGGGTCAAGTGGTTACCTCTCGCTGAATGGTGGTATAACACTTCCTTCCATACTGCAGCGAAAATGACCCCATTTATGGCACTTTATGGATATCATCCACCATCCATCACATCATCTTTAAGAGAAAATTCGAAGGTTCAAGCAGTGGAAGATCACATCGAGCATCAAGAAGAAGTTCTCCAACTCTTAAAGGATGACCTGAATTTGGCACAAAATCGAATGAAACAACAGGCAGATCAACATCGCAGCGAGAGAAGTTTTGATGTAGGAGATTGGGTATTTTTACTGCTACAACCATATAAACAAATGTCCCTCAAGCAAGCTAAGAAGGATAATAAATTATCGCCAAAGTACTATGGTCCTTACAAGGTGTTGCAAAAGATTGTTACTATGGCATACAAATCGGAGCTTCCTGCTTCTTCGCGAGTGCATCCAGTTTTCCATGTTTCATGCTTAAAGAAGGTTATAGGTGAAAATCTTCCAGTTCAAACAATATTGCCAGAACTTGATGAGGAAGGAAAAATCATATTGGAACCTGAAGCGGTCATGGAAACAATAACTCGACAACTACAGAATCGATCAATTTCAGAGTATCTCATCAAGTGGAAGAATTTACCCATTGAAGATTCTACATGGGAGGATGAGAATTTTATACAGAAGCACCCAGAGCTACTCAAGCGTTGAGGACAACACTTTTTTGAAGGAGAGGGGCATGTTAGGTCCCTATATTACTAGTATAGTCCCTTATTGTTGTTAGTGTAACCCCTATATTGTTATTATTGTACCCTTGTAACCCCCATTTTGTTATTATTGTGCCCTTAAATTATTATTGTTAGGTCGGCTAGGATTACATTGTGGCCCACTAGGATTACATTATGGCCCCATGGACTCCTATATATAGAAAAAAGGTTTTATAAATTGGATCATCCAAGAATTGTTCATTTATGTAATGTATTGGAGGTTGCCCCCTCGAAGTGGCTCATTTCTAAGGTGTTTATATCTCTTTTCTTCTCTTTTTGGAGCTGGTTACACAACACAACCTTCATTTAGCAAACATCAAAGAGACAAACCAACAACAAATTAAAGATAAAAAGAACAAATCCAATAAAAGAAGGGACAACTTACACTGGTTAGATAATTGTCTCTTTCTTCTTGCATGAAGATATTTATTTTTCCTTAAATAATTCCTAATTTTGTTCTAGGATATTTTGTAAGATTTTTTGTATAAATACTTCTCATTTCAAAGCATTGAGGGTGGATGAATTTCTAAACATTTCTATAGTTGTACTGAGCTGAAACCTGAGGGTTATTTGTGCCATTTTCATGTCAGCAGACTGGATTGAGCAATAAAGCATAATATTACAGGATTCATATGTTGAGCCACTTTAGTGAAGTACTTTCACTTGTTCTTTGTCAATTTCTTATGTTTTTCACATGCTTATATGTTTTATTAATCTAAATGATATAACAGGAATTTTATTATAGAATATGTTTAATTACACTCTGTCTTGAACTGTTTATCATTTACATGTTTTCTACTGATATCCAGATTAGGGAATTCTTAACTCCTCCCTAGTTTTGATTGACCACTATATTTTCACTCATTATCCAGATTTGAAAACCATTACTTGCTTTCTCATCCCGTTTAAAATAATTTCACCATCCAGTCTGAAGATCTGAAATTGCCCAGCTATATTTCCCTGTAAACATTTCCTTTAGACCTTGATTATGTCATGTTGCTTGAAACTTTGACTCCATTAGCCAAATGGAATACAGACCTACATCTATCCATCTGAAATAATGATTCCTCCCCCAAACCAAACCAAATCCAAAAATTAAATCGCAAGTAATCCTATATAAGTAGCCTAAAATCAACCACAATCAAAAAAGATAAATCATATAGAGAGAGTGCTCTCTGAGCATAGGAAGGCTAGATCGTAAGGCTTAAAATTAGGTTTGTGGTTACCTCTAATATTCTTTAAACCAAAATATAAACAACCCTTGAGAATTATTGGAGTGATAACATCCACAAAGCAAACAATCACACCAAAAATCCAATAAAAGTACACTACTGAATAAAACACTAATGTACAAAGCATCACACTCATGATTAAGCATAATACTTCTTCAGATAGAGTTCAACAATGAACTGAGATGATTGATTTCCGTCATTATTAACAGAAATAAACCCACAGTTCTACCGTTGATATTGTGTGTAAGCATTACCTCGGCCAAATTTGTGAGAAAAATCAGAGTATTAGTGAAGTTCCCATGCCCCTTAGTCGAGTAAGGGCTATGAAGCATGGAAATAATGCCCTTATGAGAAATTGACAAAACAGTAAGAACAAGGTCGAAGGGAGAGGGTGGGGCACACTTTTTGAGGAAACCAGTGTAAATCTTGTGGTCATGGGGAGAACAAGAATTCTAGAAAGAGACATGCTCGACAATCCGTGGTTTGACAGAGATGTTGATCAGAATGCTTGGAGTAATATTTCCCATGATCCCTTCAGACAACACTTCATGAATCAGGATAGGATTCTGAAATGGTCCAGTCGATATAGATGAAGCATGGGATTCTAGACATATGGAGATGTCACCTAGGGTTGGGAGAAATGAGGAATGATGATGTCCATCATCCCATGGGGTTTCTTCGAGAGAAATTACTTGAACGATACTTTAACAGGTGGGGAAAGTCTCATTCAAGGGATCATCAGATTCCCAAGAAGCAAACTAGGGAGACTGCGCATAAGTTTCCAGAGGAGAAACCAATTAGTCGTTGGTTTTGGATGTAGCCTCAAAAGCCATGAGAATACTTTGATACATTTTTTCAGTAGGTCTGAAAGGCATAACATCAAAATTTTTTTATAGTTGGTCAGGATTGGGAACAATTCATGGATCGTGACATGTTGATATCATACTGACAGTGGCGACATTCAAAGGTGGGAGTGGAAAAATTACTATAAGGGATGAATCTTTGAATAGACCTAACCTGATGTTATAATAGGGGGTAGTGGTATTCCCAACATATGGAATGTTCTATGTTGAAGAATTTGAGAAAAGAAATCTAACTTATCAAAAATCACGATTTTTCCTTGATGAGGAAAACAAAGGACACGAAAAAGGGTGGAGACAATACAAACCATGCCATTAACCGAAGCGCGTCCAAGAAGGAGATTATAATTCAAGTTGGTGTCTACCACCTCAACTTCTAAATTTTCCGTTTTTCCCTCCAACAGGATGGGAAATGATTTTATAATAACATACGTTTGAGAACCTGTACCGTCAAAATCTTCCAAGGTATTCAGGGACTGGGTCAATGGAGGAGAGCTGATGGATTTCCAATAAGTGATAGACATGATGCAGGTTGAAGCGCCCTCATCAACAACAATCCTATTAATGGTTTTCCCTATCATGGTAACTTGAATTAGAAAAGCCACTTGAGATGGTAAGCGAGGAACGATGTTCTCAAGATCGAAAGTAATAATAGTGGAATCTACGGGACCAATCCCTCCAATAGCGGAAAGTAGTGCCTTCCATTATGATGGACACAACTGAAGGACTTCCAAAGCTGACATTGTTGAAGCTGCTTAAGCTATATCCTTTACAATATTGTAGTGTTGTGCAGCTCTCGCATTCGCATTATAGGATGATTTATGGAGAACTAATTTTAGGGGTGGTCAGAGAATGGATTAACTACTAGGTCTCTCAACCTGTAGAGAACTAGAAATAGGAGTGAGGGAAGAGGAAGGGTGATCTATGACTTTCGGTTCCATAGGAGCCTTAGATGGATTTGGGTAATCTTTTGATCTCGTGGTAATAGAGATAGGTTTTGTACCAGACATGAAAACTTGAGAGTTTCCATACAATTGGGGTTGATCTACCATTTTCATCTGCTGAGAAGAGAAAGGTTCTTTTAAGACAATTGGAGTCCCGGGGGAGCCTTTCAAAAGACGACCAACTTCGACATGCCGAGGACAATCCTTGGTGTAATGATCATCATCACATATTAGACAAGCATATTTAGGCCTCTGCATTGAATAATTGTCAGCAGATGAATTTTGTTAGGTAAAATTATTTTCTTAATAAAAACAACTAATCACCTAATCATTAATTATCAATCCAAGGAATGTCTTTTTGTTTCAAGGCAATCATAAAAATATATGCAAGAAAATACCAACTGTCGAACCCTTAGTTAATATAAGAGGGGGGGGGGGTGAATCAATTTAACACATTCATGGTCTTTTAAAACTTTCCATTAAAACTTATTTACACCTTCATTTCATGTTCAACTTAATATGTGAGTAATCTTAGAATGTGAGAAACAAGTATTAGGATAATGTAACAGCAGACTTAATATGTGAGCAACAAGTATTAAGCAGATTAGTTAAACCATATCAACACATAAACGTCATGCACATAGACAACAGACATAAGTGGAAACCCATAAGGGAGAAAACCACATCTTATTATTGTTGTGATGCAAATGCAAGCTCCAACTCCCTCTCACCATTGATTTTCTGTACGCTCCAACCTATAGGAGGCTCCTACCTCAATTTTCAAGCTACAACTTGCAAGGAAGCTCCAACTCCCATCAATTTTCTGTAGGAACCAACCTACAAGAAGCTCCTACCTCAATTTGAAAGCTACAACTTGCAAGGAAGCTCCAACTCCCATCAATTTTTTGCATGCACCAACCTATAGGAGGCTCCTACCTCAGTTAGCTACAACTAACATCTATCAAGCTACAAATTTATAGGGAATTTCTAACTTCCTCACTCTTTCAAAAGAAAACACTTGATAATTTACATGGATATCAGCTCTGTTTTGTTCCTTATTTTCTGCTGTCCATCAGTCCTCATATCTGCCCTGTATCATCTCTGCATCTTCTAAGATTCTCTTTCAGCTCCTCCTTTTTCTCTGCCTCACTGCTTCATTTCTGCATTCTCTAACCTCTCTATGCATATCAATGTGATATCATTTATAGATTTTTCCTCATGATTGTTTTTATTCCACAGGGAATTCGAAGTGAATAGCCCTGACTCTTTGCCTTCTATCTTTTCATTTCTTTGTCCAGCTCATTCAGAAAAATATAGCAATTTATACAAATTTCTGTTTTACAGTGCAGTTTTTTTTTCCTACCAGAGACTTGCCTTTGCATCACAAAAAATATAAAATTAATGAAAAAATTTACATTCACATTTTTAGTTACATATATAAATTTCACTCAACCCTTTTTCTGGCCCTTGGCTTGTTGGTTTTGTCTTTTCTGCTGCTGTTAAGTAACTGTTCTCCATACCTCTGTTGTTTACTGCAATTATGTATCTGCTGCATATATAATTGCTTTACAAGTTCAGCCCCTAATAAATCTCAAAGCCTCATGCATATAAAAATGCATTTATGATTAATCATCCAAAAGGGTCCTCGATCTCTCCAATCTGGGCAATCTCTGTTCATTGTGGAAGTTCTTTTATAAATCATTTCACTGTGAGTTATATAGCTCTACAGCCAATTGCATAAGCATAAGCTTTCTCACTTTTCATCTTCAAACCTATGATTAAAACCATAATCAAACCCCTCTTATAATTTTTCGAATTAATATTCGAATATTCTGACCAAACCATTATATAAGTCTCGACATATAACTCAGGTTTTAAAACCAATGGTCAATGAGCCATATTTGAACCCCGCTTAATGAATGCATCATGAATATCTCAACTTTGGAGTAAAACTCAATGTACTCGGGCCCACACATACATCAAACTGCATATATTATTACCCCAAATTTTAACTTTTATTTACTATCTAGACAATCTTAACTTTAATGTGGAAGCTTTTTCTTCAAGGGCTATAAAAACCCACAATGCCTATAACATACCCCTTTTTATTAAAGCCTGATACTAACTCTTCATATGCGGGAAGTTTTAACTTTCTACTGTTCTATGGTTATAAACCATAGTCATACCACACTCTCACAGAATGAATATTCCGCTCATTTTAAACCCATGTATCCCCATTATGCAATCTTCACCCTTAACAATTCATATTTTAGTGACATTCATATGCATTAATTTACATTGATCCACATTCCCTTATTTATAAACTTTGGATAAGACCCAATTCATGAGCCTCGAATATTTGTTTGGGCTTCGTGTTTAAACTTATTGCGTAAGAGTTCACAGCATATCTGCAATTACATGCTCCCGGCTTTACTATTCCACACCGACCAAAATGTATTAACATATGTACCCAAGGCTTTGACTAAATACCAAACACCTACCTTTAACCATGTCCTGGGCCCACAATAAATGATTAATAAACAGTTTTTAACTCAAATATCGTCGGTACATACCTTTGTTAACTGTCACGTCCATCCAACGGCTGTAAGCCTATCGTGCCCCCGCTAACACATCCAATGACAGTTGCTATATGAAAGTGCACGTCGTTTAATGCTGCAAGTTCACACGATGGACTGGGTCCCAGTCTTTAAATCGCCCTTCACATCCAACGATTGAGAATTTGTTGCGTCCGCTTCGGTGATCCAATGACCAAAACAGAATATCACGTGACCAAACAACACGAGGGTTAATCTTCCCAAATTGTGCGATATAGGTGGTTTTTCCAAACCACTCTTGGACACGTGTCCTTCACTTTGGGGAATCACGTTTTTTTCCCACAATTTCTCTTACCACCTTAGTTGTTGCGCGATACTGCCAATTTCTGTGGGTTGAAACCACGGTTACTCTTCCTTCACGGTTCCAGTTTTCTCCTTGACTCAAGGTTCCGCACCATTTCATTCGATATGGTTCCACCACTTACTTTGTCCATTCAAAAGGTTAAAGCAAATTGATTCTATGGGGTTCTCCTCACGAAATAAATATGATGGCTTCTCCTCACAAAAGGCTTATATTCAAGGCATTCAATATATGGTAAGTAGGTAAATCATGACCCGTCCTGTTGTTCATAACCTAGCAAACTACACATCGATTTCGTCGATTTTGATAATGGAATTTAGGTTCAGTACTATGGCCTTTCATATAGATTCAAATATACTCTTGCTTATTAACAACCATCACTACGCCTGATTCAATTCAGAAAACCAAACACATTCAACCATTACATTATCATGACTGCCGATTTCTACAAGGATGCACAGAGTGCAATCAAACACCAACTCACAGAATTCTATGCACATAGTTAATCATCGAATTCCATCACACAGGGTTATACAATTTTGTGGCTTTCTAATGTGATTCAATGATATTGTTCCACCGTTATAATTACAATGGAATCACCATAGGCTATTCAAAACCCCATCCATAAGAATCAAACAGACCTGCGCTTTCATCACTAGATATACAAACAGACCTTTAAAACAAAGTATAGAGTCTTGCTCATACCCAGCTCATGGGGATTCAAGGCCTTCTCACACAGAAATTAATTAAACCAATGCACATGTAATACTGCACATGTAATACTGTAATACTTCAATTCCATGGCCGTCTGCTACACTACTCTGTCTCTACAGATTTTCACTCCAGACCCCTTTTCAAAATCAATGGCCCTCCTTTTTTCCTCACTACTCTGCACCTTGAATAGCTCTCTGCTTCTTTGCTAACTCTGCTGCTCTCTTTTGCTGCCTCTGCTACCTCTCTGCTGCCTTTGCCTCTCTGCTACTTTTCTTCTCTCTTTGCCTTGTTTCTGTTTCAGGTGCTCCTCCTTTGCCATCTCCATTGCCATCAATGACAACATTTCCAACAGTCTCCCCCTTTGGCATTAATGGCAACACACCCACCAATAATCAAATGCTTCCTCAAAGTCTTCCTCTACTTGCCTTTTAGAAGACCCTTTCTTCTGTTACTTTCTTTTCCTCCCCCTTTGATATCAATGGAAAAGGGTTGCACATTTCTCAGTGTAGATTCTATCTTTTCATTTCTTTTCTCTGAGTTGTGTTTAGGCCTTCTTCTTCTGACTTTATACCCTGCTGCTCCAAACTAGTGTACAAGAGCTGTTGATAGAACACTTTTGAGGATTATTGAACTTGAATATACACTGTAATTTAATACAAGCCCAAAGCACAGACTCCTTTCACTTGTATAAAGCTAAAAGTGAAGATAATGATACTTCATAGAACACATTTTACCAGCCTTATCTAGTCAGAGATGCATCATTGGATCAAAACTATGATACTGAGAATTCTTCAAATATACTTCAGTCTCTAGTATTATCTTCATCTGAAATCAATATCTGTTGAGGAAGATTGTATATGGAATATTTCTTCTTTTGCAATACACATCTGCAGTACAACACCTGTTCAATTATGACGATGATGCTAATATATCTTTTATAGCTGTGGTTCACCTTTCCTTCCTGTTGGTGATGGTATGAATTAGGATGCTAATAATTATATTACACTTAATAGATGAAGGTCCTTGTTACTAATGCGATCAATGAGTCAAGCTAGAGTTTACAACTTATTGTGATACTAGATGACATCTTTCAATCTAAGAGACCAAATGACTTTACTGCTTGTACAATATACTTTCAAAACGAACCTTTCAATGTATTGGTCAGTCTCACTTATCAACCATGTAGTTTTATTTCTGACATAAGGGGGTATGTATGTCAATGATCAATCTCTCTTTAAATGTGAATTACCAGCAAATACTTTATGCTTAAGATACTTTAACAATTCTATCATGATGATTTCCAACAAAAACATCTTCAAGTTTTTTAATTGATATCTCAGCCACCAGACTTCACACAGTTTATGAATAATCTTAAGAAAGAGGCCTTGAAGATATATGTAGTGACTTCCGAAAGGCATGCAATTATATATATAAATAGATACTGCTTCAATGCTCAATATAATGCTTCAAGTATAGATAAAATAATGAACCTTTTTCCCTTTCATTGACCCTTTTATGCTTTAAAATGCAGATAATGTTGGAATACTACCTTGATGTACTTTTTCCATAATCCCTTGATCCCGAGGACCTATACCAGACCCTTGCACCACTGATAATACTTGATATTATACTAATAGGCTTGCTGCTTGTGCCAAATTCCCATTGATACTACTTTCACTTCAGCTCACACATGAATGCATAGTTAAAACAACCTTCATAATTACTATTGTTGAGCTTTCCACTGTTTACACCAACAGTCATCAATATACTGAATTTGATCTTGGCATCATTGACCATTTTTCTTTTTCTATCATTTTGTTCAAAGGAAAGCCATTGCATGTTCCTTTCTAGGACTATTCCAGAATCATTGCTGCTTTATAATCAATTCAACTATTCTAATATAAGGATCTTTGGGAAGGCATATTCAATTTCTCTACTTGGAATCTTCATGGGAAGACCACTCAGAAATTTGTCACTTAATTTAAATTCATTCCCCCAAGGGGAATTTTCATAGATGAATGATGTAATGACATAAGTATGATAGGATCTTCTCTTACTCATCCTCCTCAATGTGATAATGTGATCATAGCTTAATGTGCTGATGTCTTCTTAGCTTACATGTCCATGGCTGAAGTTCCCTCAACCATTATGGCTGCTTGCTGCTTTCTCTCCTTCCATCAACCTGTTGGCTATTGTGTGCTTCAGGTGTTGTTCTTCCTCTATAGATCTCTGTTGGAGGAAATTTCCTTTCCATTCCTGTCCTTATAGTTGTCTTCATTCCAAGGAGCTCTTCTTATAATAATTTCATGGGGATTATTTATGAACTGCTCTCCCCCTGGGATGTGGCTTCATAATTATCACTGGTTGGATATTTGCTTTTCTTCCTAGAGAAGCTCCCCCTGAGACTATGATAGATTCATTAGGTTATAGAGGTAACAAGCTCCACCTTTCTCTTTTCCTTCCATACTTTATTGGGGTTCTTCATAATGTCTGCATTTATTTTTTATTCATAGCTTTGATTGATTTGATGAGATTCCATCATCTATCTAGAGATCTTTAATGCATATGGTAGTTTACAATATTTTTCTTTGTGACCAAGCTTGAAGCATACATAACATCTTATTGTACCAAGGTATGTTTCAGCTGATGTATAATTTTTTGTTCCCCTTTTTAAACAGAATTTACATTCAACAAATTTATGTCCAAATTCATTGCATGCATAATAGTAGCCATGGAAATGATTTGTGTACCTGGTGAAAGATTGTCTTTTCCATTTGCTTGCTTGAGGTATTCTTCTCATTTGCTGCATCTTTTTCTGGTTGAAGTTGATATGCCTTGTCTTACAATGTGCTACAATATGTCCTGGTTTATGACAAGAAAAAAATGTGATAATTTTCATAGGAGGAAAGAACCTCCTTTGACATCTTCCAAATTTATTCAATTCATAATCAAGAGTGTATGAGCCCTTTTCAGCTGACTAATTCATCCTCTCATTATTTTTCCTTACATGTTGCTGCATGTTTCTATTTGTTTCTTCACAAATCCTGCTCTTGCTGGCTTCTACTTCTGTAGGAATCTTCTGAGCTGTTTCATTATCCTTTACAACTTTTACAAAGATGATCTTCTTGTGATCTTCTACCTTGGAGTTATTGGTTTCTCCTTCATAGCCTATCCCAGTCTTTATGAGAGGAGATATTTGAGAATTTAGAATTTGGTCCAACTTTCTAGAGCTTTTCATTTGAGGAGTATTCATTAATAATTATTTTTGGGCTTTTTCTAATTTCTTTCTCAGGCACACAACTTCTTCTTCCAATTTCTCACATTCTAGACTTTTCTCACTCATTTGTTGCAGCGGAGTGTCTTCTACTTTCCTTGCTTCTTCAAGTTGTGTCTTCAGGCCAAAAATTTCTTTCTTATCTTCATATTCTTTTTCATCACATATTTGCACCAATGTCTTAAAGTCTTTGTTTTATTTCTTCAATATTTCTATTTCAGTTAAGGCTGTGTCAAGTTTGCCTCTTTCCTATCCTGTAATTTCTTCATGGAACTTACATCCATTCACACTAGCAGGTACCTCATTTGATTGAACATTTTCTTTTTGACATGAATTTTTCTTCTTCTTAATTCTCTTCTCCTTCTTGAAAATGCAGCCCCTAGTGTCTTCTTCATGCATGTAATGCAATCTATCCCATATTTCTTTTGCAGAGGTTAAATCCATTATTAACTCAAGATCCTTGTTATGAAGATTGTTGTATATCACACATTTTGCCTTGGCATTCCTCTATTTTTCTTGCACAGAGGGAGAGTCTGTGCAGTAACCATCACATACAAGTTTCCATACCTCAGATTCGTTAGCCATGAAATCTGTTTTAACCTTATCTATCCATTCAGGAAATTTTGTTGTGCCTAACACAGGTACATTTTGATAGTCCATGACTCAACCAAATCTCCTTCAAGCTATTAGGCTTACACCAAAGGAACCTGCTCTGATACCAATTGTTGAACCCTTAGTTAAATTGAGAGGGGGAGGGGGGGAGGGGTGAATCAGTTTAACACATTCATGGTCTTTTAAAACTTTCCATTAAAACTTATTTACACCTTCATTTCATGTTCAACTTAATATGTGAGTAATCTTAGAATGTGAGAAGCAAGTATTAGGATAATGTAACAACAGACTTAATATGTGAGTAGCAAGTATTAAGCAGATTATTTAAACCATATCAACACATAAACATCATGCACATAGAAAACAGATATAAGTGGAAACCCATAAGGGAGAAAACCACATCTTATTATTGTTGTGATGCAAAGGCAAGCTCCAACTCCCTCTCACCACTGATTTTCTGTAGGCTCTAACCTACAAGAGGCTCCTACCTCAATATATAGGCTACAAATTGTAAGGAAGCTCCAACTCCCATCAATTGTCTGCAGGCACCAACGTACAAGAGGCTCCTACCTCAATATGCAACCTACAACTTGCAAGGAAGTTCCAACTCCCATCAATTTTCTGCATGCACCAACCTACAAGAGGCTCCTACCTCAGTCAGCTACAACTGACATCTATCAAGGTACAACTTGATAGGGAAGCTCCAAATTCCTCACTCTTTCAAAAGAAAACACTCGCTGATTTACCTGGATATCAGCTCTGTTTTGTTCCTTCTTTTCTACTATCCATTAGTCCTCATATCTGCCCTGTATCATCTTTGCATCTTCTCAGATTCTCTATCAGCTTCTCCTTCTTCTCTGCCTCACTGCTTCATTTCTGCATTCTCTAACCTCTCTATGCATATCAATGTGATATCATTTATAGAGTCTTCCTCATGAATTTTTGTATTCCACAGGGAATTCGAAGTTAATAGCCCTGACTCTTTTCCTTCTGTCTTCTCATTTCTTTGTCCAGCTCATTCATAAAAATATAGAAATTTATATAAATTTATGTTTTACAATGGAGTTTTGTTTTCCTACCGGTGACTTGCCTTTGCATCACAAACAATATAAAATTAATGAAAACATTTACATTCACATTTTAAGTTACATATATAAATTTCACTCAACCCTTTTTTTGGCCCTTGGCTTGCTGGTTTTGTCTTTTCTGCTACTATTAAGTAACTGTTCTACATACCTCTGTTGTTTACTACAATTATGTATCTGCTGCATATATAACTACTTTACAAGTTCAGCCCCTAATAAATCTCAAAGCCTCATGCATATAAAAATGCATTTCTAATTAATCGTCCAAAAGGGTCCTCAATCTCTCCAATTTGGGCAATCTCTGTTCATTGTGGAAGTTATTTTATAAATCATTTCACTGTGAGTTATACAGCCCTACAGCCAATTGCATAAGCGGAAGCTTTCTCTCTTTTCATCTTCAAACCTATGATTAAAACCATAATCAAACCCCTCTTATAATTTGTCAAATTAATATTCGAATATTTCGACCAAACCATTATATAAGTCTCGGCATATAACTCAGGTTTTAAAAACAATGGTCAATGAACCATATTTGAACCCCGCTTAGTGAATGCATCATGAATATCTCAAATTTGGAATAAAACTCTATTTACTCGGGCCCACACATACATCAAACTGCATATATTATTACCCCAGATTTTAACTTGGATTTACTATCTGGACAATCTTAACTTTAATGTGGAAGATTTTTCATCAAGGGCTATAAAAACCCACAATGCCTATAACATTACCCTTTTTATTAAAGCCCGATACTCACTCTTCATATGTGGAAAGTTTTACCTTTCTATTGTTCTATGGTTATAAACCATAGTCATACCTCACTCTCACCGAATGAACATTCCGCTCATTTTAAACACATGTATCCCCATTATGCAATGGTCACCCTTAATAATTCATATTTGAGCGACATTCATATGCGTTCATTTACATTGATCCACATTCCCTTATTTATAAACTTTGGATAAGACCCAATTCATGAGCCTCGAATCTTTGTTTGGGCTTTGTGTTTAAACTTATTGCATAAGAGTTCATAGCTTATCTGCAATTACATGCTCCCAGCTTTACTATTCCACACCAGCCAAAATTAATTAACATATGTACGCAAGGCTTTAACTAAAGACCAAACGCCAACCTTTAACCATGTCCTGGGCCCACAATAAATGATTAATAAACATTTTTTAACTCAAATATCATCGGTACATACCTTTGTTAACTGTCACATCCATCCAACAGCTATAAGCGTATCGTGCCCCCGCTAACACATCCAACGACAGTCGCGCTATGAAAGTGCACATCATTTAATGCTCCAAGTTCATGCGATGGACTAGGTCCCAGTATTTAAACTGCCCTTCACATCCAATAGTTGAGAATTTGTCGCGTCCGCTTCGGTGATCCAATGACCAAAATGGAATATCACGTGACCAAACAACACAAGGGTTAATCTTCCCAAATCACGGGATATAGGTGGTTTTTCCAAACCACTTGTTAGCCACCTATAAATTTTTGACAAACAAATAGGTGGCTAAATATTCTTCTGAGCCTTCAAGAAAAACATTTCCCTTGAAAATATTTCATCCTTGAAGCCTCTATGTGTCCTTTTCTCCTTGAATAATCTTCACTACTGTCTCCATTGAAAAAGCCCTGCTATTTATGAAAATAATGCTTCAAAAGGCCTCTGAAATTGCCCATTTTCACTCATTTCCCTTCATTTTTAATTAAGCCTCCTTCCCTCTTTGGAACCTCCATATCTCTCTAAGAAACCTGCAAAATCCTTTTAAGCCACTTAAAACCCCTTTTACAGGCTTAAATCACTCGTTTCCCCTTTATAAGAAGCCAAGAAAACCATTGAAAAACATTAATTTTGGCTTTAAAAACCTCCTTTACATTTGAGGCCTGAAGCCCCTTTCGGCTAAGCCCCTAACCACTTCCACATATATGACCCATGCCTGAGACTAGGCACTAAAGCCCTGGACGCTAATCGCAATCGGAGGATTCGATTAACACATTTTCCTTTGTTACTCTTATTTTTCCGATGCGATTGAGTTTTTTTCTATAGACCCCCACTGTAAGTTCCACCATTGATCTTTCATAATTTGATGGCCCAACGCTAATCTCATCACACCCCATCACCCCTCTCCATCACCCCCCCCCGATTGAGTATTGACAGTCAATCTGGTTCCAAATTGGACGGCTGGCGCGTAATCGCAACATTAGAACTCACCGTTTCGGCCCCGTGCCATTTCTCCGATGCAATTAGATCTCCAATGTTCCTTCCAATTGATCTACTGACCCTCATTCTTTCCACCGATTCACATACTCGCCTTCCTTCTCCCTCTTTCAATCTTGACCGTCCATACCATAGATTCAACGGTTGGGATCTAATCTGCCTTTGACTTTT
Source organism: Pinus albicaulis (assembly GCA_034641835.2). Taxonomy (NCBI): domain Eukaryota; kingdom Viridiplantae; phylum Streptophyta; class Pinopsida; order Pinales; family Pinaceae; genus Pinus; species Pinus albicaulis. The sequence continues at coordinate 1,422,769,873 of CM076581.1, read as the reverse complement.
CCCCCCACCTAACTGCCAGTGCATCTTCCCATATCGCACTGCCTCCTCCACCATCAGATCTCTTCGCTCCATATCCAACGGTCAACATGCATATCACGTTTTTTCTTCGTCCGGGCTTTAACGTTTCTAAATCACGCGATGAAAGTGGTTTTATAGAGGACATGTGTCATGCAGCGACATATATCACGTTGTTTCGGGCAAAGGTTCAAAAACTATTTGTAGTTGCACAACACCAGCAATTTTGCCACTAAAACCACCTTCCTGGCCTTTTCTCCCACAACCTCCACCCTTTAATCCCCACCATTGATCTCCTCCTGAGATCCAACGGCTCACATCCAATCACCCTCCGCCTTCCGGGTCCCACCATTAAAGGCCCCCGCTTACATTCAATTTGACCCTTTTTCTTTGTAATGCACCCAAACGTTAAAATTTGGGTTTTAGCATTAAATCTTATTTTTTATACCCAACTTACTATTAACACCTCCATCAACGAATCCTTGTCGTTAATCACCATTGCCTTATCTAATCGGACGACTCAGAATCTTCCTTACCCCAAACCTTCACCGGCTCAGTTCTTCTCCATTCCACAATGATTTTCACTTGTTTTTCACATGCAGCCACCATTTCCGCCACCATTTCCATAGGCCTCCACAGTAATCTTCCACCATTCCCCTGGATTTTGTAACGAGTTTATTGTATTGTGCAAGGTTTACGGAGTGAGAAATTCACTCTGTCTCCATAATCACAGTCATTGTGATTCAAAGCGCAGAAAGTCCATCGCAGCAGTGGAAACGAGTACCAGAGACAGATTAAAGAGATTTATTGAAGATTAATAATCATAATCCGATGTTCACAAAGGACAAAGACAACATGAAGACCTTAAAATTATATCAGAGGTCTAATTAAGCCTAAAACACAGAGCTAAAGAAAATTGAAAGTGTTTTACGGTAAAAAAAAGAAATCTATATGTCCGAGAACGCCTCCACCGCCACACCAAAGGCCAATTGACCCCGCTCCAGCTACCAAAAGCCACCTGCAACCTCATGGAAATCAAAGAAGGTCTAGTCACTGCCAGGATAGAGGATATTTTCAAAAAGACAGCTGAATAGTTATTTCTAACTATCAGTAGAGTTATGTTAAAGATAAGAAGCAACCCAGAAGTCAATCTCTTCATCCATTAAGCCTCAAAGGGCAGAAGCAACAATTATGAAGTATGGGAACTTACGAATTTCTATCCCCCTTGCTTATTTCAAATGTCAAAAACAGACAGTTAGAGTACAATACAAGCAAAGCCCATTTAATGAAGCATGGAGAATTGTCATTTCTTACCCTCCAAGCCTCCCAGAGGCCAAGAAGCATTAAGCTCTTCATCTAATTGGGCCAACTTTCTATTCTACTACTTCACTCCCTCATTCACCTATAAGTATTCGAAAAAAATCTAGTTCTGGTGGTTGTTAGTTGTAGGGATTGATTCGACTGTTAGAACTGTTATTAGGGGAAGTAGCGTAGTAATTTGTAATTTAGTAGGCTGGGAGGAGAAGTTTGGAATGTAAACAACCATTGAGCTCAGAGTATGTGACTGGTTTTTCACATCAATTAAACAAAAAAATTTCACAGGATCCTGGTCTATATTATGGGTGATGTTTTTCTTACTGCAATTGTCTCATTACATTTTTCATACTGTTCATTATTCTCTAATAAGAATCAGTAAATCTGGCTTAGGATATATCCCTGTATGGTACCCTATTGCTTTCCTGCTCTTCTTATCTTTGATGTTTTCTGCTATTAAGTGTATCTAAGAGAAAATTCATATAATTTAACCAGTCAAAGATGTTGGTATTACCCATGCTTACTGATGTTGGAATTCACAGTTTGTTGCTTAGATGTTCTTGTTGGGTTTAAGCTGGAAAAATTGGGATATTGGGGATTTAGAGTTAGCCCTATCCACTAGGGTCATTTTACAATAGATTGTCCTTTCCAAGATCCCTTTGAGCTAGTGTCAAAAGCATTGAAGGTTAAAATCCCTTATCTGATCTTAGGCCTTGCTCTGTGTTAAATCTTATTGTTTTTCCTTGAGAGTATGCTGAAAGCAGGTCTGGAGTTAAATGACCTCTGTCATGATCTTAAGCTACCCTTTGTGGCTTTCCTTCACCCATTCTTAATGTTCCATTCCACCATCTATCTGAAAGATCCTTTAGTATAGATGACTTGCCCTTTGGAATCTCTTGGTTAGTTGTTATGCAAGTAATCCCCTTTCATGACTCCATAGCCCAATGGATTGACACTTTCTTGACCTATCTTCTTTTTCCGAAACATCCTACTACTTTGTTCCTTTTATCCCATAACCTTCTCAGTTAATGATCTCCAACCAATCCAACCAACCAAATCAAACAAACCCATGTGCTTCATAGCTAGCCTAATACCTCATTTTGAGCTTTAAAAGATATATCATTCTTTACATACATAGAGAGATCCCTCTCTGGATCCAGGAGGGCTAGATCCTTGGATCCCAAAGTGGTTTGATGTTGTCTAGTCTTTTTGTCATACCAATCTGGCCAAAACACTGGAACCCCAACACTACTCTTGGACACGTGTCCTTCACTTTGTGGAATCATGTTGTTTTTTCCGCAATTCCTCTTACCACCTTAGGTGCTACATGATACTGCCAGTTTCTGTGGGTTGTAACCACGGTTACTATTCCTTCACGGTTCCGGTTTTCTCCTTGACTCAAGGTTCCACACCATTTCATTCGATATGGTTCCACCACTTACTTTGTCCATTCAAAAGGTTAAAACACATTGATTCTATGTGGTTCTCCTCATGAATTAAATATGATGGCTTCTCCTCACAAAAGGCTTATATTCAAAGCATTCAATCTATGATAAGCAGGTAAATCATGACTCATCCTGCTGTTTATAACCCAGCAAACTACACATCGATATCGCTGATTTCGACAATGGAATTTAGGTTCAGTACTATGGCCTTTCATATAGAGTCAAATATAATCTTTATTATTAACAGCCTTCACTACGCCCGATTCAATTCAGAAAACCAGACACATTCAACCATTACATTATGATGACTGCCAATTTCTACAAGGATGCACAGAGTGCAATAAAACCCCAACTCAAAGAATTCTATGCACACAGTTAATCATCGAGTTCCATCACACAGGGTTATACAATTTTGTGGCTTTCTAATGTGATTCAATGATACTATTCCAGCATTATAATTACAACGGAATCATCATAGTCTATTCAAAACGCCATCCATAAGAATCAAACAGACCTATGCTCTCATTACTGGATATAAAAACAGACCTTTAAAACAAAGTACAGAGTCTTTCTCATACCTAGCTCACGGGGATTCAAGGCATTCTCACACAGAAATTAATTCAGCCAATGCACATGTAATACTATAATACTTCAATTCCATGACCCTCTGGTACACTACTCTGTCCCTACAGATTTTCACTCCAGACCCCTTTTTAAAATCAATGGCCCTCCTTCTGTCCTCACTACTTTGCACATTGAATATCTCTCTACTTATTTGCTAACTCTGCTACCTCTCTTTTGTTGTTTCAGGTGCTCCTCCTTTTCCATCTCCTTTGCCATCAATGACAACATTTCCAACACCAACATCTAACACTAGTTCTATATGATTATGTTGTATGCTATCAAGCTCATTCAAAAAGAAATAAAATGTAAGACTTGAAAAATAATATTAAATCTGAAAAACATAAAGTAAGTGACAGGAAAATATTTATGATAATCACACGACTTGAATCAATTGTGAATTAAATCAAACCTTGTTGAATTGTAAATTTAACCCATTGCACCCAACATAATTCAAATGCTAATCTAAAAAAATAAATTAAATGAAATCTAGAAATTCCAAGAAACAACAAATATGGAAAATGCAACAAACAAAAAATTACTTTTAAAGAAAGTAAATTTACTTTAAATAAAAAAAATTGAAATTCAAATAAACAAACACACAACTAAACTACTTTATATGTTCAAGGCAGCACCTCATCCAAGGTAGTGGGCCCAACTGCTCAAGAATCAGTTCTGCCTTGAGAAATAATTCATATTAGATTATAAGTAATAGATGTAGAACTCAATGAACATTTCCCTTCATTAAAATATATGAGAGAAATAATTACATCAGAATGAATTTGTTAGTTTTGTCTCAAGTTCAACAATTATTCATATCCAATTCAACAATTTTTCATCCCCCCCCCCCCTTTGATATTTGTTTCCATTTAAATACAAAGAGAGTAAAGGGAAATTAAAAATAAATTGATTACAAAATTATTTTCCAATACAACTATAGATTTTCTATAGAAAATTGATCAGAAATATCATATCTAAAATATATTTCCATCATGATTCAGCTGGAATAAGTCGAATCTGGTATTGCAATTGGAAGAATTTGGAAAACGACCACAACAAAAAATCTGAGAAAATAATCTTCAGATAACCTTCTGTTTCTCAAAATACAGACCAAATTTTGGAAAAATGTTCATTAGAAAACTGAATTGGTCTATTCTGCACAAAACCCATGTCTCATATTTTCAAGATTCATCTTCATTTTTATGAAATCACCAATGCAAAACCGCAACTTTTTATCCCAATGAATTTCTCAGTTAGAATAGTTGGAGATCGAATTTCCAATCTGGAAGAGATCTTGGAGGCTAAAAGCATGAGTGATATGATGACAGATTAATAAACCATATTTGACAAAAACATGCATAATAATTGTCAATTTATTAAAAATAAAGGATAATAAGTATTACTGATCCATAAGAGCATACATAATTATAAAATGGAATTAAATGATAAATTATGATAAATAATGCTATAAATAATTGTAGAAATGGATGAAATAGGCGTTAACAAGTGGAAATAATAATGGAAATTTAGTGGCCCAACATTCCCTCAAACTGAACATGTTGCATCTCCTCATGCAACCCAGTGCCTCTATATTAACCATGTTGTAATAAATTAATCAAAATGCTCACCCCAACTCATGATATTGGTGGAACAAATTGCTTCTTCCTCAAATAATTCTTTAAAATAATAGATATTCAATTCTAGCGATGTTGGTGAAGGTGTAACAATTGACACATTGACTTTCAACAATATGTATATGAAGTTGCAGCAAAATATGATACAAGTAACAACAAAATTCATTAACTATTTTCTCAAAAACTACAAACCATATTTTTCTGAAATTTTGCAGGAAGATTTCTATTATATTAATGCTTCTCCACTCCAAAAATCAGAGCAATCCAATGAAAATATTTCAAGATATCAGCAAAATGGTTGTAGGTGACAGCGCAAGATTTTTGCAATTTTACAAACTAGTTTAGCTTGAAATTTTATAGGTTTGTGTATTTTAATGATACCACTTTGTTATTCAAAAATCACAAGAATCCAATTCATATTTTTAAAGATATACACGAATCAATTTATGCATTGTATAAAAATAAAAAATTGTATGCCTTAAACGAGGAAGAAAGGATAAAAAATCCATCATACATAACAACTCCTCCCCCAAATTGGAGAATTAGCATGCACTCATGCTATACTAGAAATAAAATTGAGGTGGTTGCTGCAATCGTTGTTGAAATCTATTCTTGGTGTAAAACAATATGGAATAAAGGAGGTTTTGAGATTGAATGAGGAGATGGATGGTAAATAAAATTAATCGCATGGTCATAATAAATAAATGAATAAAAGTAACACTCCCCCAAAATGAAATATTTTGCGTCTCTGAAAAATGGGAAGTGGGAAAGAAGTGGAACTAATGATTGAAAAATATGAGTGAATAATGCTCAATGTATTTTCATGACATTCTCCTAAAATTTTGATAAATTAAAAACTTATGCTATTTTACCTCAAGTTTTACCTCTGTAAAAATGTGGAATGGCATGTATGGATTGAAATTTGTTGAAGTTGATGTAGGTTGAGTTGATGCTGAAAGTGGAAGCCATGGAAGCTGAAAGAAAGTAATCATAAAGTGTCGTAGGGTCTTATTCCCCCAGACTGATTAGTTTCCTTGTCATCAATATTTCTATAACACATTTCATAAGTAGACGCAATCAGTAATTCATCACCTCAGTCACCTCATTATATGTAAAAGTGACATAATCATGTGGTGAATGTCATGGGATAATAATGGATAATATGTGAATATAAATGAGGATAAAAATGATGAGAAAAATATGCATTCCCTATACTCATGAGCTTTTGTTGTTATGAGCACAAAAATTGTGAGAATTAATTATCTCAGTCTTTGCTTATAAAGTTCGAGCCAATTACTTGGAATTCACAATTAGAATTAGGCCTCTTTATTCTACCCAAAAATAATAGTAGTGTTGTTAAGCTATGAATAAATGGAGAGTGATTGGGAAAAGCTAATATCTTTGGTTAAAGATATGAAACTTGTATAATAAAGGAATAATAGATTAGATGATACAAAATGTCAAATTTCAAATGTCCTAAAAGTTTCGTCCCTGACCTATAAAGTGAATATTGATAACTCAATAAAAAATATAAACCATAACCATCATCATATAATGACTGATTAAATATTACCCCATGAACCATGAGTTCCAACAAACCTTATATATGCAATGGTAGGATTTTTCAGCAAATAGCTTTGAGAAAAAATGTAACCAAGTAGATGATAGTATTGAATTAACTTCTATACCATAGGCATGGCCACTGCTGCCAGTAGGCATCCATAGCCTCGATAGGGATGCCTTTTTAACCCAATGAGATGATAGTGTCCCATCTATTAGAAATAAATACATAGTCACAAGAGAATTTAAATTTACTTAGATGTCTAATGAATATCATTGTTTAGGCGTGGTAACCAGTTAATAAAAATTCCATTCATGGGAGCTAACAAAAATGAACAAGCAATCTCATGATGAGACCTCTTGTCCTTCAGTTTTACAATGGAAGGCCATTACCCCAGCTTGGTGACCAGTAGTGGTAATGTCACTTTATTAGGACCTATGATCATGGTAGGTCAGCTCGTGATGAGACCTCCTATCCTTCAGATTGAATATTCTTATTTAAGATTCAATTATGGCTATTTTTTAAACAAAATATTACTCAATAGATGGGGTGGAAAATCATATCTTTAAGAGATACAGATGGCATAAAAAGTTGTGTAGTAACTAATTTCAACTTTGGTAGTCTTGCTTCTCAAAAAATAATAACCTTCAAATGACTACGGATAAATATATTTTACTTTATTAATATGTGGGTTGAGGAACAATCCATTAGATAGTGACAGAAATATTTAAGTATAATTTTGTGGTAATCATCATATTCTATACCATAGTTATGCCTATGGTATAGAAGTTAATTCAATACTATGATCTATGCAATGGTAGGATTTTTCGGCAAATATCTTTGAGAAAAAATGTAACCAAGTAGATCATAGTATTGAATTAACTTCTATACCATAGGCATGCCACTGCTGCAAGTAGGCATCCATAGCCTCAATAGGGATGCTTTTTTAACCCATTGAGATGATAGTGTCCCATCTATTAGAAATAAATACATAGTCACAAGAGAATTTAAATTTACTTAGATGTCTAATGAAGATAATTGTTTAGGCTTGGTAACCAATTAATAAAAATTCCATTCATGGGAGCTAAAAAAAATGAACAAGCAATCTCGTGACGAGACCTCTTATCCTTCACTTTTACAATGGAAGGCCATTACCCCATCTTGGTGACCAGGGGTGGTAATGTCACTTTATTAGGACCTATGATCATGGTAGGTCGGCTCGTGATGAGACCTCCTATCCTTCAGATTGAATATTCTTATTTAAAATTCGATTATGGTTATTTTTAATCAACAAAATATTACTCAATAGATGGGGTGGCAAATCATATCCTTAAGAGATACAGATGGCATAAAAAGTTGTGTAGTAACTATTTTCGACTTGGGTAGTCTTGCTTCTCAAAAACTAATAACCTTCAAATGACTGCGGATAAATATATTTTACTTTATTAATATTTGGGTTGAGGAACAATCCATTAGATAGTGACAGAAATATTTAAGTATAATTTTGTGGTAATCATCATATATTTTACAAACTGAGGGACTTGACAAATTTAAGAAAGTTGAAAATTGACATGGTGAAATCATATTTGCATAATTATTCCTTAAAAATAATATTATGTTTATATATAAACAAAGATAAACTATCCAATCATTATGTCAAAGAGTACCTATAACATTCAAAGTATTTCCTATTCACCAAGTATTAAATTAAAATGGGCAACCGTGACTTAGGTAACAACAATTGTAAGAGATGGCACACTAGCTGTGACTAAGGGAATATCAATTTTTCCTTTCAAGGTAACAACAACTGTGACAAATGGAATAATAATCATTCCTTTGACTAAACAAAAACTATTCATTTTATAGAACAACGACAGAAAAAGGACCATCAACTGTCCTTTTGGAAAAGAACAGCGTTTTTTTGAAAAAAGTAACATCAGTTTTTTCATGCAAAAGGAATGACAACTGTACAATATTCAAAACATAAAACAAACAACTACTGTTCTATTTGGGAAGGAAACAGCAATTGTCCAAAAAAGGGAATGAAAACTGTTCACCCCAAAAGGAACAACAACTGTAAAACTGTTAAGTCCCTATATTACTAGTATAGTCCCTTATGTTGTTAGTGTAACCCCCTTATTATTATTGTTGTACTCTTGTAACCCCCATATTGTTATTATTGTGCCCTTACATTATTATTATTAGGTTGGCTAGGACTACATTGTCGCCCCACTAGGATTAATTGTGGCCCCATGGACTCCTATATATAGATAGGAGGTTTTTTCATTTGTATCATCCAAGAATTTCTCATTAATGTAATGTATTTGAGGTTTCCCCCTCGAAGTGGCTTATTTATAAGGTGTTGATATCTCTTTTCTTCTATTTTTGGATCTGGTTTCACAACAAAAACACCAAAACCATGAAAGTGTTAGGTCCCTATATTACTAGTATAGTCCCTTATTGTTGTTAGTGTAACCCCCTTATTGTTATTATTGTACCCGTGTAACGCCCATATTGTTATTATTGTGCCCTTAAATTATTATTTTTAGGTCGGCTAGGATTACATTCTCGCCCCACTAGGATTACATTATGGCCCCATGGATTCCTATATATAGAAAGGAGGTTTTGTAATTTGTATCATCCAAGAATTTCTCATTCATGTAATGTATTGGAGATTTCCCCATAGAAGTGGCTTATTTATAAGGCGTTGATATCTCTTTTCTTCTAGAGCTGGTTTCACAACATTTGGTACCAGAGGTTTGGATTCTAGGGTTTCGCTGCTCCAAATAGGTCATCGTGGAATTTTCGCTATAAATTTGTTTCTATGAAGGTTCAGAAGCTGAAATTTTTAGAGTTAGAAGCCGAAATAATGAGGAACATCATCAAAATATTTCAGAGCTTGGTTCACAATATTTTCGAAGATATGATCTATGGAAGTTAGGGATTTTTGCATGCTCCTGAATTTAACTTAAAATGGTCATCGCGGAATTTTCGCTATAACGTTTTCTTCTACGAAGGTTCAGAAGCTGATATTTTTAGAGCACAAAGCCGAAATCTTGAGGAACATTTTCACAAACATTCAGAGCTTGGTGCACAATATTTTTGGAGATATGATCTGTGGAAGTTAGGTTGTTTTCAGGCTCTCGGATTGCATCTCAAAGAGGTGATCATGGGAATATCTTCATAACTCTCTCTCTGAGCATTGGATTGGAATTATGTAAAATGTGACTAGAATTATATGGGCTTTAGTTTTCTGTCTATAAATTTCAGAGCCAAAGGAGGAAACAATGACATGTGGCAAGTCGTACAAATTCGCTCTACTAAACCAGTCCATGATTAGGTCATTGTGGGAGATTAGACATAACTTTCTCTTGAAGAATCCAAATCAAGTCAGACTTGTGGCATTTTAAAGAAGCTTCAGAGGAATAATACGGTGCCAAATTTCAGATAGTGAGGATTTTCAAGTATAGAGATAAGTATTGCATAAGTCTTGTTTGAAGAATCAAGTTGAATTGATTCCAAGGGCATATTGTAGAATATATATTAGTATTGGATTCTCAAATGGCCCCTAAAAATAATTCAACACCCATTAAGCCTTTAGAAGGCTCTACTATGACTGATGAATACAAATAATGGAAACATGATATATCAAAATTACAAGAGCAAGTGCAACAAATTTTTCTCTCGCAAAGAGCAACAAAAAATGACATGGAAGTTTTGAAGAAAGGCGTGGATACTAAAATGGATGGTTTGAATAAAGGCATGGAATCTAAGATGGATGGTTTGAATAATGGCATGGAAGCTAATATGGATGGCATGGAAGCTGGCATGGAATCTAAGATGGATGAAATGGAAGCTAAGATCGATGGGAAAATGAAAAACATGAAGAATGATCTAAAAGCAGACATGGAAGGTTTGACAAAGTTGATACAAGAAATGTTTCCTAACGGTGAAAAGATAGTAGAGGAAACTCATGATGAGAACAAAATAAATTTTAATCATGATTTCATAAACTCTAATGTTGGAGGGAAGAACCACCATATTCCAAAAATGGATATGAGGAAGTTTAGTGGAAAGGATCCTGTAACATGGATACTACAGATGGAGCAATATTTTAATCTCAATAATGTGCAAAACACACAAAAGGTACGCATTGAAACTTTACATTTAGAACAAAATGCATTTGTATGGTATTGATGGCTTTGCTCCCGTAAAAAAATTGTCACTTGGTCAATTTTTATGGAGGAAATGATAGCGCATTATGAGGATACAAAGAGAAACACTTTCTTTAGCCAATTGATAAATCTCAAACAAAAGTATTCAGTGGGGGAGCACATTGAGGACTTCCAAAAATTGAATATAAGGGTAACTGATATTCCAGAGGAACACGGGATTGATCTCTTCATAGGTACTTTAAGGATAACATCCAACATGATGTTCGCATTTTGGAACATGATTCATTGGAGAAGGCAGTCAGGTTGGCAAGAAAAATTGAATGTAAAATTATGGCAACAAGTAAGCCTACCACTCACTTCTATAATGATGGAAGTGTTGCTACTCCTAGATTTCCACAACCTACAAGGTTGACACCACAAAAATTGGAAGAAAAAAGAGAAAAAGGGCTTTTTTATAGTTGTGATAGAAAATACACTAAAGGTCATAAGTGTGCTGAGAAGAAATTATTTTACATAGATTGTGAAGAGGAAGAAGAAAATGAACAAGAATCTTCAAAAGAAGAGGATATACACTAGGAACTAGCCCTAGAAGAGGAAGAAATGAGTTCGACCATATCATGTAATGCATTGTTAGGAATTACCACTCCTCAAAATCTCAAGGTAGAAGGACATAACAATAAGAAAAAGGTAATAGTGTTTATTGATTCAGGTAGAAATCATAATTTTATTCATTGTAAGGTAGCCAAGGAATTGAATTGATTCCTATACCCAGCACTAGAATGTCAAGTGATCGTTGCAAATGGAGGAACTATAAATTTCTCTCGAAGATTCCATAATATCAATCTAACCATGGGGGAATATGTATTGAATAGTCCAATGCTCTCCATTCCTATGGGAGTTGCTGATGTTGTACTAGGAGTACAATGGTTACAATCTTTGGGGATGGTAGCTTTTAATTTTCAAGAAATTTTCTTGAATTTTTTTTCACAAGGAAAGGAAGTCGAATTATGGGGTATTGCAGGGAAGCCAGGAAAGATAATAAGCTCTAAAGTCATGACAAAGCTTCTAAAGAAAGAAAAACAAGGCGTAATTGCACAATTATGCTCACTAGAAGTTCCAACATCAAAATCATCTATTTCTATAGATCTCCAAAAAGTATTGGACAACCATTCCAAGGTGTTTGAAACTCCCAAAGGACTGCCACCTATTTGTGATCATGATCATGCTATTCATTTGATTCCAGGAAGTGTTCCTCCAAACATCAGGCCTTATAGATATCCTTATGTCCAAAAGAGGGAAATTGAACGTATGATTGCAGAAATGTTAGAGGCGGGTATAATTCAACCTTGTCAAAGTTCTTTCTCTGCTCTTTTAGTATTGGTACACAAGAAGGATGGATCATGGTGCATGTGTCTAGATTATAGCGAGCTCAATAAGCTCACCATTAAAAATAAATTTCCCATTCCTGTGATTAATGAATTATTGGATTAATTACATGAAGCAATTTATTTTACCAAGTTGGATCTTCGTCCAGGATATCATCAAATTAGAATGAAGACTGAAGATATTCCGAAAACAGTATTTCGAACTAATGAGGGTCATTATGAACTTTTTTTCATGCCTTTTGGCCTTACCAATGCACCTTCTACATTTCAAGGGTTGATGAATTCCATTTTCAAACCCTTCCTTAGAAAATTTGTGCTAGTATTTTTTGATGATATACTATTATATAGTAGGTCTTGGAAGGATCATGTTCAACATGTTGATAGGGCGCTCAAACTATTGTAGGGGAAACAATTATATGCAAAAACATCCAAATGTTTATTTGGGGTACAAGAGGTCAAATATCTGGGTCATATTGTATTTCACGAGGATGTTAAGGTAGACCCTAACAAAACTAAAGCCATTAAGGAATGGAAAGTCCCCACAACCATAAATTAGTTGCGAGGATTTCTCGGGTTAAAAGGGTATTATCGCAAGTTTTTTTAGAATTATGGGAGAATAGCAGCACCTCTAACAACATTATTGAAGAAATATGCATTTTCATGGACTCCTGAAGCAACTAAGGCCTTTGAACATCTTAAAGATCCATTGTTCCTAGAACCGGTCTTAGCTCCGCCACACTTCAAAAAAACCTTTATTGTGGAATGTGATGCCTCAGGAAATGGAATTGGTGTTGTTTTAATGCAAGAAGGAAGACCCATTACTTTTGAAAGTCGTCCAATCAAAGGAAATTATTTATGAGAAGAAAATGTTAGAAATACTGCATGCACTAAAGAAATAGCGAACTTACCTAATGGGAAGACACTTCAAGGTAAAAAATTCTCATGATAGTCTTATACACTTTTTGGAACAAATACTATCTTCAGAAGAGAAGTAAAAATGGGTCACAAAGATGCTAGGTTATGACTTTAAAATAATCTACAAAAAAGGGAAGCTAGATGTTGTTGCAGATGCACTCTAAAGAAAGAATGAAGAGGTGGAACCATTGCTTTGTGCCATTTCTATTATCCAACGAGATTGGATAATCGAAGCAAGATATGAATGCAAGAAGGATGAAGAAGTGTGGACACTCATTCAAATGTTGCAACAAGATCCTAGTATATATGATACATTTAGTTGGAAAAATGATTCCTTATGGTACAACGATCACGTATATCTTTGTAATAATTCCCAACTAAAACAAAAGGTTAGTTTGGAATTGCACACTTCTCCTTTAGGAGGACACTTAGGATTTTTTAAAAATTACCACAGGGTGAATGTAATATCCCAAATTGGGAACAACCACACTATTGGGAATAATTTGAGTTATTACCAATGTGGAGCTTCAGCAAACCATGAGCATGGCAATGTAGAGCAGCTCATTATATGTCAAATAACATCATACCAACAGATGAAAGAACCTGAACAACAAGATGATCTATATTCTCCTTCTCGGATGGGGAAATGCAGCAATATAGAGCATAAAACCTTTGTCTTCAGAAAATAATTCTATACAAGTGAGAAATGGAACTGGGATCCCTTAGAAGACATGATATACAACTCACATGCAGAATTTTAGGTGAAACAAATCACTCTAGCTCATATAAACAGATCTCCCAAGTCTATGCAGCTAAAATAAGCCAAAACCCCATAGCCTAGCTCATGCAACAACTACTGAAGCAGGAATGCGCTATTCTAATGAGGGTTTTTGTAGCACCTCCTCCTCAAATACTAGCATAAAATCAAAGGGTGCAACCCTACTGCTACTGCCCCTGTATAAAAGATGCAGTTTTCTGAAGGGAACTGCATTGTGGATGAATGTAGATGAATGGCCCCAAACCAAATGATGAAATTAAGCCCAAATAATTCTCTCTTGATCCCTTAAGCAAGCTGATCCAAAGAGAGGATGGAATTCCTGCACAGGAATTCTTTGCACTAAACAGTGCAGCAACTCTGGCTAAACAGTTGAAGCTTGCAATTAGTCACAAGACTAAGATAGTTGAATACATGAATGAATTCCCTTTGATGCTATGCCTTCCTTTTATCTTTGGTGAGCCTCCTCGCCCTAGATCCCACACAATGTTGAGGTGACTTCCGCATGAAGCTTCCTCTTTCAAAACTACATTGTCCTAGCTAGTTTCCCTCCTCTTTGTAACAGTGTTGTTGACTTGGTCAACAAGAACTTATCCACTTGCAATGCCTCTTTTCACATTAAGGGATCTTCAATCCGGTTCTCATATGTGTGTCTAGGCTTATCCTTATTCACATTGAGCTAGTTTCTTTGAGTGATTTCTTCCTTCTCAAGAATGCATGTTAACTTAGTCAAACTTGACTATGTCCCCATCTAATTTGTCCTTGTTCACACTTGGAAGTGTAAAACCAGCTCCTAAGTTGATCTCCTTCCTTACTAAGGCGGAATTTATTCATAATTTTATTTTTCATGGGGCTCCTTGCCCATTTATTCCTCTCCTAGGTGAATGTAGAAAAATCTAATATTCCAAATTGTTGTGTGCAAATTTTGGAATATTACAATGAAGAAAGATTTTTTTTTGGGATGGCCTTAAATCTGATATTCAAAATTTTGTGGCAGAATGTTTGGTTTTCCAGTAGAATAAAGTTGAGACAATTAAGACCCCGGGTCTTCTACAACCTTTATCCATTCCAAGTCAATGTTGGGAGGATATTTCAATGGATTTTATCACAGGTTCACCTAAGTCCGAAGGAAAGAGTGTCATCATGGTGTTAGTTGATAGACTTACCAAGTATGCACACTTTTGTGCATTATCTCATCCATTTAAAGAAAGTAAAATTTCTACTACATTTATGGACACAATTCAAAAGCTACATGGAAACCCAAGGGTTATTGTGAGCGACCGAGATCCCATTTTTACTGGAAATTTTTGGACGGAGTTATTTTCTTGTTTGGGTACTCAATTAGCTCATAGCTCATATTATCATCCTCATTCTCATGGCCAATATGAGATAGTAAATAAATGTTTGGAAGGATATATTCGTTGTTTTGTATCTGATAAACAAACACAATGGGTCAAGTGGTTACCTCTCGCTGAATGGTGGTATAACACTTCCTTCCATACTGCAGCAAAAATGACCCCATTTGTGGCACTTTATGGATATCATCCATCATCCATCACATCATATTTAAGAGAAAATTCAAAGGTTAAAGAAGTGGAAGATCACATCAATCATCAACAATAAGTTCTCCAACTCTTAAAGGATAACCTGAATTTGGCACAAAATGGAATGAAGCAACATGCAGATCAACATTGCAGCGAGAGAAGTTTTGATGTAGGATAATGGGTATTTTTATGGATACAACCATAAAAACAAATGTCCCTCAAGCAACCTAAGAAGGATAATAAATTATCGCCAAAGTAATATGGTCCTTACAAGGTGTTACAAAAGATTGGTACTATGGCATACAAATTGGAGCTTCCTGCTTCTTCACGAGTGCATCCAGTTTTCCATGTTAAATGCTTAAAGAAGGTTATAGGTGAAAATATTCTAGTTCAAACAATATTGCCAGAACTTGATGAGGAAGGAAAAATCATATTGGAACCTGAAGTAGTCATGGAAACAAGAACTCGACAGCTACGGAATCGATCAATTTCAGAGTATCTCATCAAGTGGAAGAACTTACCCACTGAAGATTCTACATGGGAGCATGAGAATTTCATATAGAAGCACCCAAAGCTACTCAAGCATTGAGGACAACACTTTTTTGAAGGAGAGGGGCATGTTAGGTCCCTATATTACTAGTATATTCCCTTATTATTATTAGTGTAACCCCCTTAGTGTTATTATTGTACCCCTGTAACCCCCATATTGTTATTATTGTGCCCTTAAATTATTATTGTTAGGTCGGCTAGGATTACATTGTGGCCCCATGGACTCCTATATATAGAAATGAGGATTTGTAATTTGTATCATCCAAGAATTGTTCATTCATGTAATGTATTGGAGGTTGCCCTCTCAAAGTGGCTTATTTATAAGGACTTGATATCTATTTTATTCTAGTTTGGAGCTAGTTTCACAACAGAAAGGAATTGCAGCTATTCATTTTAGGAAAGTGTTGAGGCCTCACAATTCCACTGCCAAAACATGGGGGAAAACCACCTGTTCGGAACCTTAAAGCAACTCCTTTTCCATTTGGTGTAGGCTCCAACTAGGGGTTTCCCAATAAGGATGATTTTGAGGGTGTGTGATTATATGGCATGCAAATGGAAATGATTTTAATCTATCTTATGCATCTATCTAAACTATACATTCTACTATATACCCGAGGTGTTTCTTCCTTTAAGTGGTCTGAAAAGATATACTTCAACTGTTAGTAATATAGATCATCTAACAGTTGAAAGAGATGAAAATTATGTATGATGATTCTTCTAAAAAAATAGTTTGACTAAAATAATTGTGAAAAATATATCGCATTCATATGTGTGATTATACATTCAATCAGAAACTACAAACAAATATTAGAACATAAGTGCATGTAACATTCATATATAATAACATTTCAAATATACAATGCAATAAAAGATGACTATTAATCTATAAAGAAAAACTTAATACAAGTGAATAAAAGTACCATATGTACGAAGTTCTACTCATGTAAACTGACAGTAATTGATCCTCTCCTTCTCACTTTCAAGAAATTTAAAGAGTACAGTAGTGCAACATCAATTAAATAACTTTAATTGTCAAAAGATAACAAATGCGTTCCATTAATTCATCAAAGCATTCACAAACTTACAATAGTGCATTCTTTGCAAATGTTTTTGAAAAATTTATGGACCCTTCTCGAAATGCATGAGAGGGGTTTAAATAATAAACTAAATATTTTCTAAAATAGATTATTACAAAAATATAGGGGAGGTTTCAAACAACCACCCTCGTAGGACTAACTTAAACTACAATTTAGGAAAATAAAATAACAATTTTGATTTATGAATTCTACCCTTTCTTCTGGATGTGGTCACGAAGTTGACAAATATCTATCATAGGCTTGAGCTGAGCTAGCTGCGAAATCCTTGATCTAAATTGTCCCTTGAATACTACGTTTGAAAGTAATGGCTGCGATATTTTTGTTGAATCTGTTAAGGATTGAAAAATCCAATAATAAGGTTTGATCAGAAAATTCCAATAATTTTCTTGATCAAACTTATTTATTTTTTTAATTACTTCATCCTGTGTGTCTTCTTTCTACTTCCACTATGCTTCAAGCTATTTTACTTCTGAGAACACTGCAGATGTTTTCTCTTTGAGAATTTCTTCTTTCACCAACTATTCACATATAGATTCAATAATTTCATTTGATAATTTTAATGTTTCATTGCTACTTTCTATGCCTACTTGATTTGTGCTTCCCAATATTTGAATAGGATCTCCTTATGAAGCTTATCTACCTGAGGTAGATTATCTTCCTTTCCTGAGTCTGATACTTGCCATTGAATGTGTTCATTGATTTTATTTTCAAGTCTTTCACATTCAAGTTTATGGATGGCTATTTGTTGGATGAGTATTTTATTTCAATCAAAATAAGAATCAATAATAGAAGCTTGATGAAAAAATACTTCATGTTATTTCTTTAACTTAGCATTTACATCAAATTCTTCTTTTATAAATTTCTGTAGTTGCGGTTGGCTTTGTACCCTGGTCATTTCTGTTTCTAGTTGTACTTTTTTCTCATTGATTTCTGCTTGATGTTGCAATTTAAGACTCTCGAAATCCTTTCGAAATTGGACCATATTTGCTTTGATTTGATCACTGGAGTTGGATTTCTCTTTATTTAAAAATCTCTCTAGTTCTTGTACTCTGGCTTCCTTTTGCCTCAGCAACACTCTAACCTCAATAGCTTTATCAACAGTGGTAGTAGCATATTCCCCTGCATACTGTGATAATTTAGTTAGATGTTCCGTAGGGTCATCTAAGGAATCCTTCCGTAGTATGTTAACTGATTCATCTGTGAGGTTTGAGACTGTTTCATCAGTTCTTGTCCTTTTGTTCCTCTTAACTACAGCCTTATAGCTAATACTGTAGAAAATGTCCAGTGAAGGAATTTCCTCAACTGGTAAAACTATCTGTTCTGTAGGGTAAGCCGGTATGATCTCTCCATCATGAGTCTCTGGAACTTGTTGTAGTGGATTAATAGTTTCCACTATCTTCTAGGAATGTTCAAGCGTTTGAAAGCTAGATACTTGATCAATATTGGGATTAGTTTTAGGAGTTTTTATTTCTTCAGAAAACTCATCCCATTCACTACTAAAATTCTTTGTTTGTGAATTTTCAAACTGATCTAGTGTGTCATGATTGTGTTGAACTTCTTGAGAAGTTGACTCCATTCCATTACTTTATTTTTTCTCCTGCATCTCTATCTCTTGGATTACCTGATAAATTATCTTTTCTGGGCTATCCTTTCTGGATTCAAATTCATTTTCAGAGTGATTTGAATTGTGAGATTGATGCTTTGATTGACCTGATTCATCCTCAGAGATGTCTTTTGCTTCATTATCCAAGCTGATACTTGGAGTAGGTTTGTTGAAATATTCAATAGTTAACAAATTGAGAGGGACTCTCTCCAGTCTCTTATTTCTATATAATTGGAATGCTTCCAAATAATATTTTCACAATTAGATTGATGTAAACTTGATTATATCTGAAAACTTTCCATGCCTTGGAAGAGATCATCAAATTCATCTACTTCCTTTACAAAAGGCATCATTTTGAGCTTTGTAGTGTAATTTTAATTACATCATTTGGATTGTATAGCCTCTTTGGAATTTCTTCCAATTTCAATAGATTAATTTTGGAAACCTCCTTGTAAGTATGGCCAATATCAAAAAGTGAAAAAGTGCAGCATTTTATAGGGAAATTAGGCCAAACAACCTTCTTGGCATCTTTCAATTGTTTAGTGATACCATTAACAAGATGGTAAGCTATTTCTTGTGCAAGAAACTTATCAGGAACATAATAAGGTAGGACGTGGGGAGACGCCTAACTCCCAAATACTCTAACATATGTAAAATTCTCCTTTGAAAACCACCTAGCCATAGAAATAATGTCTACGCTAGCCTCTTCAGAAACTCTAGGGACATTTTTATTGAATATCATTTGGTGCATAATAAATATGACTCCATAACAAATTTTATAGAAATGCAGGTGGAAGTCTGAATCTCAAAGGTCTCTGTGGTAAATGTGGATTACGGTAGGGTCTTGGGAAGTCCATTTCCATCCCATGGTAGGAAAACTAGAAGAAAAGAAGATTTTGTCCATGACATAGGAAGAAATATAAAAGGGAGGAAATTATCTAGATGAAACACTCCTTTTATTCCTATATTTTATGATGCGTTTGGCTAAACTATCAGATAGGGTGTTTTCCCAATTCAAGATTGAGGAATTGACGATTGTGTCAATCAAGGGAACTCATTCTACTGAAAACCTGGTGGTATCAGGTTTGGAAAACAATATACATAGCATATTGGCATCATAACAATAAGGGGAAGGAATTTGGGAAATTGGGTACGTATCAAGTTTATCTCACTTCAGCATTCCCTAGTCTTCCTTCCATTCTTTGATAACTTTCATAAGATCTGGATTCTCTTCTCTAAAGCTTTGCAGAAAAGCCTTGTCATATTTCTGCTATGGGGAGGGTAGATGGTACATTTCTTGTAAATATGCTACCCTGAAAGACCCTATGTCTTCTCCCTTTGTATCCTTGAATTCTCTATCATCCATGCTTAAGTGTTCAATTACCCACTTAACAATGTCTCTATAAGGGATAATTTTTGGTCTTGAGGCTACCTTGTGGACGAATGAACATGCAACATCGAAGTAGGTCGCATCTGAAGTAGATGTCATGACCATTGTAGAGACTATAGTTATTACTTTTGGATTTTCATCTTCAAACAATTTATACATTGCTTCCCATGATGAACTTATGCAATCCTTGTTGCAGTTGTCATCTGAAAATAAGGGAGACATGTCTGAGTCTTCAGTAGGTAGCTCTTGAGAAATCTCTTTTCCCTTTTTGCTGATTTCAATATTCGTTAATCCGTTAAATGGTTTCCTGATTTCAGGTAAACAGTGAGAGAATTAAAATTATATAGAACAGGGAGTCATATCTGTTGTTTATATCAAACATGCATGAATAGATATGAATATTTCAAATATAACAACAATCATCGATAATTATTTCAAAATCGAATTTCTTACACCTTCACACGAAACATGTATCAATCAAATTTAAGCCATTAGATCTCGAATTTCGTTTTGATACGACATAAGTCATTTCACATGCCTAAGAAATTAAATTTCGTTAATTCGCACATTGCCATATACAAATTTTACTACTTATGATGTTTACCCATAAATGCTGTGAAATGCGATGTGCACAAACAATATATCACAACTTTTATGTGATAATGAATTTTTTTTATGGTTAAGTTATGAAAAATTCTAATTGCGCATTCAAAATTATAATGGTTGTTCTTAATAGGACTTTAGAGATTTATTTTTGTTGCTTTGTTGGTTCGTCAGTTCCACGCAATCACACTCATATTGAATTTCTTTATCAGTTGGTTATTTTTGAATAAGGTGCGATGCGATAAAGATATTATAATGATAATTGAAGTACTTTTAAGTTTTTAAAACATAACTTCAAAAAAGGCTAGCGCATTTCCCAGGCCACGTAACTTAAAGGTTTGTAAGTCTTTTTAAGTTATAATCTATGTGATTTGTGATGTGCGAAAGGAATAAACCGGAAAACTCAAAAGAAAAATTATATTTCCTACGTTTTTTTATTTTTTTAAAGCTAAAAATAAATTTCCTATTTATTTCTAAAGGGTCCCCATTTATTAGAATAAATGGGGATTGTTGTATAACACAAAAATTGGCGATTCACTTAGGAGAACCAGATATCTCTGACTAACTTTTTGAAATTTCTAAAACTTTTTTGAAAATAAAATTAGTTGTAGGAATGAATTTCAAACAAATAATATCTTACTAAGCAATGAAATTTGTCTTATTTACTATTCATAAGAGTCCTTATTTTAAAGATATAAGTATGAAAATCTATATTAGTCTTTACTTAGTTCAAAGAGATAAAACAGGTGGCTCTTACAAATCAGCTTTATAAAAATTTACTCTTTTATCACAGGTAGAGCCTCTATTCTAATAGGAAATTTAAGCTTTTGGCAGGTTTACCTTTTACCCGGCAACGATTCATTGTCCCATCCAGTGTTTCTTACAATTTCAAAAATAAATTCTATTTTTTTGAAAATTTTCTTTTTTTGTATCATATTTTTATTTACTTAAAAGCCATTGTCTTGGCTTGGTAACCAAATGATGACAATGCCATTCACTAGTTGTAATTAAACTGATCAAGCTGGCTCTTGTTGAGACACATTTTCCTCTTGATATAATATCAAGTCATTACCCTGTTTTGGTAGGAAGTATTGGTAATTCCAGTTTAACTATTTCCCTATGAACATGGTAAAAAAGCTCTTGATGAGACTTATTATCCTTTAAGTTTTTTTGGTTATAATATTTTTTGAATTTCTTTCAAAAATTTAAAAGTTTTCCTGGATGGGGTGAATCATTGGTCCTTTTGAGGATTCTGGATGATAATGTCGAGTTTTAGATTTCTTTTCTATAATAGAGTCTTTACTATGTTAAATATTCTTTTCTTGATTGATAACAGAATAATCATGCTATATAAGGATGAGAGTTCATCAAAGAATAAATAATTTCAATGAAATTAATTCTTTCAGTGAAAATAAAATCTATCTGTCTTTCAAATCTTTCGATTGTTTCCTTAACACTTCTTATTTATATAATAAATAAATTAAAAAGGATCATTTGAGATTTTATTTTGACAAGACAAAAATTTATACTAAGTAACTTTTATTTCTTCCAAGGAAAAGAAAAAGACACTAGTATACAAGGAATAGAAGGGGTTGCCTCCTATGAATTTTTTTTTTAAAACTTTTCCCATTGATAGGAAAAGAATCTCTTTTGCCTCATAGATCTTGTAATAAGAATGTTGATGGGCTTATTACTTCTATTATTTGAAATGGACCTAGCAAAAGTTTTTGAAACTTCGTGTGTTTACCTTTTTCATCATGCGCTTTGTCCCATTTCAATACCAGATCACCAATTTGAAATTTTTTGGAGTAACAGAAGTTGAATCAAATGAAGCTTTTACTATCTGTTGATGATGTGCATGATTATGTTTAGCTTTTTCTCTTTCTTCCTCTAACTTAAGAATTTTACATTCTCTATGTTGTAAAGAAGAAGTAGGATATTCATCAATAAAATGTACTTAGGAAAGAGAGGGAATAACTACATTGGTAGGAGGTACAACTTATTTTCCATAAAAAAGATTAAATGGAGAAGTTCCAATAGAATATTTTTGAGTTATTCGATCTGCCCAAAGAGAAAATATTAATGACTTATGCCAATTTCGTTGGTTTTGATCAACAATTATTTTGATTATTCTAATCAAATTCTTGTTGGTAGATTCTACCAAACCATTTCCTTGCGGATAATAATTTGTGGAATAATTAAGTTTAAAGCCTCTTTTAATTTCAAATTCCATCATAATAGTTCTTGAGAAGTAATATGCATTATCAAACATTAAAGCAATAGGCAAGCCAAACCTGGTTATGATATTTTGGTCGATGAAATCAATGATATTCTCAGAGTTGGATACTTTTAATGGAATTGATTCCACCCATTTAATAAAGTAATATGTAGTTGTGAGAATATATCATTGCTGTTTGGAAGAGTCAGGAATAATCTCACCAATTATATCTAATCCCCATTGTTCAAATGGTTGTTCGATATTGACTAGCTGTAATGGGAATGTTGGCTTCCTTTGTCTTCCAGGTCCACTTTGACACACTATATTTTCCTGCATATTCATGAGCATATTTGAAAAGTGTAGGCCAATAGTAACCTGCATGCAGGATTTTTTGTGCTCTCATATTTCCTCCAAAATGTCCTCTAGCCAGTGCATCATGGAGTTCCTACAAGAGTTTCTCTGCGTCATATTTTTCTAAGCATCTTAAAAGTACAGAATCAAAATTTCTCCTAAATAACACATCGTTGATTAATTCATATTGTTTGGAATTTAATATTAAAGCGCATTTTGTTTTGTAACTGAGTGGATTCAGAGCATATCCATTCTTCAAATAGTATATAAGATCAGCATATTGTGATTTTTCATCGTTGAGGCTTACCTCTGATATTTTCACATTGTTACCTGAATCTTCCTCTGATGATATATGGGATGCTTCTGTAAGCATTCTGCAAAAACATTGACCTCTAACAGTTTTAGAGGGTCTAATGTATACATCATATTCTTGTAAAGCGATAACCTAGTTAGCCCTTTTCTCTCCTAATTATCTTTGCATCAAGATTTGTCTCACTGTAGAGAATGGAACTATGATTTTAGTGTGATTTTTTAGGAGAAAAGGTCTAAAATGATTTATATCTTTAACGACAGAAAATGCTTTCTTTTAGATAGATGTATAATTTAGTCCTGCACCTTTCAAATTTGAATTGAAAAATGATATTGGTGCTTCAATTTGTTGGTCATTCAGTTGTGTTAAAACATCAACATATGATGTATCTGATGAAAAAGTGTGTAATGTAAAAGGATTAAGAAAATTGGGGGTAGTCAGGAATGGATAATTGACAATTGATTTTTCAATCAAATCAAATGCGTCTCTTTCATTATGTCTCCATTTAATGACATAATTTTTCTTAATCATGTTATATAAAGGTAAAATAATTTTCAAAAAGTCAAGGACAAACCTTTTAACAAAATTAATTTACCCAAGAAATGACTGCATTTTTTTCTTGTTGTGAGGGAAAGGAATTTGTTTGATCTCTTCAATTCTTTCAGGATCAATGCAAATACCACGTTTTGACACAATGAATCCTAAAATTTTTCCTTCATCTAATGCAAAAAAACATTTCTTTGGATTCAATGAGATGTCATACCTTTTGCATCTCTCAAAGACTTGTTTTAGGTCATTCACATGATTCGTTACTTGTTTAGAAAAGACTGCAATGTCATCTAAATAAATAATTACTGTTTTATTTAAGAGCCCGCTAAAAGTTGTGTCCGTAGCTCTCTGAAAAGTGGTGCCTGCATTAATTAATCCAAAAGGAATCTTTTGTTAGGCATACGTTACCCACTTGGTTCTGAACGTAGTCTTCAATCTGTCATCTAGATGTACGAGAATTTGATTATATCTCGTGAATGCATCTAGAAAGGACATGAGTTCAGAACCAGCTACTGTGTGCAGTACTTGTTCCATGGTTGGTAACGGAAAGTTGTCCTTTTGAAAAAAAATTTTTAAATTCCTAAAATAAATGAAAATTCTAATATCACCATTCTTCTTCCTAACAAGTACCAAATTCGATACCCATTTAGAATGCTTAACTGGAAAGATGATTTTTCCTTGAGGAGTTTGTTCAATTTTGTTTTGATTTTATTTTCCAGATTTGCATGAATTTTCCTCAATTTCAGCTGTATAGAATTTTCTTCTGAGATCATAGGAATCGTATGTTGAATCACAAAAGTGTCATATGTTTTAAGATCAGTACTTTTGTCCAGGTAAATCCCCTCTGCGGACAGAGGCGATCCCTCTAGCCCTAGGGTGGGTCTAGCAGCTACAGGAACATACTAACATCTACCTTCCTAGACCGTAAACGAAATTGAGAGCAAGGAAGATGACCTACCTTGTCTTGATTCTATGTTATCGTCTTCCGTCGAAACTTCTTGATCCATCACTCTTCTCAAGATCGATACACGTTGCTACCAATGTTTGATTACCTGTATAGACAGTCAAGGCACCATGACAAGTGTAAAACCATGAAAAACATAAAGCAATTACAACCTATCTAACTGATAAAGGAATGCTAGAAATATCATTATAAATGTAAACAAGAGTGGAAGATAAACATCAGATGCATTTTATTATGATAAAGATAAGGGGAGTTTACAACCAAGCCTTGATGTTGAGGCTCTCCCTCGGTAGGTCTATATCCAAGCACGTTTGCCACACCCTCATGAATAAAGGTACAAGATCTCACTATGTTCTCAACACACACAAACAATCACTCTCTACACTATTCTACCGAAGCTATGATTGCTTCTTCTCTATGATTGCTAAATGTTTCAGCTATTTTTTCAATTAGCACAGCAATGGAAGATGGCCATATTTATAGAGGAGAGGAGGAGGTTGGGATCCCTAAAAAGGTGGGAGGGAGTTCTATCCTTTAGGAGAGTTCCAAGGGAGGTGGAAACCACTAACTAAAGGAGGGAGTCTGTGGTTGTTTCGGTTCAACCACTCCCATTGACTCATCCTCGAGGCGGTTGGAACGGAACCTCTGCCTCTATTTTTTAAAAACATTCCATAAAAATCTTGGAGTGGGTGCTTAACTGGGATAGAGCACCAACTGGCATGGGCTTAGTGTTAATTTTCCAGCTCGGTGTGGGAGTATAACTGGCCACTCGCGCCAAGGAAAAAACAATGGTTTTTACAATCCTGCTTAAGGAAATGTGAACATGAGGAATATTGTGCTCATGGAAAGGGATGCAATGATGGTATTTGTAAGGCATGACACTACTTATTGATCACAGAAATGACCCTCCAATGGGTGAGATGGGGATTGTAGGAACAGTGACAAAATGTTGTGTAACAAATGCCCCCTAAAGCATGAAGTCCAAACATGAGTGAGGGGTGAAATGCTTTACAAATATGTGCAAGGAACCAGACGTTGCTGTCAAGAGACCTGCAAATCAAGCATAGATACATATATATAACTGAAATTTCTAATGAAAATACATAAATACATAGTATAGGCGTAGTTATCCATCAAGAAGAGGATCATGTGAATGAATCCTTGGCATGGACACAAACATCCGAATGAAAGGATCATATGAAATAGATCCACGGCATGGGCACAAGAATTCGTATAGAGAGGATAAAAATGAGAGGACCCTTGGTATGTTCACATCCATTCATCTAAAGAATCATGTATATGATCATGAATGACTCATCACTCCTCACAACCTAGACTTTTGTGATCGAAGCCCAGGGTCTTGCGCTCCAACACCACCCGATCAAAGTACAAATTCCAACATGTGAATAGACGTGTTGAAGTCGAAAATTCTAGAAAATCACTTTATTACCAGTGAATGATGTGAAT
The DNA here is from genome assembly GCA_034641835.2 of Pinus albicaulis. NCBI lineage: Eukaryota > Viridiplantae > Streptophyta > Pinopsida > Pinales > Pinaceae > Pinus > Pinus albicaulis. The sequence continues at coordinate 1,422,743,388 of CM076581.1, read as the reverse complement.
CGTTAACAAATGTGAGAGAAACCACCAATAATGACAATGGATCTCAAGGTACAACTAGTACAATCCACAGAATGTGAACAGTGAGCTGAAGTCGAACACCTGTGAAATCACCTGATCGAAGGCTGATGATGTGAACCTGTTGTCGAATGCAAAGCACTTTCCTTTAGGACATGAAAGCTCTAAGGTACCAGAAAGGAGTCTCTAGATCAACTTCCCGGATAATTAGCTAAAGTCGACAGGAAGCGATTCGTCGAAGGAGTGTCATAATGAACCCCACATCATCAACACGAAACAGAGGATGTCATATGAGTGTGAATCAAGACTGGATCAGAGGATCAAGGAATGTAAAAACTGTATAAGGATTTTTTCTTGAACATATTGGTGACACGACTCGAGAATTTGGCAGCATTTGACTCAAATAGGATCAGAGGTCATGTTGACAAAATTGGTAATCGAATGAGAGGAAAATGGATTTCCCAAACCCATGGAGACAAAGTGACAGAGTGAAGATATCCCAACTCGACACGAACTGCAGATAAGTGTCATGTTCAAGAGCGACATACTGCAGACACAAATGATGAATAACTTCCATCTTCCCCCACCATTTCTGGCGAGTACCTCTTTATTTTTACACAAGCTTGAAGAGGATACTATATGCGTGTCATATAGGTTTGTCCTTCGGACAAATCCATCCTAGTACATTTTATGTGCCCTAGGAAGGAGGAAATCGGTAACATCATGATGATTGTATCCGATGTCATTTAGTTTTAATGAGTCTAACAAAGGAAGCACTCGGCAAATTTTCATGTTTAGAGAGTTTGAAAAGAAGCAGAAAAGAAAACTCCAACATTTCCCTTTTCGTAAATAGTCCCTCAGATCCGAAAAGGTAGAAAACAATATCTGAAATAACCTCTTACTCACAATAGGCTAAGGTATTCCTTTTTTGTAAATAATCCATCCCAGCCCTAAAAGGGGTAAACGTATGCTGGGTAGATATCATTTCGCAGCTATTTAACGAGTTCAAAATGACAAGAGTCTCAAAAATCTTTTCATGTTTTGAGAGTCAAAAAAGAGCTGAAAGTTGACTCCTCCTGCAGGAACGAGTGGTATGAAGGGTAGCAACTGGTTCTGGTAATGGTGGAACTGCTCAGAACAAGTAAAGGTAAATAGGTAGGCTAACAAGACCACTTATTGCAGTGGTTCCTCAGGAATGGGTAAAACAATCAAGTGAAGGCATATGATCGGCCAAGAAAATAGTGACGATGGAATTAGAAAACCAAGGCTCATCTGGAAAAATAGGTTGATAAAATGGCAATAATGAGAGGTAAAATGGGAATGGTTTCATTTTTACACAAGCTTGAAACAAAGGTAAACTATGCTTGAAACCGGTTTCATTTTTACACAAGCTTGAAACGGAAACAAACTATGCTTGAAAAAAAAAGTAAGCATGCACCTATCATGGTGACTCAATTCGAGGTACATGCCCCCCAAGCTTTAGTCCATGCACTTGAGTAAACCGATGGAGGGAGTGAAGGTTCAGTTATGAGATCAAGTGAAAGACTCGACTGGGATTTTACAAGATCGTATCAAAGACTCGAATTGAACAGGAAAGTGTTTCATTGTTTTAACGAGGTTGAAACATTAAAAGAACTATTCTCGTGAGCTAATTCATTTTTTAACGAGGTTGAAATAGTAAAAGAACTATCCTCATAAGAGCTTGTTTCATTTTTTAAGGAGCTTGACACAAGAAAACAAATTGTGCTCCAACAACCTTATTTCATTTTTTAAGGCGCTTGACACAAGAAAATGAACTATGCTCCGAGGACCTTGTTTCATTTTTTAGGGAGATTGACACAAGAAAATGAACTATGCTCCAATGAGCTTTTACCATGACGAATAATAGGTCATGGATTCCAAGAGGTTCGCATCTGATGGGAGAACAACATCTTGAAAATCAGGACCCAATGCCCCCAGCACACTATGCACAATGACACTATCACTAATTTCGGGCATGGGACACGTAGCTACATAATTAACCTATGGTGAGGAATATACAACCGGTGGATAAAGACTCGGAAGGGATGATGGTGAACTAGATGTCACATCAAGACCAAAGAATGAAAGCTGATCAATGGTCACGATCTGACCATCATGTGGAAAACAAATCACACGAAAGAGGGAAGAGACAAGCATTCCCATGACATAAGTATAGTCACGCCCCAGGAGTGAATTAAAATCCAAGGGGCCTAGAACAACCATCACATATATATAGATGTTTTTCCCTCCCAAACTAATAGGAAATTTCAGAAGGATCCTTAACGGTTGACTGGTTCTTCTGTTAAAAGCCAATAGATTCTAGGTAACAGGCACAATAGGGACGGGAGAATCTTTCTCCAAGTCTGAGGAATCTGAAGAAACAATAAGAAATTGAGGGGGATGAGATCCCCTCTTGATGGAAAAGACTTGATGAACCATGGGCCGGACCAGATCAACCGATTCCATTACCAATGGTCAGTAGATAATGGATTCATGAAATTGAATTTCCGAGGAAACATGATCGACCAGGGATTAATATTGACCGATCATTGAATCAACTGGCAGAGGATTCGAAGAAAGCTTCTGGTAACCAGCCAGAAGGCAGGGTGCAAAAACAGTAGGGTTTTCGAACTCTCTCTTGGCTTCATCCATGTACTGACAAAGGTGAATTGGATGATGCCCTTCACAAAACCTATACGGATTGATAATCTTACCCTGTTTCTTACCGGTCTTATCAACACTAGTTGAATATGTGTCTGCAACATGAATTCCAGAAGCCAAAGACAATGGCGGATAGCTGTTGGACCATACTTCCAGTTCCTTGGGAATTCCAGGACAGTCTCGAAGAAAGTGGTCACCTTTGCAAAGCATGTAAGGGAATTTGAATTTCTGTGGAAGGTTGGATGATTTATCAATGGACGATTTCTTAGGCTCAATAGCCGTAGAGTTAGCCTCTCTCTTATCTAACTTCTTATTCTTCTTAGCTACCTGGTCACTGGAATCCAAAATTTCACGAGGTGAAGTAGAAGAGGAGGAAAAAGAAATAGGCGAAGAAGGGGATAGGTCGACCTTATAATCAGCATGATGTTTCTCAGGGGGAGGAGATGGTTGTACAGAGAGCGAAATACTTGAGACCACAGAGGTCGAGAACAACCAAACAAGTAACCCAACAATTAACCTTAGAAGGGGCAATGTTTCCATATAACGAGCACCAACATTCCCAAAAGCAGGAAAAGGACTAGGATTCCCTTCAGAGGGAATTCCTTGGTTGGTAAACTCTAGAAAAGTTTCCATTGAAAACAACCGTAAAACAAAACGCTAAGGAAGATAAATTTAACCAGGAATATTTTGTGGGAAGTTAATTTTTAAGACACTGAAACAAAACTCCATCGTTTCATATTTTAAGAGTCGAAAAACAGGCAAAAGGTGACTCTATCACTTCCAAGTTGAAACGAGCATGAAAGGACAAGCACTCGATGATCTATTCTCTTTTTAATGAGTCACGAAAAGATCAAAATGACTACTTAGGTACTCTAAGCAAGAGTGTGTACCAAGTTTCCGTGAACTTCCATATACACCTTGGTTATCAAATGAAAGAGAAATGACCAAGGACTTAACATACGTGCAAGTAGTCTCCCCGAATGTTGTGTTCGGTGTATCACGGTTACAAGGCGACATACTCGACTTCCTATGGATAAAAGGATTGCAACCTAGAGGGGTATCCCTTTATATACTTGATGGTACAGGGAGCAGAATTCCGTACTAGCGTTGTCTAAAGCCAAGTGGTGAATGACAACTACTAGGTTTTAAGACGCCAGAACACGTCTCTAGCCTAGACCACTAAAATTTTTGCATTAAGTTCCAATGTTTCCTTAGATTAATTGAATAAATTTTATGGTTGATCTTGAATTATGTCTTGGTTTCAAGGCCCTACCGCATGTCATCTAAAAATCTCCTATATGTAGCTATATGAGGAAAGAAATCTTTCAATTCAATGAGTGCTATCTAGTTAAGGGGATAGTCTCAAACAATGATGCAACAAACAACAATACTAAAAAAGAAAAATTTTCATAACTAGATGACTTTCACTATCCAAAAGTAATCTAAAACATTCAACGATGCAAATTATGCAATGTAATCTATGCAAAATCTTCTTTTTTGAAAACTATGCAATTGTAATCTATGCACAATTTCCTTTTTCTTTTGAAAGAATAAGAATGCACTCAATGAATTTTTCAATGAAATGAGAATCTACTTAATGCATGCTTTTAATGAAATGGAATGCACTCAATGTGATTTTTAGCTTTCAATCATTAAACAATGTAATCTAATTTCAATGATAAATCTCAAAATATACTTTTACAAAACTTTGAGACAAAAACTAAATGAACACAAATTTCCTTAATGGAAGGATGAATGTAGAAGGGATGCAAACAAACACTAAGAATGCAATCGTTGTTTTAAACACTTTGTAACGGAATTCCTCAAAAGGGTACAAGACATATGAGGTCAAGCACAAAGAGGACTTCCAAAGCGTGGGCTCAAAACAAGGCATCCATTCCCTTTTACATCAAGCAATCATAGAAATAAGACTTTTGAGCTGAAAAAAGAGCAATGTAATCTATGCTCACAAGTGAAAAGTAAAGGAGAGAATGTGTAAATCATATAGAGAAAAAGACTAGAAGGGAAAGACACACTGGTTGAGGAATTAGGGAAAAAACCTCAATTTTTGACACACCTTGAAATGGGCATGACTTTTGTGGGTGAAACTGGCACCAACTGGCACGAATTACTCACTTGGAACTAGTGCCAATGGATAATTGGAACGGGTTTCTAACTGACATCTATGGCTAATCGGCGTGAATATCATAAAAATAAAAGTGAAAATGCCTAAACACGAAAGAAAGAAAAAAATTTCTCCCAACCAAGACCAGACTCACCACTTCAAGAAAAAACTAAAAGATTGTAATTGATGAAAAACATAGGAAAAAATACGGAAATGGTCATTCAACTAAATCCATCGAATGAATAAGACCTCAAAGAGTGACAAACTCAAAGGAAACTCCCCAACGGAGTTGCCAATTTGTTGTCTAGGTAAATCCCCTATGCGGATGTAGGCGATCCCTCTAGCCCTAGGGTGGGTCTAGCAACTATGGGAACATACTAACATCTACCTTCCTATATCGTAAGTAAAATTTAGAGCAAGGAATATGACCTACCTTTTCCTGATGCTATGTTGTTGTCTTCCATAGAAACTTCTTGATTTGTCGCTCTTCTGAAGCTTGATACATGCTGCTACCAACGTTCGATTTCTTGTACAGGCAGTCAAGACACCATGACAATCGTAAAACCACAAAAAACATAAAACAATTACAACCTATCTAACTGAGCAAGGAATGATAGAAATCTCATTCTAAATGTAAGCAAGAGTGGAAGATAAACATCAGATGCATTTCATTATGATAAATACAAGGGGAGTTTACAACCAAGCCTTGATGTTGAGGCTCTCCTTCAGCAGGTTTGTATCCAAGCACGTTTGCCACACCCTTATGAAAAAAGGTCCAAGATCTCATTATCTTCTCAGCACACACAAACAATCACACTCTTCACTATTCTCCCAAAGCTATGATTGCTTCTTCTTTATGATTGCTAAAATTTTCAACTATTTATTCAACTAGCACATCAATGGAAGATGGTTATATTTACAGAGGAGAGGAGGAGGTTTGAATCCCTAAAAAGGTGGGAGGGAGTCCTATCCTTTAGGATAGTTCCAAGGGAGGTGGAAACCACTAACTAAAGGAGGGATTCCATGGTTTTTTTAGTTCAACCACTCCCAATGACTCATCCTCGAGGTGGTTGGAATGGAACCTCTGCCTCTATTTTTTAAAAACATTCCATAAATAGCTTGGCACAGGCACTTAACTAGGATAGAGCGCCAACTGGCATGGGCTCAGTGTTAATTTTCCAGATCGTTGCGGGAGTAAAACTGGCTACTCGCGCCAAGGCCAAAACAAGGGTTTTTATAGTCCTGCTCAGGGAAATGTCAACAGGAGGAATATTGTGCTCATGGAAAGGGATGCAATGATGGTATTTGCAAGGCATGACACTGCTTATTGAACACAAAAATGACCCTCCAATGGGCGAGATGGGGATTGTAGGGACAGTGAAAAAATGTTATGTAACAAGTACAATCCTAAGAAAATACATTTTTTTACAATGTAAACAATCTGATTAATGATAATTTTTCTTCAGAAGATAGAGCAAGACCTAGATTTACATTTTGAGGTTTTTCATCAGTTCCTACATGTACTAACTCAAATATTAAGGTAGAGCTTTCTATTTTTGAGTTAGCCACTCTTTTAAACCTATCTTTTAGATCATATAGGTCTTCTAACTTGACCAAAGATTTAGGAATAGGATTTTCATCTTGCTCTTATTTAATCTGAATGTCATGCTCATTTTCATCTAAAATTTGACTATCGTAAGATATTTAGATGTTAGAAATATATGATATCTGAATCACTATTGAATACTCTCCAATTGGTAATATTATAAGGAATAGATGGTCTAAAAATCAATTCAATATAAAATCTCTCGGGACTAAATTCTTGGGAAGGAATTAACTTTGATGCTACATTAGCGAGTAGGTCTGCACTAGCATTTTTCATTCTAGGTACAAAATAAATGTTGAAGGCTAAGAAATGAGTGGTTAATTTTTGGACTAATGATTGGTAATGCTTCAAATGTCCAGAATTACAATGAATACTATCTCTTACCTATCGAACTATGATTTCTAAATCTCCTAGAACTTTCACATATTTGATATTGAGATCAATGGATTTTAACAAGCCTTGAACTAATGCTTCATATTCAAATACATTTTTTGTACAATCAAATTCTAATCTACAGGTTAACATGGTATTTTCTCCTTCTTGGTTTATTAAAATACAACCAGCACTTGCACCATCTTCAGATTTAGAACCATCGAAATAAAGAGTCCAAAACAAAGAATTAACTACTTTTCTATCTACAAAATTTATAGATTTGGAATTATCTGGCTGGGAAAAATTATCAATCTAAGGAACAACATCATTATCAAAGAAAGGTGGTGGTTGAGAATTAAAATTTCCTAAAAATGACCCTGCTGAGTAGTTTCCAATAATGTTGTTATTGAACGCTACTAGTTCATTTACTCCTTCAAGATCAGTGACTGTATACTTCATGAAATTTTCACAGTCTACCCAAATTTGATTTGGCTTTCCATTATATGGTAACCACATATGTGACCAGTCTGTTGCAAAATAACCATGAATTTTTTTCAGACCAGTCTCAGCTTAAAACTAAGTCATAAAATTCAGGAATATCAACTACTAATATATCAATTATTTGAGTAATTTTAGGGTTTGATGGCAATCTTATGGAAACATAATTTATTTCTCCTACCACCTCTAATATGGTTCTATCAAGTTGTACTATACGAAAAGTTGAACTCTGCGGAGTTATGTTCAACTTAGCACAAACTAATTTCAGAATTATGTTTGAGGAAGTCCTTGAGTCTATTAAATAGTTATGGACATTTTTGTTGTAGATCTCATAGGTTAGGAGAAATGGAGGAATATGAGAGATGGATCGATCACATATCATAATTAAGTTTGTAGCATCAATTTTCATTGAAGTAGAAGGTGGCTTACCCATTTCATTAACATCTTTTACTATTATTGGAGAAGGTAAGTTTGAAGAAGGAACCACATTTAAGTCTCCATGTAAGATTTTTAGTTGTTGCTTCAATTTACTAAGCTCAAGGATTGAAATTTTATCCCTGGTTTTCTTCATATCTTCTACTACATTATATTCAATGGTGTTTGAGACTACCATTGTCTTGGATGTAGGTGGAGAGTATGAAGTAATGGAGTTTGTTTGTGTAGCCTTTGAATTATACTTTTTGATTACCAATTTGTCTTTAACAGGAGTTGAAATCTTTTGTTGTTGATTTTCCTGTGTTGCTTCAGTAGTCTTTTTTCTCCTTATGCTCACAGGTAAAGCTTCATGATGTTCTTCATTCGTAGGATAAAATTCCAGATTCCATTTAGTTCAAATTATTCTTCTTCGTCATCTTATTCTTCCTCTGTTTTCTCTTCCTCTTCTTCTTGATCAGATTCAACATTAGATATAATATTTGGAGGTTGAGTATTAGAGGTTTGACCTTTCTTAAAGTTTCTGAAAGCCTTTTTCGAGCTGACATTTTCAGTGACTTGTTTCTTGATATCTGCCATCTTGTTTGTCATGGTTTTCAAACTTTTTGAAGACCTTCTACGTCGAAACGATATTTTGGTGCCTTCTTTTAGAATCATCTTTGAAATACACCTACTTTTATTTTTGATCTTCTTGAGAATTCTTTTTCTCAAGAGTGGTTATGCATTTTTCTATAGATATATATTCTTACATATTTTCTGCAAGTGTTGCCAATTTTTCTCTATAAAAAAAAATAACTATATGAGATGGAAGAGATGAAATATACCACTCCATTTGAACTTTTGCACCAGGGACTGCTGTAGTAGGAATTTTATTGAGTAATTTATTAAATATTGAATTGAAATCCTTTATCTTCTCACCTATTTTGGCTTTTAGATTTGACAAATCATTGATGAGTGTAGTAGTGGTCTTGTCATCCCCAAATTTAGCTAGAAATTGTTCTTCGAACATATTCCAGCTAGTTATAGAGTGGGAAATAATATTACAATGCAATCCTCTTCAAATACTCCATTTAAATTGACAGCTAACATAAAATTTTGAATGTGTTATTCTTTTGGAAGACCATCATCAAGATTAAATTTAGGTAGCCATATTTCAGGATTTTTTGGAAGAGCATGAAGAGGAGCGGGCATGTTTACAGCCCCTGTATTTCTCCATGGGTTTAAATTTTGTGGAGGCGGTTGACCTGCCATTGGATTTTGGATAGGTTGGTTGGGTGGATTTTGAGTTGATGAACAGGCAGGCTGAGTGCTAGGACTAGTTGTAGGGATAGTAGTTTCAGTATTAGAACTAGTCGAAGTAACACTAATTGTTGGAATGGAAGTTGTGGAAATGAGCAGAGGTAATGGAGGTGAATGGGATAATATCTCGTTGGATATTGACTCTGATTGGGTCTTCTTTAGTCTCTTTTGAGTACTATCGATGGGAAATTCAAAAGGGAGAATTCCTGTCTTTTGACTTTCTGATTGAGTTAATATTCTTTGAGGTTGTAAATAAGAAAATATACTGATATCAGATATTTGAGAAGATTTAGGCTTTTCAACAGAAATAGATACTCTCTCTTAATTTTCTATCAAATAATGAACTTCTGGGGAAGCTTGATTGGAATCAAGAGATGGTATGGTTTGAGTATCACTAGGAGACTCAGGAGAAGGATGATCAACTTTAGACTTTAAAGATGAGGATATAGATAATTTTCTGGAAGTTGATGGGGATCTAGAGGGAGAGAGACTCTTCGATTGACCTTAAGATTGATCAGATATTTTTTCCATTCACAAGGGTTCAGGCCCTCATTCTACAGCCAAAATGTTGAGGCCTTAGAATTCCACTACCGAAACATGGGGGAAAACCACCTGGATCAGACCTTAAAGCATCTCCTTTTCCATTTGGTGTAGTGGCTCCGACTTGGGGTAATGGGACCAGTTTCTCAATAAGGATGATTTTGAGTGTGTGTGATTATATGGCATGAAAATGGAAATTATTTTAATCTATGTTATGCATCTATATAAACTATTTATTATACTATATATCGGGGGTGTTTCTTCCTTTATGAAATCTGAAAATATATCCTTCAACTCTTAGTAATATAGATTATCTAATAGTTGAAAGAGAGGAAAATCATGTATGATGATTCTTCTAAAAAAATAGTTTGAATAAAAGAATTGTGAAAAATATATCGCATTCATATGTGTGATTATGCATTCAATCAGAAACTACAGACAAATATTAGAATAGAATTGCATGTAACATTCATCTATAATAAATTTTCAAATCTATAATGCAATAAAAGATGACATAAAAGCATTCACAAACTTACAATAGTGCATTCTTTGCAATTTTTTTTGACAAATTTCTGGACCCTTCTCTAAATGCATGAGATGGGTTTAAATACTAAACTAAATATGTTCTAATTTAGATTATTACAAAAATATAGAGGAGGTTTCAAACAACCATCCTTGTATGACTAACTTAAACTACAATCTAGGAAAATAAAATAACAATTTTGATTTATGAATTCTGCCCTTTCTTCTATATTTGGTCACGAAGTTGACAAATATCTATCATATGCTTGAGCTGAGCTGGCTACGAAATCCTTGATCTGACATGTCCCTTGAATAATGCGTTTGAAAGTACTAGTTGCGATCTTTTTGTTGAATCTGTTAAGGATTGTAGAATCTGATACTGATGATAAGGATTGATCAGAAAATTCCAATAATTTTCTTGATCAAACTTATTTAATTTTTTAATTACTTCATCCTGTGTGTCTACTTTCTGCTTCCACTGTGTTTGCAGTTTTTTTACTTCTGAGAACACTTCAGACATGTACTCTTTGAGAAATTCTGCTTTCACCAACTGTTCACATACTGATTCAATAATTTCATTTGATAATTTTGATGTTTTCGCTACTGATTTATCTGCCTGCTTGATTTGTGATTCCCAATATTTGAATAGGATCTCCTTATGAAAACTATCTACCTGAGGTAGATTAGCTTCCTTTCCTGAGTTTGATGCTTTCCATTGAATGTGTTCATTGATTTTCTTTTCAAGTCTTTCACATTCAAGTTTATGGATGGCTATTTGTTGGGTCAATATTTTATTTGAATCACAATAAGAGTCAATAATAGAAGCTTGATGATAAAATACTTCTTGTTCTTTCCTTAACTTAGCATTTACATCCAATGCTTCTTTTATAAATTTGCCTAGTTGTGATTGGCTCTGTACCCTAGTCATTTTTGTTTCCAGTTGTACTTGTGTCTCATTGATTTCTGCTTGATGTTGCAATTTAAGATTCTCGAAATCCTTTTGAAATTGGACCATCTTTGATTTGATTTGATCATTGGAGATGGATTTATGTTTATTTAACAACCTCTTTAGTTCTTGTACTGTGGCTTCATTTTTCCAGAGCAACACTCTAACCTCAGTAGCTTTATCAACAATGGAAGTACCATATGGCCCTGCATACTGTGATAATTTAGTTAGACGTTCTGTAGGATCATCTAAGGAATCCTTCCATAGTACGTCAAATGATTCATCTATGAGGTTTGATACTGTTTCATCAGTTCTTCTCCTTTTGTTCCTCTTAACTAAAACCTTATTGCTAGGACTATAGAAAATTTCTAGTGAAGGAATTTCTTCAACTTGTAAAATGTAACGTAAGTTGGTATGATCTCTCGATCATGAGTCTCTAGAAATTGCTGTAGTGGATTAACAGTTTCCACTATCTTCTGAGAATGTTTAGGTGTTTTAAATCTAGGTACTTGATCAATATTGAGATTATTTTTAGGAGTTTTTATTGCTTCAAAAAAATCCTCCCATTCACTACTAAAATTATTTGTTTGTGACTTTTCAAACTGATCTAGTGTGTCATGAATGTGCTGAAATTCTTGAGAAGTTGACTCTATTACATTACTTTCTGGGATATCCTTTATGGATTTAGATTCATTTTCAGAGTGATCCAAATTGTGATATTGATGCTCTGATTAACCTGATTCATCCTCAGACATGTCTTTTGCTTCATTATCCAAGCTGATACTTGAAGTAGGTCTATTGACATCTTCAATAGTTAACAAATTGAGAGGGATTCTCTCTAGTCTCTTATTTTTATATTCTTGGAATGCTTCCAAATCATCTTTGTTTAATTGGATTAATGCAAACTTGGTTATATCTGAAAATGTTTCCATGCCTTGGAAGAGATCATCAAATTCATCTACTTCCTTTACAAAAGGCTTCATTTTGAGCTCTGTAGTGTAATTTTTAATTACATCATTTGGATCATATAGCCTCTTTGGAATTTATTCTAATTTCAATAGATTAATTTTGGAAACATCCTTGTAAGTATGGCCAATATCAAAAAGTGCAAAATTTCCGCACTGTACAGGGAAATTAGGCCAAACGACCGTCTTGGCATCTTTCAGCTGTTTAGTGATACAATTAAAAAGATGGTATGCTATTTCTCATGCAAGAAACCTATCAGGAACATAATATGGTAGTACGTGGGGAGAAGCATAACTTCCGAATACTCTAACATATGTAAAATTCTCTAACATATGTAAAATTCTCCTCTACAAACCACCTAGCCACAGAAAGAATGTTTGTGCTAGCCTCTTCAGAAACCCTAGGGGACTTTTTATTGAACATCATTGGTGCATAGGCAATATGACTCTCTAACACATTTTATGGAAATGCAGGTGGAAGTCTGAATTGCAAAGGTCTCTGTGGTAAATGTGGATTGGGGTAGGGTCTTATGTAGTCCATTTCCATCCCATGGTAGGAAAAATAAAATAAAATCAGATTGCGTCCATGACATAGGAAAACATATAAACGGGAGGTATATCTCTAGATGAAACACTCCTTTTATTCCTATATTCTGTGATGTGTTTGGCTAAATTATCAGATAGGATGCTTGCCCAATTCAGAATTAAGGAATTGGCGATTGTGACAACTAGTGGAACCCATTCTACTAAAAACCTAGTGGTATCAGGTTTGGCAAACAATATACATAACATTCCGGCAACATAACAATAAGAGGAATTAATTTGGGCAATTGGGTACGTATCGAGTTTATCTAGCTTCAGATTGCTTTATTCTTCCTTCCATTCTTTGATAACTTTCATAAGATCTCGATGCTCTGCTCTAAAGCTTTGCAGAAAAGCCTTGTCATATTTCTGCTGCAGGGAGGGTAGATGGTACATTGCTTGTAAATATTCTTCCCTAAAAGACCCTAATTTTTATACCTTTAAATCCATGAATTCTCTGTCATCTATGCTTAAGTGGTCAATTACCCACTTAACCATGTCTATGTAAGGGAGAGTTTTCAGACTTCTGGCTACCTTGTGGAAAAATGAACATGCAACATTGAATTAGGTCGCATCTAAAGTAGATGTCATGCCTGTTGTAGAGACTTTCATTATTACTTTTGGATTTTCATCTTCAAACAGTTTATACATTGATTCCCATGATGAACTGCCACAATACTTGTTGCAGGTGGTATTTGAAAATAAGGGAGACATGTCTGAGTCTTTAGTAGGCAACGCTTGAGAAATCTCTTTGCCATTTTTGCTCATTTAAATCTTCCTTAATCTGTTAAATGGTTTCCTAATTTCAAGTAAACAGGGAGAGCATTAAAAGTATAGAGAACAAAGATTCAAATCTATTGTTTATATCCAACATGCACGAATAGATATGAATCTTGCAAATATAACAACAATCATTGATAATTATTTTAAAATCGAATCTCTTACACCTTCACATGAAACATGTATCAATCAAATTTAAGCTGTCAGATATCGAATTTCAATTTGATATGACATAAGTCATTTTGCATGCTTGAGAAATTAAATTTCGTTAATTCGTACTTCGCCATATACAACTTTTACCACTTATGATGTTTACCCATAAACGCTGCGAAATGTGATGTGCAAAGACCGCATATCACAACTTTTATGCGATAATGAACTTTTTTTATGGTTGAGTTATGCAAAATACGAATTGCGCCTTCAAAATTCAAGCGACTGTGCTTAATAGGATATTAGAGATTTTTGTTTTATTGCTTTGTTGGCTTGTCGTGTTCGTGAAATCACACTTATATTGAATTTCTTTATGAGTTTGTTGTTTTTGAATAAGCTGCGATGCGCTAAATAAATTATAACGATAATTGAAGTATTTATAAGTTTTTAAAACATAACTTCGAAAAAGGTTAGTGCATTTCGCAATCCACGTAACTTAGAGGTTTGTAAGTATTTTTAAGTTAAAAGCTATGCGATTTGCGATGCGCCAAAGGAATAAAGAGGTAAACACAAAAGAAAACTTTTATTTCCTAATCTTTTTGTTTTTTTAAAGCTAAAAATAAATTTCCTATTTATTTCTAAAGGGTCCCCATTTATTAAAAAATATAGGGGTTGTTGTATAGCACAACGGAAAGGAAAAAAAACTGTCCAATTAACGAAACAACATTTGTTCACAGCAAAAGGAACAACAACGACAAAGTACTCAAACCATAAAAGAAGCAACAACCATTTTAATTGGAAAGGGAATGACAATTGTATCTAAAAGAGAGAACGAATGAGTTGCAAGGAACAAAAATTGTGCCCAAAGGAAATAAAATCGCGATTCAAGGATTATTTATCCAATAATACCATTGTTGCACTTTACAACCTCAAAAATAGCCATGCAATTTTAAGCTTGTAAGCATAAAATATCAAGTATGACTATGGCAATCCTTCCCAAAAATGAACTCAATGGGTGATCCTAACAAGGTGACATGGAGAAGGATTAGTCATCCAAAAATCATAGTCACTTTAAAAAATAATGAGGAATTAAGAGTGAATCATTCATGACAAGGCTTACAATATATATAATTTTTTTAATATGCGATATGAGGAAACCATATACTTGATAAGATTGGGAAATAAAAGGATAGATGTGGAGAATCAACATGAAAATTAAGAACTTCCTTTTATTTTGATGAAGGAACAAAAGTTGTGAATTTGAACACCTAAAACGTAAAAACATAAGAGAAATCAGAAAATAAACAACACTTTATTGAAAAATTTGATAAACAAATAAATAAATTAAGATACAACAACTGTGATTTTAGTTGCAGCAATTTTGTTTCCTAAGGTAACATCAATATGTTTCTCGAAGCAACAATATGTCAATGGTGAATGAAAAGAAAAAAAATGATCTTTTGAAGAAAATTCTTTGGTTGAAATGACTTGAATTTTCAATTCTTCATTTTTCTTGTTATGAATCCGTCAAGTAATGAAAATGTCTTCACATCGTTTTCTTGTTGGCAGGTATTAGCGGAAAATTTATAGTAAGATATTATTAGACATTTTAGATCATGACACCTAAAAAAAACTTAACATCGTATGATATTAGATTTATTAATATATTCTTGGATGAAATCCCCTTATTTCATTAACATTTTCTTCAAGAATCACTTTTGCGTAAATGGACTTCCTTTATTCCCCTCAGTCCTGCAAAAACAGAGTATCTACCTGCAATAAAACATAAAATCTTGGAAGAAGAGAGGTGTGCGGGCTCTTTTAATCCAAGGAATAAGCAAAAAAAATAACAAATACTTACTCTATAAAACTAATCAACATAAAATAAATAACTATTTGTTACTTGCGAGTGAGCAGTGGCCGACCATACTAACCAACAGTGTTTTAATCCTAAATTCTTTGTTTTTCATCCAATTTGAGTGATTCCAAAGTCAAATGAAAGCTAATTCAAATCGTTATCACCAATAGAAATAGGTTTTGAAAAATTACATGATATTATATGTAAAATTTTCTCAGAACAACCTGCATAAAAAATCCATTTTCGATTCCCCAACTTAGATCAACAGTTAATATTTTAAGAATAATGTTTTTGTTTGATGACAAATTGAATTGATTCAAATTGGATATTAAATTATATATATATATATATATATATATATATATATATATATATATATATATATACATATATATATATACATATATATATATATATATATATATATATATATATATATATATATATATATATATATATATATATATATATATATATATGTATATATATATATATATATATATATATATATATATATATATATATATATATATATGTATGTATATATATATATATATATATATATATATATATCCAGTTGAAACATTCTTTTGAGGTAAGAATAATTGATGGGCCAAATATGATAGTGAAATAATAGAAAAATAGAGTTTTTAGAGTGTTGATTTACGATAGGCAGTCAATATTTTGGTCATAAATTTATAATATGATATCGAAATAGAGTGATTCAAATTGACTCATAAACTATATTAATAGGGTAATATACCATAGAAACAGGTTTGTAATATATAGTCATTTGGGCCTCCAAAACCTGACTGTCCCAATACTGTTTCCGAGCTGCCTTTTAGACACCCTATGAATTTTTTGGCTAAAATTTTTCGTTTCAAATAAAAATGAAATGATTGAAATTGGGTTGTAAAGTATACATTAAGGGATACTTATTATAGAAACATGTTTTGAAAATATTCCCATTTGATCCCTCAAAACATGACCATCCCAAATGTTTTTCCATAAATTTCATGAAGCCCACAAGCCATAAAATATGATATACAAACATTTTTTTTCAAAATGGTGATGGGTGTTTGTAGAAATGTGATTTTCAATATAATATGTCTACATACACATAAATTCAAATATCTACCAAATATATCGAATTATACAACATATTGCAGCAAACACAACTCTTTTTACATATAAAGAAATTGATTTATTTATGCACTTATTTATTTTATTTTCTACACTAGTCTATTCAACTTTGAAAAATAAATATAATTATGTATAAGATCACTTCCAGTGGAACCATTTTCCTAATAAGGCCTTAATTATGTTCATATCCGAATTTGAAAAATGCATGTTAATAAATACCAGAATAAGAGAGGCCAACTTCCCTATTAAGGATAGTGCCAAGAATTGTTGAAGTATGGAATGATGCTACCAGAAAATGATGGAGTGAAACAAATATTCAATATAGCCTTTAATCTATTGAATTCCCACATTTTTCATTTCTTGAGCTTCTAATGTCTTATTGATCTCGGTAGCTTGTTGATGTATAATAGAAGAAACCTCATTTTCTTCCATAAATTCTGCATTTTTTTATTTGAAACCCTCCCAATCTAAATATAAGTTTTCTGTAATGGTGCATGCGAGATAGAATGGGTAGGAGGGGTGGGTAAATTTTTCAACTCAACACTATAAGCATGTTGTACTGGTTTATTATTTTTAGGGTATGGAATGGATTGAGCAAGAAATTGTGTAGTGCATGGAGGATTTTTATGATGTAGTTGATTAGGTTGTGTAACTGATCTTGATAGACAAGCAAGATGTTGTTGAAAAGTTGGTAAATAATTTGGATGATGTGGTTGTGCTACAATATGAGGGAGAGTAGCCATGTAATCATAAGATGAACCATGCCAAACTTGTGGACAATATTGTTGGGTGTTATATTGAGATTGACATGGCTGCCCTAACACAAGAGTATTTCATAATGGATTATGCAAGTAATAAATCGAGAGGAATTGTTTAGAACCATATATATAGGACATGGTTTCCATGGTTGTGAAATTGTAGCTTCTCGATCTCTTTGAAATGTTGCTTTCATCATAGGTAAGAAAGAGAAACTATCCATGGATACTCCTTTTGACAATGAGGGAAAAACACTTCTTCACATTTTTCCTGATTTTTCTTGACATGCAAAAGATGAAATTGTGAATCTAGAGAGCTAAGAAAATCAATTTTCAAATTTTCAAATAAATCAATGATTTCAGCTCTTATATCTCCTGTTTTTATAGTAGATTTGGAAATGAAAAAAGAAAATTCTCTAGAATTCTTACTAGCCTTGGAGATTCCTCTTGAATACCTTATGCATAAGTCACAAACATCATCATATGATAGCTGAAAAACATCACATTTCCTATCATATTTAAGAGTTCTAAAAATTATTCTTTGATTCCTTTAAGACTGATTGTTTTTAAGATCTCTTTTTCCAAATGCTTATGCTTTGTTTTTTGAACGTTGTATTTAAATCGCTCCACATAGTCCTCCAAGCTTTCATCTTCCCCTTGTATCATACTTAAAATATCTTCATTGACCTTGAAATAGTTTTGGTACTTATTCAAGAATACATTCTTCATGTCCTCCCATGTTTGAATGCAGTTCCCACCAAGTTTCATGAACCATCAGAGAGCTTCTCCTTTTAGAGTAAGAGGAAACACTTTCAACCTTTTATCATTAGTACAACAATCATATCCTCTACAAAGTACTTCAAACTCAAATAAAAATTTATCTGTGCCTTCATTTATCAAACCATGAAATTTTGGTAGAGTGGATGAGGGAATGATGTGCATTTGTGTCACTCCTCCTAGATCTCTGATAGGAAAATCAAAGTAGCAATGCGTGTCATTTATTCCCAAAATGGAATATGTTCTTCATGTGCTACTTTAAGTCTCCTCCTTCAAATATTCTTGTCAATTGGTTAGTGGAATGGGTGGTGCTTACATCACCATGTAAGTGAAATGATAAGATTTGTTCAAATTTCTACCTCTAATATTCCTAATTTTATCCATGCATGCTATATGAATTGAAACTACCTACAAAGATCAGACCTCACCACAAGTTAGCTAGGGTGTGTGCATAGGTTCTTACCTTTTGTCTTCAATATCCAACCATCTCGGAGTAAGGAATGCATCTGCAACTAGATATTAATGTGGTAGTACTATTTGACTGCCTCCCTGACAATGACGCCAAAATGTTGGGTAAAATTATTTGCTTCATAAAAAAAACTAACCACCTAACCATTAATCATCAATCCAAGGAACGTATTTTTGTTTCAAGGAAATCGGAAAAATATATGCAATAAAATACCAACATCTAATATTATTTCTATATGATTATTTTCTACACTATCAAGCTCATTCGAAATGAAATAAAATGTAAGACTTGAAAAACAATATTAAATCTCAAAAATAGAAAGCAAATGATAGGAAAATAATTATGAAAATCACACGACTTGAATCAATACCGAATTAAATCATACCTTGTTGAATTGTAAATTTAACCTATTGCACCCAACATAATTCAAATGCTAATCTAAAACAAAAAATTAAATGAAATCTAGAAATTGTAGGAAACAAGAAATATAGAAAATGCAGCAAACAACAAATTAATTTTAATGAAAGGAATTTTTCTTTAAAGAAAATCAATTGAAATTCAAATAAACAAACCCGCAACTAAAATACTTTAGATGTTCAAGGAAGCACCTCATCCAAGGTAATGGGCCCAACTGCCCAAGGCTCATTTTTTCCTTGAGAAATAATTTAGATCATATTACAAGTAGAGGATGTAGAACTCAATGAATAGTTTCCTTTATTAAAATATATGAAAAAAATAATTACATCAGAATGAATCTCTTAGCTTTATCTCAAGTTCAAAAATTATTCATTTTCAATTCAGCAATTTTTCATCTCAACTCAATAATTGTTCATTCCCCCCCTCTTTGATCTTTGTTTTCATTTAAATTGTCAGAGAGGAAAGAGAGATTACAACTAAATTGATTACAAAATGATTTTCAAATACAATTATAGATTGTCTACAACAAATTGATCGGAAATATCATATTTGAAATATATTTTCATCATGATTCAGCTGGAACAAGTCGAATCTCATATTTCAATTGAAATAATTTCGAAAACAACCACAACAACAAATCTGAGAAAATCATATTCGGAGAACCTTCCATCTCTCTCAATCCAGACCAAATTTGGAAAAATGCTCCATGGAAAAATAAATTGGTACGTTATGCACAAAACCCATGTTTCAGAGTTTCAGGAGTCATCTTCATTTGTCTAAAATCACCAACGCAAAATCATCTCTTTTTATCCCAACAAATTTATGAGTTGGAATAGTTGGAGATCGAATTTCCAAATTGGAAGCAATACTGGAGGCTAAAAGTGTGAGTGATGTTGGAACAGATTAATAAACCATATTTGACAAAATCATGCATAATAATTATCAATTTATTAAAAAATAAAGGAGAAGAAGTATTATTGATGCATAAGGCATAAATAATTATAAAATGGAATTAGATGATAAATTATGATAAATAATGTGATAAATAATGGTAGAAATGGATCAAATAGACGTTAAAATTGGTAATAATACTAAAACTTTAGTGGCCCAACAAAATTTTTGAATCTTGTTTAGGGTTGTCGGATTTGGATTTTCCTTTACCTGTTTTCTTACCTTTCGATGATTTGTGTGCTACGGTAGATTGGACAACATTTACCTCAGAGGTTTTAATAGGACTCTTATGGCTACTGAAAGGAGTGGAGGGTGCAGCGATAGTATTGGACTTAGACTTTGAAGAAGCTTTGGGCGCACTACTATCAACATGAGCCATTGCCCCGATAACGTCATCAACCGGAGGCATAGTAGGAGACTGAGATGATGTCGGATCAGTTGAAGGTCGCGGTGTGTCAGTCAAGAGATATATAGAGTTCCAGATTGGGAATAAACCAAATTGAGGTATTTGGCTCTGGCAATGACTTCGTCTTCCGTGATACATCCACCCATGGAAATATATTTAGCAATCTTAGGAACGAATGATTTTGTAAACCATTCATTTAATAGTTGATCGGGGATCTTGAATTTTATGAGGCGACGACGATGCCACCATTCATGAATGTGATCTGAAATGTGAGTAGAAGTTGACTGCTTCAATGAGGACAGGTAACTCGAAGTGAGTGAGGAAATCCATAACCAAGGAGTTGAAATCAAAGAAAATACCTTGAGGGAGCTCAATATACCACTTAGCCGTAGTACCAGTCAGAGTATGGTGGAAAAGACGAAGACGAATCGAATCGTTGACCCAAGAGTTAGAAGAGCACCACAAGTGGTATGTCATGACATGGGTCTGGGGATATTCCCCAGAATTTCCTTCAAATTTAGGACAATATTCCGGTATTTTTGTCGAAACTAGCGACCAATGAAACTAATATTGGATGGGGTAATTTGTAAGCTTTGACACATTTGTAAGTTCCAACATAGCCAAAAATGGTAGGGGAGGATGATGAGGAGAAACAGGTTGGGGGTTCAAACTTGGTTGATACATTTTATGTCCCCACTAGGGTGGATTTTAGCTCTTGGATACGCATATTCCCCCCATTGCAGGTAATGACCTTGCTGCAGTTGCTCTTGAACATAGGGACTTTTCTCGAGCTATTGATAAAGTCCCTACAACATTTGAGGTTGCAAACCTTGTTGGATATAGGGTCTAGGGTGAGGTCCTTTCTCAACATGAGGTCCAGCCTGTGGTCCCTGCTGAACATGGGGTCCAGCCTGTGGTCCTAATTAGGCTTGTTGGCACTGAATAATCTATTGATATTGAGCACCAGGATGAGGCCTGGGCTGGGGTTGCTGGTACTAACCATGAGGAAGTGACTGGTAGTGGGTACCAGGTTGATTGGGGTAAGGACCAAGTTGGGTGTAAGGACCAAACTGAAGAAAGTCGCAATAGAACCTGTAGGAAGCTGGGTTGTTGGACATACTACTTAGAGGCACTTGGTTGAGGAACATATTGATATTGTACATTCGATTGCTAAACATACTGATAAGGGATGTCAGGTTGCTAAAAATACGAATACGGTATGTTCGGTTGCTGAAGAGGCTACTGATCCAGATAGACTAATATGGTTGAAGTATTTTTACCACTTGAAGGAATGGTGCCTATGACAATGTTCGTTAGTTGTGAAGACCATGTCCCACATAGACTAGCATTAGGTTGTCTTGCCCTAGGAATAGGTCGAAAGTTCAGTGAGCCCCCACCCGAGAGGGGAGGTACATAAAGAGGATTAGACTTCCCCCAAGGCATGGAAGAAACCATATACTATCTACTTTTTTGAGATTCAACAGGATGATGATCCTAGTGAAAATTAAGCACCTACACTAGGTGGGGCCTGCATGCTATTTTTAGGTGATATGTCTATTTTTAGAATTTGGATCAAAGTCTATTTTTAGCAGTAATCTATTTATAGATGGTCGAGAAAATTATATGGATGGATGGGCATATATTTTTGGAATGCATGTGCAAAGTTGTTTCATGGAATGCATGTCTAAAAATAGAATTCATGTCGACTATTGTTAGCCCTTAACAATAATTAGACAATAAATAATAATCTATTCTATTGAAGCACTTAATTTCAATTAAATGATGTGGAAAACCAGTTAACTGAAGGAATTTAAAGTTCAAAGGTTGGTTGGTGGGACATGTTATTGGAATTCGTTGTAACTGACTGATACAAAGTTGTAATAGAGTTGGATGTGTAGCTATGTGAATTGTAAAGTAGTTTAACTCAGTTAAGTGAGTTAAACCCAGTTGTTCTAGTTGTAATTAGTTGTAACTAAAGATACACTAGTGAGAAATTAGTGAATTAGATATTAAATTAATTCACATGGAGTGATCTCACATGCAACTAAATATTTACTACTATTAACTACATGCATGTCAGATCTAGTGGAGACCCGATTGAGAGATAGGTGAAAGGGATAGTTTGACTATCAGTTGTGACTATAGTGGGTGGAAAAGTGTAGACAAACACACATTGGAGATGCCAATGAGGATTGCGCAGTCAAGGCAATGCAATATTGAATTCATTCAGGAATTATGATTAGCAGGGATTGCGCAGTGGAGGCAAGCTGTTAGGAGGTAGTAAATTGGTGCATGTTTATGCCAATTTTTGTATAACAGTGTGAGATGATTGTATATTGTACTGAGAGCTCTTGGAGTAGAGTTTTGTATGAGATTGTTTCATGATCCATGATATATCCATAATATATGATAGTGGGGTTTTTAGATTTATGCTTTCCTGGTAAAAACATTTGTGTTATGTGTGATTGATCTTTCTTCATGTGTTTGCAATTGGCGATTAAATTTCTAAAAAGATTTAAGTAGAAGGATTTTGTATTTAACAATGGAATATAATTTTTAGATCAGGAGAATCTGACAATACATAATTGTATTAAAAAAATTTACATGGTACTGGAGCAAATAATATTGAAATATTGAAGTAGTAGTTGAGTTTGTTCGTGGAAACAATCCGAATTTGTTGCAAGAATTTCTTGGTGCGACAGTTGAGTAAACATCGAAATGGCTTTCAATGGTTTGCGTTTTGAGTATGCACTCTAGGGGAGATTGAACTACATTGCATGGAAGGATAGGATGGAAGTGGTGCTTGAAGATAATTGCTTGAAGGAATTCATTGATAGTGATGTTCCTAAGCCCACTTCGACGGATTTTGCATTACTTGACACCTGGAAAAAGAAAGTAGCGAAGACAAGAAGGATTTTGTTGGAAGGTGTGAGAGACCATATTTTATCAAGCCTTCATAGGAAATCAACTCCATTTGCAATATGGAAGGCTTTGACGGATCTTTTCCAAAGTAGCAGCAACCATAGGAAACTGGCGCTGAAGGATAAACTGAGAAAGATCAAGATGGAGAAGTGTGACAATATTCATAAGTATCTCACAAAGTTTTTCCAATGTCGTGATGAATTGGGGAGTGTGGAAATCATGGTTTCTCATGATTATTTGGTGATTTTGGCTCTCTTGGGACTTACTAAGAGTTGGCATAGTTATCAATACTCTGTCAACGGACGGGAAAAATTGCCGGATTGGGAATGACTGTGGTCAGATTTAGTGCAGGAGGAGCTCAGGAAGAACACCAGAGATGGCTCTTCATCAAAGCATGATGATGAAGAGGATTGTGCTTTGGTTTCTAAAGCAAGGAAAGGGAAGGGGAATAAATCCCATTCAAAATCTGAGGCTTAAGGCAAGAGGCTGGATTTGTCCAAGGTGAAGTGTTTTCACTGTCACGAACATGGGCATCTTGCCACTAATTGCCCACAGAAAAAGAAGAACAAGAAGGTTGTAGGAGTTGCAGCTGGTGAGGCCCTTGCCTTGCAATTTGAACTTGATTTCTCTTTGATCGCATGCTTGGTTTCAAGTGCAATGGAATCGGTGTGGTACCTTGATAGTGGTGCTTCCTTCCACATGACAGGAGATAAGGAGCTTTTCAGTGACTTGGAGGAGAAAGATCTCCATATGAATATAGAGATGGGTGATGATGGAAGATACAGTGTGATCGACATTGGTACCATTACCTTTGAGAGGGAGTTAGGTAAACCATTTCTATTGAAAGATTTTATGCATGTTCCATGTCTAACTAAGAACTTGATCTCAGTCGCGATGTTGGAGGACTGAGGTTATGACGTTGTTTTTAGCAATGGAAAAGCTTTCCTGCAACATAAAATAATGGGTCAAAGCAAGAGGATAGGGATTCAAGTCAATAATCTCTACAAGATGGAGGTAGATGGCTGCACTTCAATGGTGGGAAAAGAAGAAGAAGTGGTGAGACGAGATGAGGGCGAATTATGGAATATGTGATTGGGCCATCTTAAACATGGTGCCCTGAATATTTTGTAGCAGATTACTACTAGACTTCCCAAGGGTACACTTGCACAAATAGATCAATGCAAGGTATATACTATGGATAAGTTTGTGAAGACCACCTTTCATGAAAAGGACAACCGTGGTTCGGTGATCATGGAGAGAGTTCACACAGATGTGTGTGTACCATTCCCAGTTGCTTCAACAACAAAACATACGTATTATATTGTTTTTTTTTATGACTATTCTCGTAGATATTGGATCTTCTTCATGCAGAAGAAGGATCAAACATTCTAAAATTTCTATGAGTTTAAAGCATTGCTAAAGAAAGAGTCAAGGAAGCAAGTGAAGGCTCTATCGAGCGATAATGGTGGTGAATATATCTCGAAAGAATTCAAAGAGTTTTGTAACAAAGAAGGAATTCGAAGATAACTCATAGTGCCTCATAACCCATAGCAGAATGGGGTTGTGGAGAGGAAGAACAAAACGATCGTGGGTGTTCCACGAGCTATGCTGCATGATTATGGCCTACCAATGCACTTGTGGGCAGAAGCATGCAACACTGTGGTTTATGTGCAAAAAAAATTTCCTCATAGAGTACTTAGCATGAGTACACCTGAAGAAGATTTTACTAGTAAGAAACTAGATGTTTCTCACTTTAAGATTTTTGGCTCATTTGTTAATGAGCATGTGACCAAGAACTTCAGGAAGAAGCTGGAGCCGACTACTGAAGTTAGGATATTTGTGGGGTACAAATAAACACCCCACAATTATCGTGTGTATTTTCCAAATAGTCGAATGACTGTAGTGCGACGAGATATAAAATTCAATGAGGATAAAGCCATGAAGTTGTCGCTTGAGAGGGAGATAGACTTGCATGCATAGGAGAAACTTCTTATTCCCAAAGATGAGTCTCTATATGTCGATCAGCCATAGGAGGAGGTTAATGGAGTGGAGGAGTCCACTAACGCAGAGCCAAACATCAGAACTGGCAGAAGGCGTACCACAGAAGATGAGAGGCTAAAGCTTGATGTGGCACAGAATGCAGGAGTGCCTACTTCACAGCACAGAAAAAGACAATCTCCTGACCAGTTCACTTGATACAGGACATTCATGAGAAAATGTATTATGACTAAGCCATATTCCTTTCAGGAAGAAGTGTAGGATCCCACATGGGTAGATGCAACGGTGGAGGAGTATGACTCCATTTTTAGAAACAGTGATTGGGAAATTGTTCCAAGGCTGGTTGATAAATAAATAGTAGGTTCAAGATGGATCTACAAGGTAAAGAACGTTTCTGATGGGAGTGTTGAGAAATAAAAGGCCATATTTGTGGCCTGGGGCTTCTCACGGATCAAGGGGATTGATTATGAAGAAACCATTGTACCTGTCACATGATATTTTTCCATAAGGACCATCCTTTCTCTCTCATCATAGATGGGCTGGTACATTTATCAAATGGATGTGCAGACTGCATTCCTTAATGGGATCATTGAGGAAGAAGTGTACATTGAGAAGCCTGAAGGATTTTAGATCTTCAGCAATGATTTGCATGTGTGCAGACTCAAAAGAGAAATGTATGGGCTGAAGTAACCACCATGTGCTTGGTACACTCGAATCGACAGCTATTTCACTGGACTTGGCTTCACCAAGAGTGAGCCAGATGAAAACCTATACCAGATTATGGTGGAGTGTAAGCTTTTAATCATCATTCTTTGTGTTGATGATTTAATACTGTCTGGTGATGAGAAATTGATACACTCATGAAAGGAGTACCTTGCAAAGGAGTTCAAGATCAAGAATATGGGCCTCCTTCACTATTTCCTTGGATTGGAAATATGGCAGTGAGAAGGTGAAGTTTTTGTGTCTCAAGGCAAGTATGCAAGGGAGATACTCGGTAAGTTTCACATGGAGGGTTGCAAACCCATGGATACTCCTCTTCCAGGAAACTGGAGGAAAGAGGATGCTACATCTGGATAGGTACTGGATGCTACTGTCCATCGAAAGTTGGTGGGTTCGCTCATGTATTTATTTAATACAAGACCGGGCATATTTCGTGCGGTGAACCAGCTTATTCAAGTGATGGTTAAGCCTACCAAGCTTTTTTGGAAGGCAAGCAAGCATATACTGAGATATCTCAAGGGCACATCTAAGTATGGCTTATGGTACATACATACGGATGAGGTGAAGTTGCATGGCTTCACGGATGCAGATTGGGCAGGTAGCCCAATGGAAAGAAAGAGCACATCAGGATGGGTTTTTAGTATAGGATCTACAATTGTTTCTTAGTACAGTAGGAAATAGAGATATGTGGAACTTAGTTCAGTGGAAGCGGAATACATGGCAGCAAGTCAAGCTGCATGTGAGGCTATCTTGATGAAGAATATCCTGATCAATTTGTTTGGTTATCATTTAGATCCTACACTGATTCATTGTGATAATCAGATTTGCATTACTCTCTATTAATCTTGTGTTTCATGATAGATCTACGCATATAGATATCTGGTATCATCATATCAGATATTGTGTGTAGCGGAAGATCATGTTGCTTCAGTACATTCCTACAGAATATCAGGATGCATATATTCTGACGAAGGCACTCACCAAGTGCAAATTCGAATACCATAGAGACAACATCGGGGTGAAGAATAATCCCTTTCTTGTTGAGAGGGAGTGTTGAGATTCAACAAGATGATGATCCTAGTGAAAATTAAGCACCTACACTGGGTGGGGCCCATAGGCCATATTTAGATGATATGTCTATTTTTAGAATTTGGATCAAAGTCTAGTTTTAGCAATAATCTATTTACAGATGGTTGAGAAACTTATATGGATGGATGGGTGTCTATTTTTGGAATGCATGTGTGAAGTTGTTTCATGGAATGCATGTCTAAAAATATAATGCATGTTGATTATTGTTAGCCCTTAAAAATAATTAGACAATAAATAATAATCTATTCTTTTGAAGCACTTGATTTCAGTTAACTGATGTAGCAAACCAGTTAAATGAAGGAATTTCGAGTTAAAAGGTTGGTTGGTGGGACATGTTATTGGACTTCATTGTAACTGAGTGATACAAAGTTTTAATAGAGTTGGATGTGTAGTTATGTGAGTTTTAAAGTAGTTTAACTCAGTTAAGTGAGTTAAACTCAGTTGTGCTATTTGTAACAAGTTGTAACTAAATATACACCAGTGAAAGACCAGTGAATAAAATATTAAATTAATTCACATGGAGTGATCTCACATGCAACTAAATATTTACTACTATTAACTACATGCATGTCAGATCCAGTGGAGACCCAGTTAAGAGATAGGTGAAAGGGACAGTTTGACTATCAGTTGTGACTATAGTGGGTGCACAAGTGAAACCAACCACACATTGGAGATGCAAATGAGGATTGCGCAGTCAAGACAAGACAAGATGGAATTCATTTAGGGATTGTGATCAGCAGGGATTGCACAGTGGATCTATGCAGTCAGGAGGCAGTAAATTGGTGCATGTTTATGCCAATTTTTGTATGACAGTGTGAGAGGATTGTATATTGTACTGAGAGATATTGGAGCAGAGTTTTGTATGATATTGTTTCATGATCCATGATATATACATAATATATGATAGTGGGGTTTTTAGCTTTACGCTTTCTCGATAAAGACATATGTGTTACGTGTGATTGATCTTTCTTCATATGTTTGCAATTGGCGATTAAATTTCTGCAAATATTTAAGCAGAAGGATTATATATTTAACAGTTCCATATAATTGGTAGATCAGAAGAATCTGGAAATACATAATTGTATTAAAAATTTCTACACACTCAATGGTGGAACTGAAATAATCGTAGATGGAGAGAAGGGGGTAGAGTGTCCTATAGAAACAATCATTTGAAAAATAGTGACTGTAGGTCAAAAAACAGGTTGAGATATGGTAGCCACATTCAAAATGAATGGGCTTGAAGATGGGGGAATATCCGTTTACCAAACAGGATCCAAAAATAAATATGTGGCGTCAGAAGCTCCTGAAATAAGATTTCCCAAAGAGGTATACCCTTGTAGAAGTGGAGATGCAACTTGAATAAAAGATATTTCGGTTCCACTGCCTAAATTGTGAGGTGTGGAGCCAAAAAGATCTCATTTAGAGGGAAATACAAATGAGGCAACTTCCGGGATATAGGTGCTACTGGTTTCCTATAGAGTAATGAGGAGCACTCACGAATGGGACATCATCAGCATTGGATGTCATTGCGTCAGGAAATAAATAATGAACAATAGAGCGAGATGCTAGTGGAGAAGCAGGAAGGGAAACTCCGAGTTGATGAAAAGGACTATAAGCCTATTTAGGCAAGACCACAATTGGATCAAAGAGAATATTTTTGGGAAAGACCATAAACTGTGCAGACGGTTCAGGGATTTCCGGCTGAGAATCTTCTAATGTCGTCCAAGGAGAATCGACAGGTGGTGGTCGAGATGAAATGGGTTGTACACTTATGAAAATACCGAGTTCGACACCTTGAGCTTCAAGGGGTCCAACTGGAAATTGGGGGACCTCGGGAAGAGGTTCTTGAGATCCTTTGGAGGAGGGACGAGGTGAATCCGAAAATTCAGCCACGATGACCTTTTAGTATAACAACAAGGAAGGAAGAGGTGAAAATATAAAAAATCCACAATTTACCAAGAAATGATGAGGCTAGATAATTGCACAGGTAAGATGTTTTTCGTGAGCAGTTCTTTTTATAATTAACAAAAGATAAAGGGGTGTACTAGGCATAAAGTTTTACCAATTATTTGTGAACTATAATATATACCTTGTTGCTAAATGATAGAAAACATGACCAATGAATTAACGTACTACAACCAATATCCCCAAATGTTGTGTTCAGTGTATCACATTTACAAGGCGGATGACTCAGTTACCTATGGTAGGCTTGCAACCTAATGGTGTCTCCCCAAATATATGTGATGGTACATGGGAGTCTAGTCCATAATAGTGATGTCGAATGTGTAACTGTTTGATGAGAGAACCCCAAATATACTTATCATACATCAATATACTTCCATACGTGGGACAAGATATCACCCTTGGGTTGTAATGCAGGCCATTAGAGACAACACCTAAATTTTATGATGCTGAAACATATCTCTAGCCTAGACCTCTAAATGTTCTCGTTATTTTCAAATGATCATGAAGGTAAATTGGGTAAATTTTAATGTTTATCTTGAGTTAAGTTTCAATTTCTGGCTCAAAATCGATGTCACCTGAATCCTATGATGCAGGCTAAATGAAAAAATAAAATCTTTCCATTTCAATGGAGTCTAAACTATTTAAGGAAGAGATGCAAACAAAAGTTCAATTAGTGCAGCAAACAATGATGCCGCCCCCAAACTAGTTCAAAACTGTGAAATGAAATTCTTTCCAATCGAATTCACTTTTCCCAAAAAAGCAACTTATTGAAAAAATGAAAACATTCCTTTTTCCCACTAAGATGCATAAACTGATACTCTTTTTTTTGTAATTTTTATTTTGAAATGCAATCAAAAGTCAAATGAACGAAATGAATGAAGAAATGAAAAAAAAAAACACTTTTCACTTTTCTTTCAATCGAAGGGAAATCAAAGTTGTTCTAAAAAATACATGAATGAAATGATTTTTACTCCCTCTTTCAAAACGATAAAGATAAGCCAAAACAAAAATAAATGAAAATCACTTTCAGTTTCTTTTTAATTTGGAAAAAGACACACTCTTCTAGACTCGTAAACCAAACAATTTGTGATCTTATGTTTGACACTAAGTTGAAGGTAAGATCAGAAATGCAGTGATGACTAGTTCATACAAAAAACTACTTCAAACCAAGTCAAAATCAATGAGACAAAAGGTGTTTGAAATGGTCGTTAATCTCGAAAATCACAAACAATTCAAAGAAATGAAAACAATTTTTCAATGAAGACAAACAAGTCAAACACATAGGTATAAGGTCATTGAGACACTACAAAAATTATTTAGGGGCTAGGACACACTAGAAAAACAAGGAGAAACCCTAGATTTTCCTAAGTCTGAGATCAACGCTTTTGTGATAAGCAGAAGGGTGCTCAAAGAAAAACCATCATGACTGTGCTATATATAACAATGCTAGCATTGTTACTGTGAAAACATAAAACACGTTGGTCGCTAAAAACAAGGAAAAACAAAAAGGAGTTTTACACTATTATCCTCCATAATGTCTGAAGGCTAAGAATGTAAACTAACAGAGGTAACCTCAAAACACTTAGGATTTGGTAGCTAGCCCTACCAAATTATATAGGGCTCTCTCTATGATCTTACATCCAAAATATGGTTGAATAAGGGTAAAATATATTAGGCTAGATCTAAACTCCAGGGTTTTGAAATTTAGGGTTTTTGTTGGATCAGGAGGAGAGGTCAAGGAAACTAGGTCAGATCTAAAAGATTTTAGTTGTAGGGATACAAAGGGCATGGAATATATGTTGAATGGCACTTTAAGGTTTTTAATTTTAGTGTATGGTGGAAAAAAAAAGGATCAAAATGAGCATGACAATCATGAGTTCATTTATCAGAAAATGAACAAAATAATAATGAAATTCCTACCAAAACAGAGAAGAAGCTTAAAGAATTTTGTCTAACATCTTATAGGAAGATCACTGAAAGCATATATATGGAAATAATATGAACTAATAATTCATAAAAGTGAATTACAAAATAAAAAAACTGCCACAAAATCATACCACATGAATCCCTATAGAATAACTGCAATTGAACTTGTATTTCTACAAATATCAACTGTACACAAAGCTCGAAGCCTTCTACTCTCTGATGTGCAACCTTGAATATGATTTAAAACTAGATACATATACACCAAAACCATATTCCCCTCTCTTAGGGGTCGAATCCCTCAAGATAGGAACATTTTACACAAATTTCTCCAACCAAGCCTAAGACTAGGGAGGTTAAAACAAACTCTCCTTTTAGCCTTTGACTGACCTATTCATCATAAATGACCTTCATAATTACATCAAAATAAAATTTTTATGTCTAATTTACATTCATATACATCATTTCAATAACTAATAAGAGAAATTACATCATTGGGAGCCGAGTTAGACTGAAAAAAATAAAAAATTTGACCTCTAGGGAAAAGCACAGCGCCATTAGGGAAAAGCGTAGCGCCATCAGGGAAAAGCGCATCACCATTTTGCAGGGAACTTTTCACTACCTTCCTATGCTCCAAATTTTTATCTAAATGTACAATTGGAAATATTAGGATGTATAGTTGTCCTTATAGTCCTTAAGAAATCAAAATTGCCCCTCTCATGCTAATAAAAATGCATTCTGCCAAGGTTACTCCTAAAGCACAACGTATGGGTGAAAAAGGTGGTAGAAAGTGCATTTTTAGTGTTTTTTTTGCACTTTTATCCAAGTCAGAATGATGAAATGGAACAAAAACATGTAGCTGAGATATTTAGGTCATAATTTATCCATTGATGTAAATTTTAGGTGATTTGGAGCTCTGAGAGAAAAGCGCCAAGGCATTGCACTTTTGGTTGTCTGCAATTTTATGTTTAAGCCAAAAACCACCAAAATTTCAAAAGTTTCCAAAATTTGGTCAAAAAGGTCCATACTTGCCCCTTGAAGTTAAAGTATGATGTGTTAGGCAATTAGAGAGGCCTCAACCAACAAATCAAGTTTGTCCTTCTTCTTTTTCCTAATTAGGGTTTTTTTTAATTTCTTCTTCAAATGCTTGATCTTGATTTGAGAGATCCTATTACTTATGGAATAGTGCATGGCCATGTGCCTCTGAAGCTTATTGTTCCTATTAGCCTTCTCAAGAAGCTTCTCTAGGTGACAATTCACCCTGTCAAGCAAAGATTCTTTATCTTTCTCAATTTCTGCTGCAATCAAGTCATCAAATGCCTCTTGACCTAATGATGGAGATGGTTCAGTTTCTTGCCCTAGCTACCTCTTGAGACCTCTTCTTCTTGGCCTCCTTTGTCTGATTTTATCTTCTTGATCCTGAAGCTCATCAAAATCAATAATTGACTTACCTTTGCCACCATCTTTCTCCTAATCTTCCTTGGGCTTTCTAAGTAAAAGTTGTTTGACTTGGAGTTTCATGTGCTCCTACTAAGGAAATGTGATCATGAAGTTTGCCTTTGATAATTTTTATTTTAGCTCCCTAATCTCAGCTTCTCTTTGATTATTTTCTCAGGTGTATTTTCCTCCTCATGCACCTCTATGTCTTCCATGTCAGTGTGAAAATGTACATGTTCTTCCTCTTGCAATGGTGCCTCATGCTAATGTGTTGATGTATCTTTTTCCTCTGATGTAGGCTGAGCCCTTTCAACACTGCCAGGAGAAAACAACAGCCTATTTCCTCTAGTATATTTTTAGTCACCTCAACCCTAGGTGTTCTTTTGGAACCCACTTCTTGTTGTCTTGATGAATTCAAAGGTGCAGACTAACCTCTTGATTGAATTGGAATAGGAAAAAGAGAGGTTGAATGCATGAATCCCTACAAAGACAAGTTGACCTGTGCAAGCTGATGGAAAACAATTATTTTCACCAAGACATGATGGAGCAAGATTGCGTGATGATATTTCCCTTTATTATGTACTTTTTCTACCATTTTGACCAAGCTTCTGTAGAGGTAGTGAGGTAGGTTAAGAGATTTAACACCAATGAAATGCATCTGTAATATATCATGGTACTAATATTTCCTTGAAAAAATACCATCACATATGAAATATTTCATGATCATCTTAATAATAAGGGCATAATTTTCAAGAAAGTGTCTGAAAGGAGAAATGTGTTTTGGATCAACTTTGTAAGGAGGCTTCAAAAGCATCTTGTAGTTTTCAATATCTAGGTATCTCCTTTTGAACCAGAGCTCACCATGGTTTGGGATCCCAATGGCTATGGAAATTGCCTCTGCCAAAATAGTAAAAGGAACCCCTGCAATTGTTACCTTATCCCTCCTTATACTAGTAGCAAAAGTGCTTGTAAGTTTATCACTAAAACCAAGTTCTTAAATATTTTGAAAAAAAGCAAGGCAACCTGCATCTTGGAATGAATTCTTGAGAAATTGTGACACAATGATATCTTGTACTCTAGTGGGTTCATATCTAATGATAAAACCTCCCTTATGCTTGATTTGGTCAGTATTCTCTGAATCCATGTGAAACCCTAACACACTAGGAAGGGAAATTAGGGTTTTAGCTTAGGAAAATAGGGATTTTGGCCAGTTTTAGGAATGGAGGGGTATGAAAGGGTTTGAGGGTGTCTAAATTTTTGGGAAAATTTAGGGGGGTGTGCATATATGTTAGAGAGTTTAGGGAAGTGGAATGGTAGGAAATGAGTGAGGGGAAGGGGTGAAAAAGGTAAAAACACAGTCCTAGGCTAAGAAAGTGTAGCGTAGGCTAGTGTTTGTAGGGAAATGATGGAAATGGGGGAAATATGTGAGGGCGAATGTAAAGGGAGCTATATGTAAGGTGAGGGAGGTTATTTGAGCATGAATTTGAGGGTTGTTTCACATTAAATGGACCAAAGAGACTTATTTTACCAAAAAAGAAACAAACCCTAAGAGATGGTGATTTCTGAGCTTCAAAGTATGAAATGAAGTGAAAGGGAGGTAGATAATGAACCAGTTACTTGTAGTTGATGAGATGGAACCTATAGATGACGATGAAACCACTGGAGAAGAGATATTTTTCTTCCTAAATAAAAACACAACAAAGTTGAGAAAAGCGCAGTACAACAAGTTAAAAGTGTAGCGCAACAATAAAATATAGCTTTCCAAGGCAAGAAACTAATTTTTAGAGGGTGGAAAGCTCCTTGCTGATATAGTGATGTCTCATGAGGGTTAAATGAGCAAATAAAATGATTTTTTGGTCTTTTAAAAGCTTCGAAATCAAATTTTCTCTTTGGTGGTGATGTGGCCCAACCTTGTCTTTTCACCAATTAACTTGATTTCTTGTGTATGAAAGCTTTAAAACTTCATTAAATATATTTACATCTTAATAAAGATCAAAATTCACTTTAGGGATCATTATTGAACAATTCTCCCTATTAATACTCCCTCTAATGGGGAATTTAATGATGACACTACATGGAAAGATAAGCAAAATTATGACCAAGATGACTAAGACACTATTTCAAAGAATAATGACCTGGCCATTATTATTTTTATTGACGATGAGAATGAAAGGAGTAGTAATGACCTAGCTATCCTAACCAATGATCGAATTTTTATTTGAAAACCTATTTAAACTATAAAATTTTCCCTAGGACCCTATCAACCATAGGAAAGAGCATAATTTGATCATTGGTGACTGACATGACTGACAGACACCAACACACACCAAAAATAGACCTGACACATTGAAATGGCTATCAAAACCTATGCAAACCAACAGATACCTAAGCAAGCTTATCTTTTAGTGATTGGTCAAACTAATCCAAGATCAGTATGGGAAATGAAGGCTAAGAGGCTAAGCTCCCCACTAGAGTTGCAAATTCGGTTGTGAAGATAAATCCCCTCTGCAGATAGAGGTGATATCTCTAGCCCTAGAGTGAGTCTATAAACTTGAGATACTTTCTAATGCAAAGCTTTCTTAGCTAATATTCAAAATGCGACAAGAAAAGAGATAGAGGTACCTTTTTTCCCGATGTTATGTTCAAACTTGTTGATGATGACCTTGATCCACGATCCTTTTAGGCTTTCTCTTTGCTATTGGTGGAACATGAATACCTGTGGATGATCAAGAGGAAAAAAACAAATGTAATCCAATACATAATAACTATTAAACATTAGCTATCTAGCAGATCAAGGAGTACCAGAATATTTTCATAAAGTATTGGACAAATATAGAAAACAAACATCAGATGTTTTATTGATAAACATGAAAGGAAGAGCTTACAACCGAAGCCTTGATGTTGGAGGCCTCCTTTTGGTGAAAATATGAATCCTTCACTGAAGTTCTAAAGCATTCCTTCTCATGAAAAACTTAGGTGTTAACACAGTGCAAGAATGTAAAAGGAATAAGAGTTCAAATTAGCCCAATATATGACCAACTAGTAGTGGACAGATGGCGACCAATTTATAGGAATTGAGAAGAGGTTGGGAGCCCATGAAAGGAGGAGTAAGGTCCACTCTCTAAGGGATAAACCCCCATGGATGAGGTCAAAGCTCTAAAATAAGAGAGCTCAACTCTATCACCATTGTTTAACAACGAAATCGCCTCCCTGGAACTTCTAGAGGTCAAAATTCTCCTCCATTTGAGGAAACATCTACAGAAATGGATCAATTTAGTTTTCCAAGAAATAAGGGCACTGGTAGTGCTAAGTCAGAACTATCAATATGACATCAGTGCAAGCATGAAACTAGGAAACATGCTGACCCATAAAACTAGGGTTTTGACCAAGTTCCTTCAATAATATTCCAAGGAATTTTTCTTTGTGTCTTCATGGGGTTTCTTTACATATTTCTTCATTGTGGAAACATTGCATAGGGTCTGTAATGGGGCACTTCAGGATCAGGGACAGGAAGTGAGCATGGTGACAAATTACTGTGTAATAGATAGCCAATAATTGCCCAGAAGAAGGATTTTGTATATAGTTATTTTATTAGCAAAATTCCCTCCACCTGGTTCATCGTACCAAGATTTTAGAATTTATGATACTTCATCTTCTTGAACAAACCTTCGAATGATCAAATCCAATCCATTTTTTTATAATTCTCCATCTATGCAAGGATATGATGCACTAGTTTTGATAAAGTTTTGTTTTTCTCTTGTTGAGAATTGTGGTGGAAATTTTCCTGTAGCTAAATAATTGGAAATATCTACAAACCAAGGAAATTTAGTAGATACTGCAAAAAGATACTCATCAGGAAAATTATCTTTTACAAGAACATCAACATTGCTATTTTGTATTCTAGAAAGGAAATCAGAAACTATGTTTTTTTTTCTTTGTCTATCAAAATAGAAATGTTGAATTCTTGTAGTAGTAGAAACCATCTTGTAATCCTTCCCTTAATAATTGGTTTTTTTCTTAATTATCTAATGGAAAAATGATCTGTATGAATAAAAGTTTCATAACCAATAATGTAATGAAAAATTTTTTTAATGGCATGCACAACAACTAAAAACTCCTTTTCAGTTACAGTATAATTTAACTCTGCTGGAGTCAAAAAAATTCTTGTGTAATAGATAAAACAAGGAGTTAAATATTTTTGCCCAATACATCTCCAAAATCTACATCTGAAGCATTAGTAGATATGTGAAAATGCAGAGACAAATTTGGTCCTCTTAAAATTGGTGCTTCCATGATTCTTTGTTTCAATGTTTCAAATGCATTTTGACAATCATAGTTCCATGCAAATTCATAATCTTTTGTGAAAAGAATGAAAATTCAAGAGGATATTTTTGTGAAGTTTTCTATGAACCTCCTATAGTATCCAGTAAATACGAGAAAACTCCTAACATCTCTTTGACAAACATGAATTTAAATTTTAGAAATGAATTCGACCTTAGATGTGTCTACCTTAATTCCATCTCCTGAAATATGGTGACCTAAAATAACACCTTCGTTAAACATCATAAAACATTTTTCATGGCTTAATTAAAGGTTTTCTTCTTTACATCTAATAATAAATTTTTCTAAATTTCCCATAGATTCTTCGAAGGAATCACATACATAATAAAATCGTCCATCTTTACTTCCACACAATCATGAATTGGATCAGAAAAAATACCTAAGACTTGTCTTTGAAATGTAGCATGTTCAGTACATAATCCAAAAGGAAGTACCCTATAGGCATATGTTCCTCAAGGACATGTAAAATTAGTTTTATCTTGACCTTTTGGTGCTGGTTGGATTTGATTATATCCACTAAAATCATCTAAGAATGAAAAATACTTCTTTCCTACCAAGGTATTTAATACTTGATCTATAAAGGGTAGAGGAAAATGATCTTTCAAAGTGGCTTTGTTTAATTCTCTTTAGTCAATACATACTCTCCATTTTCCATTATTATTTGGAACAATTAGTAGATGTGATACCCATTAACTATCTGATATAGGATAAATGAAATTCACATTCAAAAATTTTTATAGTTCCTCTTTAACAATTTCCTTTAAATTTGGATTCAATTTCCCTTAGGGTTGTCTAACTGGTTTCACATTTTCTTGAATATATATGTGATGCATACAAATCCTTACGATCAATTCCTTTCATATTAGTATATTCACTTGCATAAGCAGAAGAAGGTTTTTGTAGGATCTTTATTAATTTTATGTTTTGAAGTTCCTACAGGTTATTATTAATATTTATTTTTTTACGTGGAAATACTTCTACTTGAGAATTGCCAAATTTCTCCATAGAATGCAAAGAAATTTGATGTGATGATAAATTTTCAATATTACATTGTTCATGAAAAACTAGATTTTGTTCACAATAAGTAGAAGAATCATTATTATTCATCAAATTAATTAATTTATTTTCTTCATATAATTCTGAAAAAGTATAAACCGATTTCATGTTATCAAAGTTTTCATTATCATCACCTATCCATATTCCACTTTCTACTTTGGTTGTTTTTTAGGAGGATACAATGTGAATTTTTTAGTGGAGTTTCCATCATATATATACATATCTCCTAATCTAAAACTTATAATGCACCTATTGTATCTAGCCAAGTTCTACCTAAGATCAATGGATGGACTCCTAAATTATTCTTTGGAGTGAAAATCGTAAAGTATACAAGATATTCTCAAGAATATAGAGAAACAAACACATCTCCTAATAATCCATCTAGTTTAATAACATATATTTCTGCTAATTGTAATAATGTTGGAGTATATTGAAGATTTCAAAGTTTTAGTTGTTTCATAGTATTTTTACTCATGATGTTAATGGTTGCTCCTAGATCAATTAGAGTATTTGTGATATAAATACGATTGATATGGATTTTTACAATGGGGATTCCTGGATCTAAATATTTTGGACAATAGTTTTCCCCATCATAATATCAACAGTTTTCCCTGCTAATTGGATCTTCTTAATGTTTTTCATTTTCTTCCTTGTTTCCTAATACACAGCTCGATGGCTTTTGCAAATATTAGTATTTACTTTATTTCTTGTATTAAAGGAATTTTTATGCATGGCATTCTTAAGTTCATATAACATGTCATAATATGGTAGAATAATTTTCCTTTCTATTCCTTTATCAATTTTAAGTCTTTCAGGAAAGGGTGTTTCTTGTAAAGAAATAGAAGGTTATTTTATTAGAGGAATTGTAGGATGTTCTTTTATTTGATCATCCTTTGATTTTCTAGGGATATCTTCCCTTATAGGAGTATTTTCTTGATCAAGGCTTTCATATTTTTCATGAATCTCATATTCTTTAGATTCGTAGATGAAAACTGTTGGTGAATTATTTTGCAAAACACTACCAGATATAATTTGAACGTCATTTAGACCTAGCAGTGTTATCATAAAATATTGAAAATTTTGTCCTTCAACATTATAGATAACTTGTTGATTTTGATTATTTGGGTTAGGAAGTGGTTGAGCAGGCTGTTGATTTGGTTTCCAAGGAAATGGTATTGAATTTGTTGCCTTGGATTTTGAAATTGAGAAAGTTGAGTGGGATGAGGAAAATGTTGTGGTGTAAAATAAGAATAAGGTTGTTGGAATTAAGGATATTGAGGATATTTACCATAAGGATTTTTCCAACGTTGTGCCCAAGGTGGATTTTAAGATTATGGATCCTTCCAAGACATAGGTGCAGTCCAAAAATTCTGTGGCTATGCATATAATTGAGTGTTAAAGCCTTGAGTCATATTTGGTTCTATCTTTTCCATGGTATTTTCACAACAAAACAAAGATATTCATCTTGGCTTGTCCCAACATCATCTTGAAAGACAGCCTTAAGATTAGGTATTGAAGGACACCCATTAGTGTTATGATTCTCAACACATATGACACAAATTTCTACATTTTCAAGGGGACATTATCTCAAGGCATGTTTCTTTCCACATCTTGGAAAAAAGATAGATAATGCAAAATTTTCAGGTTTTTGCTTGTTTTATATTTTAAGTATATCTAATTTTTCACTAAGACTCCCTAAAATATATGTTTTAAAGTTGTCAAGAAAATTTCATATGGCAGCTCCACTTATTATACCAGTTGCAGATTTATTGATTTTGGTCATAACAGGGTCTCTTGGATTTTTTCCATTTCTAGCCTTGCCTATTGAAATATGTGTACACATTTCACATATGTCTCTAAATTAAATCTTAGAAAAATATCTTTTTCCCATTAAATTGAGGATATCAATCCACTCCTATCTAATATATTTCAACAAAAAATCTTTCAAAGTTTTATTGTCTAAATTATGCATATTAGCCCTTTTAACATTATAAGAAAATCTTTCAACTAAATCTTCAAGAATTTCATCATGTTTTTGCATCATTTTAAAGACTTCATCTTTAATATTATGGGACATACAATAATCCTTATATTTTTCTAAGAACACATTTTTCATTTCTTTCCATCTGATAGTATGTGTTCCTAATCCCATAAACCATTTAAGTGCTCCATATTTAAGAGTGTCTTGAAACAATTTTAATTTTTGAGAATCAAGTAAGTATCATAAGATCCACACAAAACTTCAAACTCAAAAATAAATGTTTTGAGGATCCTCGTGTCTTATTCCATGGAAATTATGGAGGATAAAGGGTGATATTTTCTTCATCGTGGTTGTGGTATCATCATCAGAGATGGGAAATCCAAAAGGTTATAGATCCCCCATACTACCTATTCCACCTCTTCGTCCACCTCCTCCTCTATTTCCTCTTTTGCCTCTTCCACCTCCAATCCTAAGTTCACCATTCACATTATGTACTTCTCCTTCTACTTCCCCTGCGATTGTATATTCTTAAAAGCTAATATAAAGTTCTATAATTAGATTATATATCTCTTCTTCCAGTTCTTCTACTAATGAAATATTAGAATAATTTTATTCTTCTTATTCTCTAAGTACTTCTATTTCTTGTTCTAGAAGTTTTCCTCAAGCTGAAGAAATAAAGATTGCTCCTTCAGTTGGGGATGTAGGTTCTTTAACTACATCTCCAGTAGAGGAAGTTAGTGAATCTCTAGGTTGGATTTCAGATCTATGCACCTCAAGAATTCTATGTCTATCTACCAATGAGGAATGTCAGTATAAGTGGATGGTGTGGCACTACGAGGTCTAGGTGGAATGAGTGGTGACGTTGGAATTGAACTTCCACCTCTACTTACAAATATACCCCTAGAATCAAATCAATGAAAAATACAACTTGAAATGAAAAATAATTTTCTATGAAACATTGACTTAAACAACCCAAAACTTAAAATAAAACCTCGCAGCTTACAAGGGGCCCTCTTGGAGTGTCGGATTTATTAACGATCAAGGCTTCTTCACACACACATTTAGAAAGTAACATGAACTTGTATTAATATAACAAAGTATCAATTTTTCCACACAAAGGATTATAAACTTAACAACAATAATCACTCTTTTGTCCTTTGTCTCGCTCACTGCTATTTATACAAATGATAAAAACGACTTTGAAAGAGTTTTAAGCCGATAAGTTGTAGGAAAACTTGACGCCTATGAGATCGATATCTAAGAGTCCAATATCTTTATGACTTGCTATTGAAAATAAAAGTCATAGGATATTTTGTGTTTTAACAGTGAAGTGGCTCACCCTCTTGATTCTTCGCTTCCTGTGTTCAACTGCAACACACAGTTTCCAAGTTTGACTTGGCTTTTGACTTAAAGATCTCTTATATTTCTTAGCTTTCCAAGCAATGTGAGTAGGTTTTTATCCATCTGGAATCTAAATGTCATCTTTTGACAATCTTCTTTATTCTTCTGGAGCACTGCAACATGTCTAACAATGGATTCTACTATAGAAACAGAGATCAATTACATAATGTGAAAAATTCAATTACTACAAGAATACCTTTATCATAATTTTACTAAAAACAAAGAATTTAAATATGGGTGATTAATACCTTATAGAAATTGATCTTGACCTTAATATGTTGGGGTTTTTTTGTAGAATAATCTCAAAAAAGTAAAATGTGATAAAAAAAAAAGATAGTCAAAAAGGGACATTTCTAAACTTCATTAATACATGGAAAATGATAGTTCGAATACTCATTCCCTCGTTAACTAACTTCTTGGGTAAATGGAAATCGTTGGGTTTTTTAATTTCATCTCAGCAAACAAAATTCTAAGGGAACATTTATGCATAGAAAATAAATATGGATAGATTGTGAATTAAACAATATTAAAAATATCATGAAATTATGTGCAATTTGTTTTTTAACTATCCATAAACATTTTAAAAAATTATATAAATATTTAATTTAAATTAATTCATAAAATATATATAAAATAAAAATCAAAATGTTGTTTGATGGTTAGTGTTTGTGATTAAATAAAATTTATCAAAACCAAATCTACGAGCCCAATCATGCATAGTGTTCCTTTACCAACCTAATGTTTTTTTTTAAATGCAATATGTCAACAAGGCAACAAAGACTTTGTTTTAAATGGCAAGTGGATAAATCGAGTTTGTAAGTATAAAGATTATTCAGCCAAATAAAAATTAGCATGGACTTACTCTTTTTTCCTTATTTTTAATGTTATCCTATAATAGAAATTATTTTTGGGTTTGTTGGTTTTTTTTATTATAATTTTTTGATTTTTTTTAATAATTTTGTAGTATTCTCTGCAAATTTTATCAAATCAAATACATTAAAGCTATTAAAGATAGGAATATGTTATTAGCATGAGAATAAAGAGGCATTTCATGTTGTATTATGGTGATATTTATTATTGATAATTACATTTAACTCTTTTATTACGCCTCGGATGCAGGTGCTTAGATGGCATGCAATGTGGCAGGGGATGTGGGTCGGTGCGTGGGCTCATAACTCCACCACCCTAACCCACATCCTTGTCCTCATTAAATTTTCCGCAGTCACTTGCTTTGCTGCATTAACGCATCACAGTCACCGAAGCTCGTGCCCTTTCACCTTGAGAATGGCTTCCTGTGGAAGCTTCATCCCTGTTATGTTGCCTCTTCGTTCAGTTTTCTCCCCGGTTGTAGCTGAGCACAGCTCCAGAACCTGCACTGGGCGTTGCTGCTCCATCGCCTGCTGTATCGACCTTGCACCTGGTATTCACATATCGTAGAGCTCCCTCTGCCATCTGGGGCTCTGGCCACCCTTTGAGTCTTTCCCTTCTCCGCGAGATTATCCTCCCCTGACCTCTGTTCCATACCATTCTGTCGGCCGCTTTCATCACCCTGCTCTGAGCACTATGCCCCAACTACAACAGCATATGTGATTCCATCGAGGCACCAGCTGAGGTTTTCCTCCCCGCCAACCTTCCACTACTTCTTCAGGATCTTCATCTCCTTCTTCCGATAACTCTCTAGGTCGCTACCCTGATACCAGGAGTGGACATTGCCATGGTCGTGGGCGTGCGATTTCTCATCTGGATTGGGGCTTGCCTAGTCATGTCTCTAGACACCTGCACTCTACCCAGCTTCGCTTTCCCTGCTCTCTCAATAGGCCGACTATTATTGCCACCATCACAATTGAATTCAAGGAGGAGCCTCCTAACTTGGAAATGGTGCCTCCCAGTGCTGGAGTGGAGCATAGGGTCGCTGAACAGCCTTGTTCTCCTACCAGTGGTAGCCTGAAATGAAAAGCTCCTGGTTGCAATGCTTCAGAGGATACTGGAATTGAAGTCAGCTCGGGCGACTCTAAGCGAGGCTGCCACAATGCTAAAGAAGACAAGAAAGAAGAGGAAGATGACCCGTATGCCTATGATTGTCGAGTGGTTGAGGAACTTCCCCCTTCCTTTGATGATTCTTAATCTGGTCTGTCTCCTTCTTCACAAGTTTTTGGATGGGTACAAGCCCAAGTTCGTAATGTTTACTTGCTCTTTGCTTCAGTTTTTCAATTATGAGTCTTTGCCTCTTGGTCGGCTTCACCTGCGTGGGTGGCTTGGTTTTGCTTTGGTTGGGAATAGCTCTTCTTGCTTACCTGATCTTTGCTTTTGGTTTTTGGTAAACTGTCGATGTTTCAGGGCCGGTTTCCCTTGCGAGAGTGGCATATTTTTTATTTTCTGCATGATGATTTCTGTTGAAGTAGCTCGTCTGGTAAAATTTCTATGTCTAGTCTGCGGTATTAGAATGCCTATTCTATGGGCCAGA
This sequence comes from Pinus albicaulis, assembly GCA_034641835.2. Classification (NCBI taxonomy): domain Eukaryota; kingdom Viridiplantae; phylum Streptophyta; class Pinopsida; order Pinales; family Pinaceae; genus Pinus; species Pinus albicaulis. The sequence goes on along the minus strand of CM076581.1, from coordinate 1,422,699,801 downwards.
CTAGCTGAGGCCTCGACCTCCATGTAACTCTTTTTGTATATTAATAGATTAGTCTCATTCAGAAAAAAAAATATTTTATTACGAATATTAATTAATATAATTATTATAATTAATAATTTATTTTAATTTTATATTGTTATGTTTTTGTGTTGCAAATAATTTCTTTGTTATTATTATATTATTGATATCATAATAACATTCATTATTTGTAAGTGTATTTTTTTTATATCTTTTATATATATATATATATATATATATATATATATATATATATATATATATATATATATATATATATAACGGATTATCCCCTCTAATTAGTATTATTCATTTTATTTTTCTCTTTTCATTGCGTGAAGTTATTTAAAGTTATTTAAGGTGATTTTCCAATCACTTGAATTTTATTATTATTGATTTACTTATCGATAATTTTTCTTTGAATGTTATTAAAACATTTTTTATAATTAATCTATAATTATTTAATTAAATTAGTCAAACCTTCTTTTCCTCATATTAGATAGTTTTATTATTATAATTATGTAATATTATTTTTCAAATAATGATTAATTAATTAAATAATCACATTAATACTTTCCTTTGTACATTAAACCATTACCAATATTATATTATATCGTAATGTTTCATAGAATTTCAATTGAGGAACTCTTATTAGAAACATTTCCATAACTCTTTCATTTTCCCTAAGCGTCGATGCCCCACACACTTGCCAAGTGTCAAGAAAGTGGGGTCTACTCATCAAATTGTTTTACAAGGGGTTCTCATCATCTACTTTTACTATTTCAACTACTCTAATTTAAATAAAATCAAAATTTCGAGGATGAAATCAATGCTATGAGAATTATAGTGGATTCCATTAGGGATCATTTGGTTCCCTACACTGCAAAACTTGATACTTAAAAGAATAAGTATGATGCCCTAATGAATCTCTACATTATCAAGAACATTGGTCAATCAATGAGATTGAAGAATGAAATTCAAAATATATGGATAACTAATGACCACACCATGGCTTCTTACTTCGTGAGGATTTCTAAAATAAGAGATTAGATTCAAGAAATTGGTGAATCCATCCCTAATCAAGAAATAGTGATTACAACACTCAATGGCCTTCCTAGATCATGGGATGCTTTTGCAACAGGTATAAGCAGTTGGAAGTAAGCTCCTACATTTGAAAAAGTATGGACATATTGTGCTCAAGAAGAAGCAATATTGATACCTACAGATGTTCAAGATGAATATTTTCATGTTGTTGCAACTTGCTTCAAGAAAAAGGGAAAGAAGAAGCTTGGATGTCAACATAAGAAGTTAGGAAAGGGATATTATTCCTCTAATAAGAAGAAATACTTATCAAAGATCCAATGTTATGGCTATGAGTAATTTGGAAATTTTTAAGGGAGATTGTTGTGATATGGCTAATAAAAAGAAGAGAAAAAGAAACAACATGCTTCTGTAGTAGACATTTAAGATGCAAAACCAAAGAAGTCCAAGGTGATAAGGATGTATTTTACTATTCTAATTTGATAGGTTCCCTTGTAAATGATGATGATATGTGGCTAGTAAAAGGTGGAGCATCAAGACACATGATCAAAGAACATGGGACTATTTAAAGCATGATAGAAAAGAGTTGTCTCAAAGGATTGAACTGGAATATAATAACAACTATGCAGTCAAAGGAGTTGGAAAGGCATCCATAAATATGGAATCTAGTAAAATGTACATCTCATTAATGTTCTTTATGTACAAGGTTTGAAAACGAATCTTGTCTTTGCTTCTTGTTTAAAAGATAAAGGAGATAGAGTAGCTTTTGTGGATGACAAAGTACTCGTTTGGTCCAATGGATCTAGTATAAATGATGCTAGGGTTACTGGGGTTCGTGACGGAATAATGTATAGACTTGTGATTCAACTAGATTATGAACTAGTACAAGATGAGATAAATCCAGGTTATTTATGGCACAAAATTTATAAACATCTTCATTTTAGAGAATTTCTTGAGTTGAGTCAAATATTGTTAGGGGTTCTTGAACTACAAATAAATAAACATGGTGTATGCAAAGGTTGTGCTCTTGGGAAGAACATCAAGAAATCCTTTCCAAATAGTGATAACATATCTAAGGAAGCTTTGGACTGGATTTATTCTAATTATGTGGTCTCATGCATGTGAAATCACTTCATGGTTCATTGTACTATGTGACATTCATTACTGATTTCTCCCGAAATAAATTTTTGTACCTCTTTAAGTATATGGATTTGGTATTCGAAGAATTCTAGGAAATTAAAGATGAAGTGGAAAATTTAACAAGCGGGAAGGTCAAGATACTGAGAATTGAAAATGGATGAGAATACGCCTCGAAGGAGCTTGTTGCTTTTTGCAAGTAGGTTTGGATTAAAAGGGAGATAATTGTCCCATATAATACACAATAAAATGGTGTAGAAAAATGAAAGAATAAGTACATTGAATAATTCTTTGAGGACATGATGCATGATTTGTATTTACCGTTGTTGTTATGGGGAAAGGCATCAGGAAAAAATATGTACAATCAAAATACAAGTCCTCGTAGAGTTTTGGAAAGTATGACTCTTGAAGAAGCTTTCTCTAAAAAGAAGTCAGAGAGATTTTTGGAAGATATGACTCTTGAAGAAGCTTTCTCTAAAAAGAAGCCAGAGGTTGGGCACACAATAATATTTGGTTGTCTTATATACATTCATGTTCCTAAGGATAAGAGGAACAAGCTTGAGCCTTCAGTAAATAAAGGCATATTTGTTGGCTACAATGAATCGTCGAAGACCTACAAAATATACATTCTAGAGAATTGAAGGATTGAGGTTAGTTGAGATGTCATGTTTGATAAGAAAGTGGCATATTGGAAGTCTATGGAAATCTCCATAGATTCCTTTTATTAAGTGAAGTAGGAGACGTAAAGGGAGGTACATTCAAGTTCTATATAATATACTAATAGGCTAAAAGGGGCTCAAGATCTAGAAAGACCTATCATAGTTCTAAATATCAATAAGATATTAACATGGATTACTGATAGGACATGAAACTCCTATTGGAACATATAGAGAGGTGAATAAAAATAAAACTTTCTCCAGCTATGCATCTCTTATGAAAAAAAACATTGATGAAGAACCTTCCACATATGAAGAAGTATCTAACCATGAGGCGTGTAAGGAAGCAATGAATGAGGAGTACCAATCAATCATGAAGAATGATGTCTGGGAGATCATGACAAGGACTAAAGGGAAGTTAGTGGTGACGTCCAAATGGATATACAAGATCAAGCATGCTACAAATAGTAGTATTGAAAAATACAAGGTGTGGTTTGTGGTTAGAGGGTTCTCCCAAAAAGGGGGAGAAGACTATGATGATACATTTTCTCCAATTGTCAGGTGCACCTTTATTAGATCCATAATTTTTCTTGTTGCTACATTGGGATAGAATTTCAACCAGATGGATGTGAAAACTTCTTTCCTCAATGGTGTGATTGAGGAAGAGGTGTACATAGAAAAAACTCAAGGATTTGAGGTATATGGAAAGGAATCTCATGTGTGTAGGTTGAAGAATGCCTTGTATAGAATCAAGAAATCTCGAAGAGATTGGTATGCTTGTATTGAAAACTATCTAAGAAGATTGGGATTTACCAATAGTGAGGTTGATCCAAACCTCTATTTTAGGTTTTTGAAGAATTCACTTGTGATACTATTACTATATGTTGATGATTTGTTTTTTGACATGTGCTAAGAATATTATTGTTCAGCGCACAAAGAAGTTAGCTTTTGAGTTTAAGAAGAAGGATGTTGGGTTGATGCACTATTACTTGGGATTAAAGTATGGAAGAAACTTTGCAAAGTCTTCCTTGGTCAATGAATTATGTATTAGAGATCCTTCATAGATTTGGTATAATGGATTGAAAATATATGGTGACTCCCATTGTGACAAACCTGAATAATTTAAGAGGATCTGACTCAAGATTGGTATATCCATCTAGGAATTGATGACTTATTGGTTCATTTATGTACTTGGTTAACACCAAGTTGTACATATGATTTTCTATGAACATATTGAGCTAGTTATAGATTGAACCAAGACATGAGCATTGGATTGTAGCAAATCGCATTTTGAGATATTTGTGTGGTATAATGAATTATGGATTGAGATTCATTGCAAACAAAAATATACAGCTCTAGGGAAATATGGATGTTGATTGGGTAGGAATTGTTGAAGATATGAAGAGTACCTAAGGAGGATGCTTCAATTTGGGAAGCACTATGATATCGTGGATGAGCAGAAAGAAGAGGTCGATTGGACTCAAAAATAATAAAGAAAATTACATCACAACCAATATGGCTTATACAAAAGTAGTATGGCTTTGAAAGGTTTTTGCTGGATCGTTCAACCAAGAGTTGGAATTGACTGTGATACACTATGATAATGAAAGTTGTGTTAATATTTTAGAGATTTTTGTGTTCCATAACAGGTCGAAGCATATTGAGATCAAGTACCACTATATTCATGTCATGGTGTAGAGGAGAGAAATAAGGCTCGATTACATCTCCATCAATGAGTAGATAGATGATATTTTGGTGAAGCTATTGCCAAGATACCAGTTCATGTACACTAGAGACAAGCTAGGGCTCATGGATATTACCCATCTCATTGAGAGGGAGTGTTGATATGTTTGCAACATGGATGGAAATTCTCTTGAAAGGGAGAATGGGTTCAAGAGACCTAGAGGGCTCAATAGCCATATTTTAGTTAGTGTCTCTTGGAGGAGGACACTTATCACACACCAAGAATGGTGGAGTGAGGTCCTGGACCTTGATCACACACCAGGAATGGTGGAGTGAGGCCCCTCAGCATTTTTACCCTGATCACACACTAGAAGGGTGGAGTGAGGTCTTCTACCTTCATCACACACCCGATAGGGTTGAGTGAGGTCTTGGCCTGGTGATCACCAAAAATGGTAAGTGCTTGCTAGTTGAGGGTCGTAGAATTTTTGGCTTAGGTAGAGGTCATATGATTCAAGGACCTTTCACTCCAAAGGAGTGAGTCATGATATGTTGATGACATTTCCATGGGTTTGGTACCACCTTGGATATGGACACTAACATATGTTGATGATAGATGATGATGCTGGTGATGATTGATAGTCTTTTTATTTAGATAAATGTGTTCAATTTGAGAACACCTATGACAGTGATTATGAATACCTCCCTAGTTAAAAGTGAGTGTTGAATTTGTAACTATGGTTAGTCTTCATAATGTACATTTGGTCACTTGATGTAATTATATTTATCATTGTAATGAATATCTATAAATGCTTGCATCAAAGGAAATTTTATTTTGATTCAAAGTCCCATTGTGACTTTTTAAAGTTCAAAATTTGAATTTTGAAATGTAAATTTTCGCTCCAAAGGTGATGAGTCAATTTCCCTCCATGTCAATTTTTCCATGGCCAAGAGACATGTCGATTCACCTAAGACAAACTACTATATAAAGGCATCTTGAACTTATTCTTTTGGGAATTCACATTCTCACACTCTAGATAGTTTTTAGGCAACCAAGCAAAGGATAAGAAGGATTAAAAGAAGGTCAAAATATCTCTCATCTCTCTCTTCTTTAGCTCGCACAAGTGGACAATTTCTCTCTTTTTTTATTTGCAATTTTTCTAGGTAGTTTTGATCTCATAAAGCCAATTTTCTGAACTAGTCGTAGAAAGCTAAGTTTCTAAAGTAGTCACAAAAAGCTGATTTTTTGAAGCAGCGACAGAAAGCCTAGTTTCTAAAGCTAACGTAGAAGGCTAAATTTTTGGGGAATGTCATTAGAGTGAAATATTAGTACCTCTTTCTAGATGAAATAACCATGAATTTTCATGGGCTATCTTCTACAAGTATCACACTTCTTTACAACCCTTCGAATAACATAACTGAAATTAGAATATGTTTCTATTAGAATTGAAAAAGGTTGGTTATCGACCATACCTTCCATATCGATCACTGATTTTTGGTGATTTTTTTTCTATTTTCCAATGAGACATAGATACAAGGAACACTCTAAGCCACTTCCTTCATTGTTTCCACTTCTTGCACATGTTATGGCCTTAGGTCATTCCCGTGTCACTAATGAAAATATTTCTTCAGGTGGTTTTATCCACAAGTCCACAACCTTATGGGTTATCCTTTTAAAACATTGGTTTCCTCTCCTACAATATGAGAGAACTAGTATCTACCATTAGTAGTGTATTTCTACTGAAACTCACCCCTGATAGAAGTGATAAACTTCACATTCCTTCCTCCAAGTTGATGTCTTTAAACTTTCTCCCCTTTTCCTCTAAACACGGGTTTTCCTTTTTCGTTCCAATCAATTTAGGACTTAGTCCCATGCTTGGACTATTCATAGCAATACTTCATATTTTAGATGATTTCCTCCAATGCTTTTGGCTCATCAAACTCTATTATGTCCCTAAATTATTTTGGAAACCCACAAAGATCCCTTTTTATATTTACCTTCTCATCCTTGAGGTAAGGCACATAGCTCAATAGCTCTAAGAATATTTTGTTATATTCATCAATTGTAAGTTTCACTAATTTTTGTTCATGAAAATATTTGACCTTATTGTCAGAGTATTGTTCAAGCAAATAATTTTACTAAAAATATCTCTCAAATCTCTCCTAGGATAGCTACTTCTCTTTAATATTCTTCACATTCCTCAAGCCTTCCCACTAGATATCAAATTTTCCCTTCAAACTAAAAATGTCCACTCTTACTTTCGTATTTTCAAAGTAATCATGCACCCTAAAATACTTCATCATTCCTAGTAACCATATTTTTTCTTCATTTTTCTTCTTCACCTCTCCATCAAATGTAGGATTTTTTTACTCTTAAATTCTTCTAGCAATTTTTTTTCTTTCCTTTTCCATTGGTAGTGTTGATTAATTACAGCCAGAGAAAATTGGTCACAATTGTTTGTCCTCCTCTCCAGAGTAATTAGTGGATTTCCACCTCTCATTGTATCCTCACTTTCCTGCCTATGTATTTTATTGTATTTGTTGCATTCTATACCATAATTCTTCAATTCATGCTTCCAAATTTTTAATGAGCCTTTCCTATATTTATACTTTCCTAAGTGGCTAGCACCTAGCTCACATTTCTTCTTTCTTTGACATTTTGATAGGAACTGCAGTATAACTACATTTACTTCAACTTGATTGTACTATGATCTAACAATATTATCATTTTTAGCCATGTAAATTCTTAGTTAAGCCCTTAAAATTCTCAGGGTGACCATCTAGTCAGGGGAGCCTTCCTTTCTCCTCTTTCCAACTGACTCCTCTTCCTTACCATGTTGGGATCTATCATTTTTTTCATGAACCATTCTATTTATCATCCCTTCACTCTCTTATTATTTGTTGTCTTCTTATGTGTTGTTACACACACATAAATCTTAGCTAATAAAAAATATAATGAAACACATTTACCCATCAACTTAGCTTATTTTCTATAAGAATGTTGATGTAAGGCTATCTGAAACAAAAAATCTCATGTTAGAATTCCTGTTAGAAAAAAAAAACTTATCATATTGTTCTATATCTATCATTTGACAATTATGATGTCAACATTGATATGAATACAACACATATTCCAGAATCAACACAAAATCATCAGCTAAAGGGCTACAAATAAAACTCTTTTGAACTCAACAAAAAATCACTAGAAAACATCACACTCTATAATGGAGCTATATATTTTATACTTCTAGGGCCATTTATTTTGAGTGTTAAACCTGGGTGCTCAGTTACCACTATGTAACACTCCCTCCCTCCCCCATAGAATTTATAGGCCAAATAGAGGTGTTACTTTTAATTAACAAAAATCCATGGTCTCATTATGGAAATTGAGTTACAAAATTTCCTTCCCTCCCAAATGTAGTCAAACTAACTATCGATAACACCATTACATGTAGCCCATCAAGAGATTTCACATGATGTCAAATTTACCTCAATCTTATTCATGGATCAAATGTTATGCCTATTTAAAGATCGATTATTTAAATAGTGCCATATGGACCCACAATGGCCAATGGTTAAACATGTTTTATGTCAAGGCCTTGGCATGACCACTCAGATTAAATAAATGGCTTATATTCATCGTAGGCCCCCCTTGCCCTACCGATAGTTAGAAATGGGGGTTCGATATTTGTCTCTTCTGCACTTAAATCCCATGTCTCTTCCCCTTACCCCTTTTTTGTCACGTCGTATCTCTGCAAATGGTTGTCCTATGTAAATTGTGGGCCCCCCTTACCCTCAGGAAATTAACAAAGGGGGGTCCACAATATGTCAAATGTTGCACATTAACTAATGGAAATATATTTATCGAACAAACGAAAATATGTCATCACCTTACCACATGGAATCCTATTATGATGCCACATGTAATCCAAAAACCACCCTTTGTTATATTTAAAAGGAAATTTATGCATGCCATGTTTCATGTTGATAGTGTGCCATGCCATCAATATTTCCATGTCACAGACCATGTAACCTTGTTAGGTTCTCATGGCCTTAGCCACCTTAGCCTAGGTTGTGGGTCTTACGAAGATGATTCCTTAGTTTTTTATTTCAATATCTCAGTTATAGTTAGTCTAAGGGGAAATATGAGTGTGCACAAATTTTCCAAAGTGGAAACTACCCTAGACCCTTAAATTCCCATAACACTTTTAAGCTTTCAACAAATATGGATTTGATCTAGAATTGGTCAACCTGAGATTAGTTATATGGGATCTAGCCTCACACCATGTTTTACTCAGTGGGATCCATCTCAGAAATAGGCTTCCTGATCATAATATATGGCTCCATAGTTTTCTTACATCATAAGCTTCTCCCACCATGTGTAAACTCCCAAATATCCACATCTCGAATTATTTCTCCAAAATTTAGAGTTTGGCTTTGCTCGAAGTGGGGCCCTCATTGAATATACTTGTTTCATCTTCACATTTGAACCTAACACCACATCCAACCTTATTCCACAAATAGCTTATGGATCCCACTCTTAATATCATATGAAATCTAACTCGTGCATAAATTTGGCTCTGAGCCTTGAACACTATGACTGACCCCACCCAAAAAAAAAACATTTTATTTTATCATTACATTAGTTATCCAGGTAAATACAAACCTAGAACTTCCTTATAAGTGTGAAAGAAATAATTATCTATATGTCGTGACTCTGAGATGTGTCTGTTAGTCTACAGTTTATCTATCCCAGACACAAATTTAGCAAAGGACTTATCTGCCACCAAATACAAGCCTGATTTCTTCATCCTTCAGACTTAGAATTTATCAGGAATTTCCAAGGACTTTTTCCAAGCTTTCCTTGATGCCAAGTGTTGCTCAGAACACTAATATCTATATAAATGAAATCCTCATTTCCACACTAACATTCAGACATCATCCGTCAACATAATATAATCCAATAAAGCTATAAACATACCTACTACTAGGTACTGGAACAATCCAAACCATCACTAATGTTTTTTTTTCTAATCAAGAACAGTAAAATCATATTAAAGCACATAATTAATTTCACACATTCGTATGAGATCCCATGATAAAACATATATGGAAATATCATTATTCCCTTTTACTAGGAAGGACAATCAATAATATATATATATATATATATATATATATATATATATATATATATATATATATATATATATATATATATATATAAAGGATCCATGAAATACTTATCATGCCAAAAATGGAAATCACACACAAAAAGGAACAACTTAATTGTGCACATCAATAATCCTTACAAAACCATGTAAGCACTAGTACAAAATGGCTAATTAGTTACTAAAAAAATGAGTAACATTTGCATATAAATGACCATTTTTCAATCGGTGACCAATAATAGCTAATTTAAAATGTCTTATAACACGACCAACTTTTAGTCGTTTTTAGCTTATTCATGAATTGGTTGTCTTAATTTTATCGTCTAGTAATGTATTTAGTCATAAATTTTGTCATTGATTTTGTCATTAATTTCCACAGTTAATGACCAAATATACAACAAAATATATTACTATATGATAGCCCAAGAAAACCAATTAATGACCAAAGAAATATGACCAAAATGTTATTCGTCTTATAAGCTACTGTAAATTAGCTACTAATAGTCATATATATGAAAATTTTAATCATCCTTTAAAACCAATTAATGACCAGAAAAATATAACTAAAATTTGGTCCTGTTATAATATACTGTAAATTAGCTACTAATAGTTGTATATACTCAAAATTTAGTTGTTATTTGTAATCACAAATTTATCATTTGTAGTAGTCATTTATCTTTTTTGGGTAGTTTCATGTTCATTATTTAAACGACTAATTTAGTATTTTATATTCATTTAATTTACTTTTCTTTATAATAATTATAGACGACTAAGTTAGTCATATATTCATTTTATTTATACTCATCGGTAATCAATATAAACTACTAATATCGTAGTTTTAGATTGATTTTATGCATTCATTATTAATCAGCATAAATTAATTAGTATGATTTTGCAACTAAATTAAAAAAATGTCATACAATGTGCATGTTCATCTAATATGAAAACGCAAAGTTACATATGTTAATTACAATAATAAACAATATCAAATGCAACTATAAATAATTTCAACCACATAAATTATATTATATTAAATGTCAAGTATTACAATATGAGTTTCCAACTTAATATTGGTTGGACTACAATTTACACATGAAATGTTGTTTCATCACTTCAAAACATTATCATTGTGTTTCCAAGGCATTGCAGGTGAATTCAAAAACTCTGAATACTTTACCATTAGTCACTATATGCGTTTCTTATGTGGGATATTGTCTCCAAGGGTATCACTAAACCAATTATCTTCTCTCTCTCTTTTTGCTTTTTTCGCTCTAATGTTATTATTCTCCTCTTTCTTCAATTCCTACTTCTTACCATCAACACTGAGTTTGTTTTCTGAAAACAAAAGAAGATACAATGTAGAGTGTAAGACATGAAAGTTGATGAATACTAGAATATAAACCAAAGTTGACTATAAATAATTTATACAACATATACCTCAACATCAACAATGTAAAAGCCATTCATCCCCATAAAATCAAGAAACACGAACAAGTTTCATTCAGTTGGGTGATAGTGGCCACTATATAGCGAAATGACCTATATAAACATAGAAAATAACACCTTAGTAACTTATTATTGAACCTTTAGGGAAAGCTTAGGCACAATCATTCCAACTAAGTTACATGCTAAAAATCTCAAGTTGTAGATAAATTGTGAAAACAAATAATATGAGGTGTGATGTCTAATCCTTGTGATTTTATTTGTAACAACATTTCATTATCTAATGCATGATCTTGGTCAAGTATATAAACAACATGTGCTCAAATAAAAACATGAAATAACACAAAAATATTTAGTTAATGTCAAATCACATAATTTCCATCTACATAGAGAATATTTAATTAATATTGTATAGCATAATTGAGTCTCAGGTACAAAAAACACTTACACATGGCTCTAAACTGCAATAAATATGAACATAAAAATATGATATTTAACAAATTAAAAGAGCTTTAAAAATCAGCTATAATATGTACTACTTGAAACATTAATAGAAAACAACATATCATAAAATTCACTGTGTCTGTCAATTTATGATAGAAATCTTGAAAACATGTTAAAGATGCATACAACTAAAATTGAAGGTGAATCTGCATGTCCTAGAGAACCATGTGAACCATCCATTCCAATAATAATTATTGGTTCCATTGAAATATTAAGTACCCTATGAGAAAATTCCAAAGTTAAAACAAGGTTGAGGCCACCAACTTGAAGAAAAAACAATAGTTATAGGAATATAAACATATAGAAGCAAGGGGCCCACCCATAAAGGAAGAGGAATATAAATTAAATATTGATAACTAAATATTAATTAAATACCTCCACATTTATTTTCAAATGCTACATTTTTTAAATATTGATTATGGACCTTCATATTCAAGGGTGAAATACATTGATTAATAACCCCCAAATCAGATAATAATTTCTTCTTGCAATGCCCTAAAATAGGGAATATATATATATATATATATATATATATATATATATATATATATATATATATATATATATATATGCATCATAAAAAGTTCAAATTTTAAATGTTTATTAACACAAGAATTACACAATATGAATAAAGGTCATTGTTCTTCCTCTCTGGTAAGATGCAAAACAGAAAATGAGTTGGCTTTGGAAGTCTACATTTCATCTAATTTAGCATATTTTCAACCTTTTTAATAAGTTTCTTGTTTCTGTTTTGCATATTTTGTTCCAAAAGTCCCAAGCAATCGGCTATTACCTAGAGTAGATATTTTAATTATGTAATGTCCAAAAATGAAATGGTACTGCAATTGTTTAATGTATATTTACACACCAATGCTCTTCTGGAACAAACTTGCTGAAGCCCACGTCCATTTTCTATTATTTAATTTGAACAAATTCCTGAATTGAAACATGCAATTTCCCATTCTCCAATTTTCGCTTCCCAAACCATAATCCTAGAACAGGTGAATGGGATAAAATAAGAGTCTGGAGTGAGCTTGTTTGAAATCAGATTTTCCAAAACTTATTAAAAGAAAAATATCTTGTTGTTAAAGTACCAATGAAAATAATTCCTTGAAGCCTCTTCCATATTCCCAAACTTTAGCTATTAGGAAACCAAGCAAAAAATAATGGTTAGAAAGGAAACTAGTCTCCAATTATAAGAGATATGATATGCATACGAATATATAAAATGGTTGAAACACAAGTTGCTCAAATAGTAATAAGCACGAAATAAAAACATAAACCATAAATCCTCTTTTTCCTTCACGTTAAAAATGGTATTAAGTTTGAATCCATAAAATGCTCTATGTGTTCAGTGCCAAAGGGCCAAAATCTTACTTCATCTCACAAAAAAACAAGTACCCCTCTATTGAATAGAGGAAAGGAAATATACATCCCAGCGTAGTTCATGTGTCCTTGTTTCTTTTCCAAGAATATTCTTTATGAAGCTAGAATGCAACAAAAGAATTTTAATTATAAGGCAACATTCAAAACATGAAATGTATATAGCTCTTTTATAAGTGTCTCATTTCATTGAAAACAAGAATCGAATTTCTAACCATGATGGTTGTGCATAACAAAGAGGCCCAAGGGGAAATTCTAAGCAATCCATGAAAAATCTCAAGAAACTTGAGAAATATCTCAAGGCTTTAAATATAACAAACTAGGTTTTCACTAACAAATCAAAAAGTACATATTGATGGAAGAAAAACAATATACTCTTAGAACAAATTCAATTCATAAATTAAATTTCCTGGTAGATTATTGTGGTACAAATTATGATTTAAGAAAACCAAACCCAAGGGATTTAATGAACTAGTGATGGATAATGTTTCTAAGTACTTAAATTTTAGTGTACAATCAGGTGTCTCATTCAAATCCCCTTGCATAATACACAACACTATTCTATACCAAGTTTACCAAGAATTCCATCCACAAATGAGGGGGAGCATCCCCTGGGTTGCCCCATAAGGTAGGGAAAAATAGGTATTCAAACAAACTGATTATAGACATATACAAAGTTTGGAAAAATATAAAATAAATTGATTACTGAACTTAGAATATGTACGTTTTATCCATAATAATCACCTAGTTAATCAACATGTGGGCTTGTAACAGAATATTCAACATAAATTATAATATAATATACATTATCATAACATCTAAGAAAAAGGAGAAACAATGACTTACAGTGGGTGGATCAAGAATTCGACCATCTAAAAGTACCACCTAATTCTCCACATTGATATTGCAAGCCTTCAATAATGGGTCATTTCATAGATATGTTTTTCCTTTAGAAACATAGAGAGATTTCATTTACAATCCCTTCTTTTGTTTGTGGCATGTAAGCATATCTTGAGGGTAATCTAGAATAGTAAAACGAGTTGGTCAACTTGTGATAAAGGTGAGTAATTTCTTGGATACCAACTTCTAAGCTTACCACATTCTTCTAAGAACACAAGATCCAGAAATATTGAAGGCTTCAACTACACTTATTATGTCATATAAATTGGAAGAACTAGATATGTCATGGATGTGTGTAACTGTTAACATTCTGAAGATAACGGAACATGCGTCTTCCACGGCTAATTACAAATCATAGTGAAAGAAACCCATTTTACCACTAATATAGTTCCTCAGGCATGGATATTAATCAATCCTAGTTAGCCTTACTTTCTTGGTAAGGATATGAGGCTTCATGTTTTCCATCCTGTTTTCCCCAAAGAAAATTATTTTTCCAGGACAAATTATTCACTATTTTCCACTTTTCCAAGAAAACACTTGGAAAAAAATGAATTTCACACCTCGAAGTATTTTTTAGGATAAAGGGAAAGGTGAGTGGCTATCTTGACAGTTGTTGCATTGGTCTTATAAACTTCAAACTATTTTTCACCATTTGTTTACTGCATTACCTCAACTAATTCCGGAAAGTTGTTACTTTAAGTTGAATATTAATTTCCATCGCTTACCCATTTGAAAATACAATGGTTTTATTAGAGAACTATGGAGTGTCACTCAAAGGAACTCAAATGATAAAATACAACATCCGGTTTTATAGAAAATCATCTAAATATGATGTGGAATTTCAATAATTCTGAGGTTGGGTGGATCCAACATTGCCAAGGCATCTAGAAGTCTCATTCTTCCTTTTCTTACACATATTAGGATGGTTGATTCTTCATGATAGTTTCACAGTCAAGGATTATTTACAACACTCTAGTTTAAATTGGACGACATTTAATATGTAAGAATCCTACAATGGTTAAGCATGGGATGTAGAATTGTTCAGTTGCCCACACATTTTGGGCTTTGATTGCTATTGGATATAGTTACCAGAATCCTTTTTGTTTCTCTGCTTCATTGGAAGGGATTTTTTCTCAAAAATAATTAATAAACGGATGGTCCAACATGTTGTTAGGAACATGTGTGATGTGGTCCCATAAATACACTTAGTCTTCTCACATCAAACTTGGTGTCGCGCAAAATTTCATGAGGCATTATGCTCGTTTAGTTTGAGATAAGTTTCCTCATTCCTATAAGATTTCGATTTCCAGGTTTCAACAAGGCTTGACATGTTCAAGAAGGATATAGACTGTCACTTAGAGCTAGAGCATAAATTTTGGAGCTCAGGCCAGGGATTTGGTTGTGCCAATTATTTGTTTACTGGATATGTTGATACTCATGTGCATCTTTATTGATTTTTACTGAAATATATGAGGCATTTTTGAATCAGAAAGAAATGTGATTTCTTAATATATTTTCTATTATATTTTAAGTATATTTTAATTGGGAAATGTAAAAAAAAAAATCATATTTGCAGCTACATTACGCTATTTTTCAAAGCAGACAGGTACATTTAGCATGGAAAATTTAAATATTTTGAGAACACGTGCAAATATTTAAAATGTAGATATCATTAATTCCAACACATGAACATTAAAACCCTCCATGTAAATGAATTTTTGTTTACTCATCCAAATGCTTAGGTTCACATCTCAAAATAAATAAGACACATGAAGGAGCTTTATGACTGTACCAATAGCTTCCTCAGATTCCTTTCTGCACGCCACAAAAGATGATTATCCATACACCTACACATAAGGGTGATAGACATTATAGAATGTTGAGCTTAAGTTAGATCCCAAAAGAACTAATTAATGAAAACTTCTTAGTAAAATTCGAGCAGAATAACCCTAATATATATTCTCCAACATAAACAGAGAACAGATACTTCATCTTCAAAACTATAAAAGCCTCTACACAATATTTCACTGCATCTGCATATGCTTTAGATTTGATACACTTCGTCATCCAAGAAGAAAGATCATATATGAACTTCTCTCCAATAAAATCATACAAACAAATTCATATTTTAAAATTCATGTGAATGGAAAATAATTTTATTATGACCAAAATAAATAGAAAAATTAATTTGAGTGTGTCCCTTGAGATAGAAAACACTTTCATGTCATAGGTTTTGAAATCAAACACATTTAAAATAAAAATTTGTTATCTTTTGATTGTTACTTTTGATATGAATTCACAAAGTCATATTAACTTTGGATTTTTATTTTTGAAATCAACATAACAAGGGCATTACTTGTTGCTATTAACATCAACACCTATTTCACTTTCGTGTTTCAGTATCCTCATGAATATTTCTAAGAATAGAATAAGGTCAATATTTGTATGGAACAAACAAACAAACAGAAACAAAGGAACTGTACCTGTAAGGAAATAAATGTAAGTAGCATTTTGTATACCTACTATAAATTTAAAAGTTCAAACCAGAGTATTGATAATTTCTTTGAAAAACATATGAAAATATTCCATAAACTACAAAGATGACTACTCAAGTCTACATGTCAACAAATATAAAACAAACTTCTCTACTTGTCAACATAAGTTCATTATTCAAAAGCTCAAGTAAAAAATTATTTTGTTCTTAAACAACATAAATTATTTGTTTAAAGAGAAGAGTCACAAATAGAGATAATTCATGTCTACTTGATCAAAAAAATTTGAAAAGCATCTATCGAACTATTGAATATAGTAACTAAAATATTATTGACTTTCATAACAATATGCAGATTCCCATCATTCAAAGCACAAAGATGTGATGTAGTGCATTCAACTATGTGTGCAATTTCTTTGGAATATGAAAAGGATGATTGGATTTTTTTTTTAGAGATAAACAACAACACCATCATGCAGGTATCATGCAAGTCTAAGAATAGAATCTATACTTCCATTGAATTCCAACATAATTGCACTTTATGAAGAGGACTGTGAGTATGATCCTTATTTTCTATGTGTTCTCTTCTTTCACACAAAGATGCATCTACACTGCCACTTTTTGAATGAACATATGTTATGTGCAATAATAAATCACATGAAATATTAGAGGAGTTTGTGCATAAGTAATTCTAGTTGTTTGTATGTGTTTAGCATGAAATGGCCATTACTGACAATGTTATAAAAAATTACAAGCACTAACAGGAAATAAAATTTCAATTCTATCATTTCAGTTTACCTCCTCCAGAAGTTGTTCCATATTGGTCCCCATGCCAACAACATTGTCCTTCATCCTATTACATTTAAAAATAACAAATTTCCTCAACGTAAGTTTAACAAAAAAATCATATGCCTATGCAGAAGCTATGAATGGGCATTCAAACCATCCATGAAAGAATTTGAAAGAGCCACCTTTCTAGGATAGTGTAATTCCAATGTTTAACTATATCTCATGTAAAATAAGCATCTCACATTAGGAAAAAACTTTTGTGACATAGGTGGACTAAATATTAACATTGGGAAAGAAGATAACATATAAATATCTAGGTCATGCACATAAATATATATAATTTCTTGCAATTCCTTAGATATTTATTGGATTATGGCTTCTAGTTTTAGGCCTTGCTATGAAAGAAGAAAGTTCAAACAAAGAGCAATTTTAATATTGGAACAATGGTGACACTAAAATCACTAGTGAGACTAGTATGTTTATTAAATAAAAGTGGTTTATTAACTGTTTCAGAATTCAAAGATTGTACCAACAGTCTATTTTGAGCTTATTTATAAGACACAAAATTACTGCAGGCTGACAAAAATTTATGGAAAATTATTCAGTAAGGAATTTCAAAAAGAAAATGTTGAATAGAAATGGATTTTTAGATAACACCTGCCATTTTTGTTGGATTTTAAAAGACGAGACTTTCAAACAAAAATAAGACATAATAAAATGTGATTTGTTAATGTACAATGATGTTTAGTATTTACAGAGTTTTGAATACATATTTATACAAATATGTGAAAGTTATCATGACTCTATGTAACGGACTCCACATATTGGCCAGTAGATACATATATGCATATTTATTTTAGGGTTGATACTATTCTAGATTCTAACATCCCCCTCAACACACAAATATTCTCACACAAAAGCTTCGAAATTTTTTCTTACTTGTGATGAATAATAATTTGGATATGATTACATCTTCTCTTGCAAGCCCATAACTCTTCTTTGTCATTTACTGTAATGGTCTTCCATCACTTTAAAATCGAAAGTAGAACTTGCATAATTATGTATAACTTTCCTAAGAAACCATCATTTAACTGTCAAAAATTATCTTTGCTAGGATGCCCATCATACTTTTTCTTCTTGCTACCTATTACCCCTCCCTCTAACAGGGGTACCTATAGTCAAATTCTTCACTTTTATAATTTTATTTAGCATATCAGAATTTAGACTAGAGACATGAATCTTTTTCCCATTTTCACATTTCCCAAGGCACTTCACCGATCCTAATGCACAAGATCCCCACTCCAAAATTTGACAAGGGCTTGTTGTGATCATCAAGAGACATACTTGACACACCACATTTAAATTTTAGTAAAAGGATGATATTTCAATGTGAATTTCATCTCTAAATGGGAACAAGGGAATAGAATATTCCATGGGCATAAAGGTTGAAAAGTAAATAAACATTTCATGCACTATTTTCTACATTGCATGTAGCTCATAGGACCTCCTATCAAGCATGAAAACCTTTCAACCTCAGAAGAAGAGGGACGTTGCTAATATCAAGCCCCATGAAAGAAAATTGAACTCTCCTAGTCAATATGAGGGAGCAGTAAGGTGGCCTAGGTGTAACACCCTAAATCAAACATGGTCAAACACTAGCTTGTGGGCATCCCTGAGACGAAAATTAGCCTCTCCAATAAAAACATTCCAATGAAGAAAGACATGGCAAAAGGAAAGGAAATGTTGCTAGTCAAATTTTTAAGGGAGTCAACTAACCATTAGGGGTCTAGGAAGGTTACAATTTTAAATTTTCATGTTAAATAATCCCATGAACATGTAGTGTGTTAGCCACCTGTGAAATTTTTTATACCAAAAGGTGGCTAAAACTCTTTGGAGCCTTCAAGGAACAAATTTTATTTCTAAAAAGTGTTGGCTCTTGAAGACACTTGAAGGCCTCATGCCTCTGTCCCAATCTTCACTATTGTGCCCATTCTACACTCAGAAATCATGCTGATTCCCAAGAAAGAATACTGCTGCAAGCACCATTTTCCTTTTCCCCCTTCTTCCAAAAACTAACCTCATTTTTGCCTTTTATTTTCCCATAAAATCCTTCATTTTCATTTTTTTCCCATTTTCCCTTCATCAAAAACCCTTTTTTAAGTTTTAAAGACTCCTTCTTTGCCTTATCGAACACCTCAAAACCTTTGAAAGTCATTGAAAATCCATGAAAATCACATTTTTTTTATATATTGTAGACTTAAGCCCCCTTGGGCTAAGTCTTTAACCCTTCCCTTCCATACACCCTAGTGATAGAACTAGGTGTTGGCCACCCATGCGCTTATCGCATCACCCTGATGCCGATTAGCCCTCTGTCCTATCTCCCTCGGTCATATTATCTCCCATGCGCCCAAAGGCCCCGCAGACGGGCGCCAAACCATATCGAAAATTAATATTTCACCCCCCGCACTATAAACCTTTCTTTATATAAAATTGTCAATTTTTTATTATATCCTATAGATTCCATCGGTGCAAAATTATAGTCAATCTCTATCGCCCAGTGGTCCCCGCCAGCAACTCACTGTTGCAAAACTGAGCGAGATTCATCGCACCGCTTTTGAGAGCAGGGCGGTTTTTTAATTTTCACGGTGATTCCATTCACCGCTCAATGCGTGGCCTTGAGCATTGTTCAAAAATCGCCGCTCATTGCACGTTAAAGTTCGACTGTGGGCTCGGCGCGATATTGATGTGCACCGTCCGATCTGAGGCCTCTCATCGGATAGTGATCGCTCTTCAAAGAAGCCCGACAGTTAACCAGGGTATGGTGCAGCATTTAAAGAATCTCCACCGTCGATTCGATTTGTAGATCGACGGCCCATACTCCATCGCCTTGATCCCCTAGTCCATGGCGGTAGTTAACGGTCCCACAAGAGCCGACGACCCCCAGTGCCACATCAGCGTCCACATAGCAACTTTAATTGGGGCGGGACTTCATCATTCCTCGTCCAGTCAATATTTCCGAACCCGGGAACTTTATTCAGCATGATTTTATTGAAAATTTGATGTCTGGGCATGTTTCTAAGGTTATTGGCACCTGTGTTTCTGTCGTCGATTGCTTGGGCCACTCTCATCCGACGGTCCACAATCGTCTCGATTCCCGATCTTGATTTTTGATCATTTTTTCCCGAATCAGAGGTTTTTAACCCATTTCTCCATTTTTTCTAGAAAACTGACCCCTCTGCTTTGACTTTTCACCTCCGCTCCCAACCGTCGATCTCTGCGCAATCGACGGCTTCGATTTAATTCTTCCTCCCTTTATTTTTGACCTCCTCTAAATCAATCTCGACCATTGGATGATGCCATCCAATAGCCATGCTCCCCCCACATGTCCTCTGAAGAAATATAACCTTTACATGCAGAATTTCATAATATTATTTGTATTTTGCAGGGTTCCAATGGTTTTTTCCGCTATGTCCGAAGAAAATTCAGAGGCAGAGGGTGACGATCCTCCCGCCTTTGATTCACCAGAGGAAACCATTCGCAATAAGAAGCTCCCTGTTTCATCAAATGATTCATGAGGCATTGATGCCATATCACCCCTGCGCAGCCCTGTACACCAGCAAAACATAGCAAACCAGGCACAAATCAAAGAGTATCAGTGTCGAAGACAAAAATATACTGGAACAGAAGATTGAAGACAAATTTTGTGGGGATTACGTCTAAGATGGTTTATCAAAAGCCTAATCCCCAATTAAAACATAGTTTGAAGAAAATATTAAGTGTTTTATCAACACGAAAGCCTCCACCGTCACATTTGAAGCAAATCAATTCCTCCCAGCTACCACAAAGCCACCTATGTCTCAAAGAATTCAAACAGAGGCCGAAGTTATTGATTAGGATTAGATATTTGTCTCAAAGCACAGCCAGAAGTTAATTCTGCAAATAAAATTAATGACAAAATATCAACGGAGTTACTTTGACATCACATAGAGCCTCAAATGTTAAAAAGAACTCCCACCGAGATTAAATATTTATGTGAATCATTTAATACAGAAGACACCTATGTAAGTTTCTTCATCGAGCCTCCCAAAGGCTGAGGAACAATTAATTATGTATTAATTATCTTTAGATATCTTTTATCAGATCTCACCTCCTCATTCTTCTATATATACTACTGCAGAAGCTGAGTGAGGGGTTGGTTGATGTAGTTGCTGATCATCATAATGTAATTGAGCTTCAGAATTCTACTTGTAAATAGTGTTCACTGGCCCTTGAAGCTCTGCTTGTGATAGATAAGTTAGGCTGAGATGAGTAGATGATTGCTAAACTAAAGCATTGGACTTAAAGTTGTAACTGGTTTGAGCATCAATACAAGTTGATTTATGGGATCCTGGTCTATGTTGACGGTGATGTTTTTCCTCATTGTAACTTGTTATTTTATTTTTGTTTTCACTGTGTTTCACCTTCTCTTATAAATAACAGCATGCATAGAGTTAGGACCTACCGTATATCAGTACCCTTCTCTGACTGAAAATCTTTATCTTCATGTTTTCTTCTAATCTGTGTTATTTAGAAATGATTTAATTCAGTCTAAGCATAGGAATGTTGGCATTCCCTCGTCTTATTTTCGTGGCTGAATGTTGTTCTTGAATGTTACTTTCATTTCATGTTAAGTAGAGATGAACTAAGGAAGATATGGTGTGCCATAGTCCTATTTTTGTCCCCAAAGACTATCTGAATGTTTCCCTTGGAACATGTTAAAAGATGGCTAGTTTAGAAGTACTTACCATATCTTAGGCCATTCTGTGTTATCCTTGTGATTTTCTTGAAAGTGACCAAGTAAAGTGGAGCTAGGAGAGGATTTGTGGTGAGCCCGGCCTACTAGTTTCTACTCTAACAGTGGCCTTCAAGTTTCCCTTTGTTTTTATATGTTTTCTATTGAAATTGTATCAAAGGCTGGCTAGTTTAGAAGTACTTACCAGATCCTAGTTTGCTTTCATGTTTTTCTTAAGTGTGTGTCAAAGGCTGGCTAGTTTAAAAGTACTTACCAGATCCTGGGCTGCTCTTTATTCTTCATATGTCTAATTCCCTTTCTTTAATTGTCTCATTCCATTCCATAAATCAAACTTTAAAGAGATCCTTAGACATAGATGACTTTCCTCATGGACCACTCTTGCCTCTTGCTATTCCAATTAAACCCTATTATGACTCCATAGCCCAATGGACTAAAACCTACAGTTATCTACCTTCCTGGCCAAATCTTGTTCTATTCGCTTGCAACTTCACACCTTTGAAACTCTTTTCATTTAGAACTTTCCACCTCAAACAGTAATCATGCTCAACCATCCAAAAACAAAATAAACCCTTGGCCTTCATAACTAGCCTAATATCATTACCTAATACTTCAAAGACAAATCCATCTTTGTACTTATTGGAGAGATCCCTCTCCGGATTCAGGAGGGCTAGATCCTAGAATCCCAAAGTGGTTGAAATAATGTTGTTTCTGTGATTGGACTTTGCCAATATTGCTAATTACAGATTACCAACATTTATGGCGACTCCACTAGGGATCGAACCCAAAATTATTTTCATTTTAAGGTAATCATAGGAAATTAGAGATTTGTTTCAAAGAAAATTTGTTATATCAGCCAGCTGAGCCACCAACAACTAACATTTCTGATGACTCCACTGGGGAACTCAGTTGAATTTTCACCTTAGGTTCCCTTAAACACTTCATAAAACTTTGCGAGTAAAAAGAAGCCTTTTACAAGCACTACCAAGAAATGGTAATCATGATGAAACTTGTTTGAATCAGTGACAAGTTGGTAAACCCTAGGATTCTCATAATCCTTTATCTAACCTTGAAAGATCAGTTGGCTTAGCCATAAGAATAGACTGTCTCTGTCTCATAACCGTAGCTAAGTTTTGAAACAGAGTTAGTACATTCTTAGAAACCACACAACTGAAAAATTACTCACAAAAATCCAAAAAATATTTCAGATTGGTATCCAATAAATATGGTGGTGGACCATAAAACCTTTTACCTCTGAAAGAGCTAAAAACTTCCACTTGGCGACTCCACAATCCTGAACAGGCCTTAAGACTCCACTGGGAAGAACCCTTATCATTGTAATATCATTCAAACTTAGTTAGAAGACTATAGGATTAAAATGTGTGTAAACAGATTAGTTAACCTCTCAAAGATTGTCATACCTAGTTTAACTTTTCCTGTTTATTTGGGTCTGAAAAACACAGCATAGTGGCTCCTAGGAAGATTCATACTAGAGCCTATCCTAACCCAGATCCACCTGAGATAGTTGATAACCCAAAAAGTATTCTTAGGAACTCTCCTAGGATTAAATCATCAACTATTGTCAGATCACCCTTGAGAGCTAATTCAGTTCCCAAAAATATTTCAGCTCTACAACCATCACAAGTTGACTTAGTAAATCCCTTTAGAACTAGGTCTCTTGATGATTTAGATCAGTTAGTTTATGAGCCTTCACTTTCTTCTCCTGAAACAAGTGAACATCTTGGTATCAGAGAAACAACACCTCCTGATTTACATTTCCTTCACAACCTAGGTGTCTCTCATCCAAGATCATCTCAACAATCTACTCCTGCTCCATCCACTTCTGCTCACCCTATATCCACTTTTCAAACCACTCCACTTCAGCCCACTTTCCCTTTTGTTAATCCACCTCTTGTGAATCCACCCCCACCACATATCATGGCAACATGGTATGCTCCCTTAGTCCTTCCTATACCATTAGTCAATCTCCCACAGGACTATCAGTCCAAAATTCCATTATATGATGCTAGCAATGCTATAACTGCATCACAACATGTGCATAAGATGAATGACTACTTTGATAGAAATGAAATCGATGATGATTCTGTCAAGCTTAGATTGTTTGCTCAGAGTCTGGGGGGAGAGGTAAGAAAATGGTTTAAAGGCTTAACCCCCCATATTATCAATGATCTCCAAGCCTTCTGTTGTCGATCCTAGAGACAACCTTGAGTTGTGAAAACCAGTTCCTAGGACATCTTATATAGCAAGGAGCAATATGATATAACAGGGATAACTAGCAGAACAAAGCTCTCATGCTATTTCTTGAAAACAGGAAAATTATATTG